>ML777197.1:674210-713317 GCA_009831015.1 Picea engelmannii
TGGGGCTAAGCCCCGACCCTTCCTCCCCGCGGCATAAAACTTAATCAAATTTAAATAATTTATGCCACGTTTACATAACAAGTTCTATCCGCCGGCGGCCCGGTTAGCCCGATGTCCATAGTCCACTGTCCGCCCGGAGGTCGCGGGTTCGACCCCCGGCGCTACCACAACCATTTTTCATATAACCAAAATCAACAGCCAATGATGCAGCACCACGTGGTAGCCCATGACTGGGCCACGTGGCGCTTTAAAAACCAATTAAAACATGCCACGTTTCGGCCTGCGATTGGCCCACGTCTGCCGCCACATCGGATGTCGTACTGACACCTGTCATTCTGTCGTGATGCCAGGTCGTCGACCGTACTGCCTGTTGTCATCCCACGTGTCTACCCCGTCAGCGTGCCACGTCATCTGCTGATGTCATCCTGCCATGTGTCACCCTGCTAGTGGTGACACGTGTCATCTCAAGACTGGTCCAACCGTACACCGAAAATGCCAAATCCACCTGACACGTGTCGCGTCCTGGTGATGCCACGTGTCCTCCGTACAGTTCTGCCACATGTCGCCCTCTGAAGCTGCCACGTCAGCTGTACGGACATGCCACGTCATCTGTACGGACATGCCACGTGGACTGTACAGACTGTACAGTCATCCCCTTTTTTGCCTGTTTGACTTTTCGGACAGAACGCGATATCTCCTCCATACGGACTCCGTTTGACGAAGTAAATATACCACCGGAATTAGGAAGACGAGACAGACGCAATGGCATAGGTTTCGTCGCATTCTGAGCACTTTCATTTTTGAGCATTTTTCAAGCCCTATCAGGCTTCTGGATCCGTTTTCGGATCACTAGGCGCAATCGACTCCCCCCCTCTCATCTTGCTCTCATAATCACCGGTCATATTGACCATCACCACAACTGGCCTCAGCAAAAATAGTCCCCCACCCCTACTCCCACCAATGACCCTAGTAGCAGACCAATCAAGGAGGAAATCCCCCTCGCCCCAAGAACTTTTCCCCTCTATCTAGCCTTCACCCAGGAATCACCCCACCCAACGCCCACACTCTAGACCATTTTTATGGCACTAGAAGATGCATGGTGGAGGAAGAAATTCCTCCCAGCTAGAAAGTGGCAACTCCTTTGACAACAATGGCAACAGTGGATGCAGTGGATTCAGATTTGGATGTAGTGAATGCAGTGGATGTGGATGTGATGGAGGAGCCACCTCCTCCCACCCCAATTTTATTTGCAAACAAACACCTTCATCTCATCTTCGAGCTGCGACATAAAATAGATGACCAGGCACACATCCAGAAATTCTTAGGACAACGTCTGGACCTCCTGCTTGAAGCGATGATGATTTCTCCTGCTAGAAATCGATGCCCAACCTATGGACAATTTTTTTTCCCAGCCTACAGTGCCCAAGGATGGCCGATCCCGAGATATCTCCCCCAAGTTCATGGTTTTATTTTGTTTTAGTCAATTATGCAGAGAAATGAATTTCTCTGTCAAGCTTTGTAAGACAGTCGACCATGGCCACTGTTCAGTTGATCATTTTGATCTTTTTTGTTAGTTACAGTTACAATCACAGTCACAAATACACTTGGTTTTTAATAGCCACCTGTCTAGGTTTCCCAACTATGGCGGGGTAGGTGGAAAAATCTTGATTTTGTATTGACACATACATATGTGAATATCAATATATTTCTCTTTTATTTACAAAAAAAAACATATACTTTGTTGGACCAAATAGGTTTGAAATCCAAAAGGACAATTTTGCTTGTTAATTAATAGACTGATGTAAAAAAAAAACATCCATTCAAAATGCAGAATAGATATTCTTGCAAGAAACTAATAATCTCAATCGAACCATTGCATGGTTGAATTCATAATTCAAATATAATTTAATGTGACTATTATTGTAGGAACATAGGTTATGAGGTTGATTCAACTTCAGGAATTGAATTAGTTCAATAAAAATACCCTTAACAATTGATCTTGATCACAATTGGTAAGAAATCATGCATGTAGGTGAACATTGTAGTCGAAATTCATAATTGTAACTTAAATATGCTATAGGATAACAAATAATTACAAGAGTTTAACAGTTATTACAGGAAATTAACAGTGATTATAGGAAATTAATAATTATTACAGGAAAAGACAGAACTATAGGAGAAATACAGATATTGAAGAATGCACCACATACTAGAGGTAGGGGGCCCTCCTAACCTAGAATATGTTGTAAGAGATGCTCAAAACACTAAAATATTATGAACACAATGAATGGAACATAATATGCTTATATTCAATAACTGAAATAACAAGTTCACAAGTTACAATATGCACCTCATTTGTAAACTCAGTCTCATAACATATATTAATACCACTACAATAATACAATCTAAGATATCTATTTTTATATTTTTTACATGAAACATAGAGTGATGTTAGAAACATAACACCCTTTCCTCAATTATTGTGTTGATTACATTCAAATTCCCATTTAAAAATAGGGGATAGGATATCCCTGAGGTATTTTTTGAGTATTCTATGCTACTCCCTTGATTCTCTATGTGATGAAGGTGTTCCAACTTCCTCTAGCCATGAATCCAAGATTCCAGGAGTGAAATCGTGGATCTTCAAGATCTGGCCTATGTATACCCTTTTCCAGCTACTAAGTTGATTGTGCATTGACTAAGTGATAGCGATCATTTTGAAGAAGGTCTTATAGATAATTCACCATCTTATGAATCTCATGAACAATATCCAAGTGTATGATCTTGATTTGGTTACGCGTAGCTATCCAAACCTTGGACGAATTATGGGAAATAATTTCAGTAATTGTTGTAGGTGAATCCTCCTATGGACAAGTGGATTCCCTCTTGGTCTCTAGACTCCTAAGGCTAAGACATAAAAGTGCTTAACATGGACATCGACATCCTTTTAGATCTAATCAAGCTAATATATGAAGGAGAAGAAGAAATATATGTACCTTATTAACGATGTGTGTCCTTTCAAAGTCCAAGCTGACCTTCGATCCTGAGCTTCCTGATAGGTCCTGTAGAACAAACAAAGATACAATGGACTTCCTAATCTACTAATATTAGCTCAAATATAGATCCATATACTGCATCCAAACTCATATGGAACAAGCATAAGTTTGAAAGAAACAGGCCAAGCATTGATTATTAATGAGAACAAGTAAAAGTACTTACAATCCTTTGATGAAGGTGAAGAAGCTTCTTCTAGTTCTCCTTGTCCAACCCCTTTGCTCAAGTAATCTACACTGATTTCTCTGATGACATCTCACTCATGGGATCATAAGTTTGGTGTAATTCTCAATCTCCATTTTCCTTTCACCATGAGGATGCCTCCTTATATAACCTTGGAGAGGCCCAAACACTTGAGATATCTTTGGGATAAGTTGAAGATTCCTCTCCTTCAGTTGAGGATCTTCCCTAATATCATGCCTTGACCATCTATTTGAATCCAACCACCTTTAGGAATTGAGGGATTCTTCCCTGATTTGTCTCAACAAACCCAAAACTTGCTCAGAAAAGGGTAGTGCTCCCCCAAAAGGGTGCACAGAGTGCTCAAACACTCCCCCAAAGAGGCCCATGGAGCACTAGCACTCCCTAACAGTGGGTAGGGGAGCGCTCCTCTCCAAAATCCATTTTTTAGTGGTTCTTTCAGTGGAAAAAGGTTTGTACTCCCTGTCAACTGATTTCTCTTCTTCAAAACTAGTCTTTCAGGTGTCTTAAGTTTCTTTGTGATGTCGTTAGAGGCACGACATAGGCAAGATGGAAGTATGATTTTTGTGACACTTGAAAAACTTGTGGTCAAGATGTGACACTTGCGGACAATATGTGACACTTACAACACTTGTAATGACGACACTTGCGACACTATTGAAGTGAGTAATTTTGATGTATAACAGATTTCCCCCCAAAGTATGAAGTTAGAAGACGATGATGACTGAAGTACTTTGTAGACTTTTTTGAGAAAGGGTATGGATGTAGAGAGACTGGAAAAATATGCACACAACCATCAAACAAATATTATGATATGTTTCAAACCCAAGGCAGGCATACCTATGCTTGAGTGATAACGAATTTTTAGGTATGGCCGCCATAAAATACACTGCGGATCCATAATTATATTGACAAAATGGTATAGCCACTGAAGATACAATGTGGATCTATACTCCTATGACCTGAACTGATCATAGCCACGAAGAATACACAGTGGATCTACGAGATAACAAGACATACGCATGACCAATACAAAGTGGATCTATGTAACAGTATATTTTTCATAGCTCAAAAGAACTCCTTTGCAACCTGGGAAAAGTATACATAAGAGTGAAAAAATCAACCCAGGGTCTTCTTACCGATCCCGATGTAGTACGAATCTAACTATGTGAATAGATGTCCTGATGTCGAACATGGAAAAAACCACTTGATTACCAGTCAATGAGGTAAACCATTAACAAGTGCGAGGGAAATCACCATTGATGTCAATGATTCCCAAGGTACTCTAGTACATTCTGACGAATGTGAATAGATGAGATAAAGCCAAAGATCTATGGAATCATCCAATCAGAGGTCAATGATGTAAACCCATTGTCGGACACGAGGAGGCCTTCCATTGAGGCATGCAGGTCCCAAGGTACTAACTGGTTTCTAAGTCTAGCTCCTGGATAATGTGTTGAAGTCGACAAGAAGAGACTCGTCGAAGGAGGGCCTTGATGTATCCCCCATCAATGACACGAAACTAACACAAATATGTAATTGGTAGATCAAATGAACATGGAATGACACGGGTATTGAAACAAGATATTTGTGATGGCTGACTCTCGAAGCAGATACTTCCCTTGAACACTGAGGCACAATAGCATAAACTTGACATGGACCAAAACTTGATGATGCAGTGGATGTTGTGACTTTCATCAGGTGACCCAAAGGAGTAAAATAAACTCAAAGGATTCTCTCAGTGCAGAGGTTCAGTGGATTAAAATGCGTGCAAATACAAAGTGTCGTGTTCAAGGGCGACCGTAAGGGTTACTGGTAATGTTCTCAAAAAACTGCTTGGCTTGCTTCTTTCAATTTTTCCCCCATCTAGATAGACGATTACCTCTTTTTAATTTAACGAGCTTGAGGAGGGTAACACATGCTCGATATGACTCACCTTCGATAAGTCCCTCTTTCTTTGTTTAGCGAATTGGAAGAAGTAAGGGTTCAGTCCCATATGAGCCCTTCAATGTATGATTGTTTAACAAGTCCAGAGAAGGTAAACTCGGTGATTTTTCATATTTAGAGAGTCTGAAAACAACTTAAAGACGACTCTAGTGTTGTCCTTTTTCATAATGTTAGTCTCGCGAGGCCGAAAAAGAGATAAATTATCACTCGAAAGACGCCCTTTCAAACCTTTTAATGAGTGGGAAAGGAAGAAAGATCACTCAGCAATCTTTTCATGTTTAGAGAGTCTAAAAAGAGATTAAAGAAAACTCCAAGGGGTTTCTTTTTCATATTATATCCATGCGAGTCCAAAAAAGTGATAAAATTCTACTCGGTTACATTCTCATGTTTTTTCGAGCATGAGAAAGAACAAAGACTAATATCGGTATGCCCCCAACTTGAGAGCTAGTGGCTTAACTCCAAAATGATCATCAAAGGCTGGAGACATGCCCTCCAAGATTCAATTCATTCACCGACTTTGAGGTTGTCACCAATTTCTCTACTAGATGGACAAAAAGGATAAGAGTGGATGAAAAGAAGGTTCAAGAGAGGTGATTGTTTCATTTTTTAATGAGCTTGACATAGGAAAAGAACTATGCTCAGGGCTCTAGGTTCAATCCCCAGATTGTTGTTTCATGTTTTTAACGAGCTTGCTACAGAGAGGAAAACTATGCTCAAAGCTTATGTTTCATTTTTTAACGAGCTTGCTACAGAGAAGAAAAAATGTGCGTGTGACCTATGTTTCATTTTTTAACGAGCTTGCTACAAAGAAGAGAAACTATGCTCATGGGATCTTCTTGATCATGGATTCCAAGAGGATGACATGCTGGAAGGACACCATGTCAAGGGACAAAACTCGGTCATGGCTTCCAAAAGATATTCACTGGATGGAATAAAATCACTCTAGAAGGAACACATGTCAAGGGTCACGACGGGGGTAAGGAGATTAGGCTCCAATAGCCCTACCGAAGAGATCACCATCTCAACTACCGGATCCAAATAATCGGAAGTTGAAGGCATGGGAGACGATAGAAAATCGACATCAGGAGGGGAGATAGAGTGTATATCTCCCCGAATTTATTCACGAGGGGGAAGAAAAGAGGATCGATGATGGTTATCATCCCGAGGTAGCTCATCAATGCTCAACATTTCCATAGGAGATTCATCAAAAGGAAAAATTGGGGAAATGTAGTCGATCGCAAACAAAAAGGAACTTAACCATGATGGCATCGAGTAACTGTCGGGTACCAATAGATGTTGGTCATCCGAAGAGGGAGAAATGGATTGGATAGAAACATATGATGTTTCGACTAGACTAAGTGGCACGATGTCACCTAGTGCATCGAATTCCAATGGACTAGGTACAATCCAAGGGTCAGATGATTCCAAATATTAATAAGACGCGGTTGAAATCATATTGATGGTGGCAATATGATGTGTAGTCGGTGGAAGTGGTGCAGGGAAGGTACCCATAATGCTAGAATATTTTAGTAAGCCAACACCAACACTTTCATACGTGACCTTGTGGTCTCCCAAGAAAGGAATGTTGTTGGTAGCAGGAGCGCGAGCATCGGTTGTACAGAAATCTAACTGATCGACAGTGACAATTTTTCCTTGATGAGGAAATTGTACACATCGAAATATTGACGAGGAAATGAAAGTCATATCATAAAACCAACTTCTTCCAAGTAACAAGTTGTAATCGAGGGGAGCATCGACCACCTCGACATCAACAGTGATGGTTTTGCCACCCAACTAGATGGGAAGGGACTGTAAAAGCCCATGGGGATGAAAACCTCTCCCATCAAATGTGCATAACATCATTGGGGATTTGTTAAGTGTGGGTGATTTTAAACTTTTCCAACATGCTAAAGACATGACACAAGTAGAGGCTCCCTCATCCAAGATGGTTCAGTGGATTTGTTGATTGTGAACAACAACATCAACTTGGAAAGAAAGTTGATGGGAGAGTCGAGATGTATAATTGTCCAGGTTAAACATGATATGGTTGGACGACTCGGGATCAACAACGCCAATAGAAGCCAAGAGCGTTCTGCGTTGACTGGGGCAGTGCTATAGAACTTCTAACGCAAACATAGCACACGGTGGTTGAGCCAAATCTTCAACAATGTTGTAGTTCTGGGTGGCACATGAACTAGGATTAAAGGTAGATTTATGAATAGTTCTCTTAGGAGGGTGTAAGATAGAGTCGAATGTAGGTTTCTCAATCTGAAGTGGTCCAGAAAGAGGATTAACCGATGAATTACTAACAGAGGATGGTGATGGATCTGATCAAGTATCGGTACCGTTAGTGACTTTTCCTTTGTCAGGGTTACTTGGTGTGTCTTATTTCTTAGAGAGAGTGTTCAAATTAATCCCATTAAACATATAAATATGTGCACTCGTCGATGCCTCATCATGAGGATGGCTAGAACTGCCCCCAGGAGAGGGGGTTTGAGAAACCATGGATTGTTGTTGTGGAAAAGGCTGAGTAAGCACAACGGGTTGTGAATTTCCCTGGAAAAGTTTGGCCACTTCATCACAATGTGGACAGTCTCGAGTGTAGTGATCATCACCACAAATGATACATGGTAATTTCAGTTTTCGTTGTGGTTACTTTTCGGTAGCAAGTGTTTGAGCTTGATTTTTTGGTTGTTCATTGTTATTAGTATTTTTTGATTTACTTTTTGTCTTATTCTTACCTCCAGATTGTTGTGAAGGGGAAGATTGAACTGCATTCACCTCAGAGATCTGAGTTTGGGGGGAGATAGAGGAGAGTGTGGTCGACTAGGAAGTAGATTGAGTTTTGACGGAACCGATAACACCATCTGCATGAGATGAGGATGACGGCTTGGATGGAACGGTATTAGCTCGAGAAGCATTTGGAAGAAAATCATACAAAGTATCAGATTGTGAATAAACCAAATCTAAGTACTAAGATCGAGCAATGGTTTCTTCCTCGGTGACCATGCCACCCATAGTGACATCGCGAGCGATCAGGGGAAAAATTGATTTAGTAAACCACTCCGCCAATAATATGTCAGGAATGATTACTTTGATCATCCTTCGTCGTCATCTCCACTCATGAATATGGTCATAGATATGCACGGAGTTAGTTTGACGAAGGGAGGTCAAGAGTTCAGTACCCGTCTCGTAGCAAATAGGTAGTTGAAAGTGCATGAGGAAAGACATGGCAAGGGAGTTGAAATCATGAAAAGAAGCATGTGGTAGTTCAATATACCACTTTGTTGCAAAGCCAGTAAGTGTTCGCTGGAAAAGACGCAAACGTATAGAATCATCCATGAGGGAGTTTGATGAACACCACAAATGGAAAGTCATCACATGGTTATTGGATCTTCTCCAGGTTTTCTGTCAAGTTTTGGAATATCGTAAGGAAGTTTAGTTGGAATAACTGGCCAAACCAGTGAATGAAAAATAGGATCATTGGTTAACCAAGACAAGTCTGGGAGATCCAGAGTCGCAAGGAAAGGTAGATGTCAGTTAATTTGCGGATGATACTAGTGTGGCATAGGAACACCAGTAGGACCATAAACTGGGTTAGGTGGATAATTGTAACCAGTAGGTCCTCATACATACGGTTGTTACTGACCAGGATAAGTAGGATTCAATGATGGCTGAGAAACATTTGCATAAACCCTAATCATTATAAGTTGGGTGATTTGCTTGACCATGAAGAGGATAAAAAAATTTCCCTTGAGGAGGGTAAGGAGTAGATCCCAGAGGCAGATACACATTAGACCCATGGGGAGGATAAGGTTGTTGTCCTTGAGGACTCCAGGTGGTGTTTGGGATGCCCAGATAAGGTTGTCCATAAGATGGTCTGGAAGGAACAAGATTTTATACTCCTCCTTGTGGGTTATGATATGAGTGCCCCCCAACATGGGGTTGGGTAAATATGCCTCTGAAAGATACTCCCTAGGATTGTGAATGGTTTCCAACAGACGACGGTTGCCCCCCTGCCAGCAGTGGATTAACAACCGGGGTATGACTGGCAAAGGGAGGTTGCCCTTCGGGAAGAACATGAAAAGGGGGTTGTCCCCCAGGAGGGGTAGGCCCGCCATAAGATGGTGGTCTTCCAGGAAGGATAGGTCCACTAGATGGTGGTTTCCCTCTAGTCAGTTATATTTGGATGGCAAGGGTCTGCATTCTCGGGTGAAAATATGTCCCAGCAAGATCGTGCATAACATGTGGAGTTGTAGAGTGAAAGTTTGTAAAAGTGGGTGTAGGGATCGAAGTGCCTTGGGAATGAGTATAGGTTATGAGTCCATCATTAGGATAGACTTGTAAAGTGAAACAGTAAGGTTAATGACCTGATCGATGGGGTGATTCATAGTTTGACCAGATGGCCCATTTTCACCAGGAGGGTCATGAGGATTAAAGGGTTCTCGAAAGGATTTAAAATGCTCATAGAGATCGCATCCTGATGAAGTCCTCCATACAGAACGAGAAGGTGTGGTATTTGTATCTACTATAGTGGTAGGAAGAACACGAGTCCTACACTCATCACCAAAGGTTGGTTCTGTGGATCCCATATATGTGTCGATAAAAGCTCTCACAGGTAACTGTGGGACCTCTTCGTATGTCACGTTCCTAAGAGAGTCTAAACGAAGAAAAATTGGTTCGAGAGGAATTGTCGACATAGACGTAGCGCGAGGAGTGGGATTCTCAACCGTAACCAAAGAACCTTCTAGGTTGTCTAACGAAGGAGTAACAACACTCCCAATGTCAGATTGATTTTCTACCTATCCATGGTAGTTGTCTTATGGAGGGTTAGGAGGTAAGGGTTGGTAGCCTTCCGGAGGCATCCCTTGTATCCTACGCAATCAACGAAGACCTTTATCATCTAAAGGCTCAATTTTGGAGAATAACACTACATGCTAAAAATCTAGGGTCAACTAATGAAAAGAAACAGCATATGCTAATAAAATCTAGGAATCAAAACCAAGAAAACAAGACTTCTCTTGATGATCGTACTAGTTGGTGATGAAATCCAAAGTCGTTTGACCAAGTCAAGAAGGGGATAGGATCTGGTGGAATAGTTACAATGGTGACCTGCTTAATGGGCTTTCACCTTGGTGCAAGATTCCACGCAGTAATTGTGGATTTACCCTCCAAGGAGCCCGAGTGAGTTTGACCAATGTCTCTTCCAGGTACAGTGAGACTTCCCTTCACCGTCACCTCATGTAAGTACCTAAAGATTATGGAAACTAAGGAAACCAACTCGCATTCAACCCCTGGGCAGGTGCAATCGACAGTCCGATCCTAACGTATGGGTAGGATAACAAGTCTAAAATCAACTCGAGAGGCTCCCACAAATAATCGTGGGTATACCCTCAAGTGACCCCCAATATATGATCCAGCCACTACAAACAGTTGAACCATGGAGCGATAATCTCTATAATTATCCCGAATGCGACCTCGTGCGTAACCCCTGTGTGAGAGGGGGATCCCAGAAAGCCTATACGACAATTGGATTTTCTCTCCCTATCGCAAGATGCTAATGTTTGTTTTGAAAACTTTGGAGATTTGTACTCATAGCCTAATCCAAAGTGCTAATCCTAGTCTAATGTTGGTGGAAGATCCTAAAAACAAAATGTTCTAGATAATTTTTAATTAGCGTTCATTTTACAGTTGTTCTTTACTCAAAGGGTGTATGACAATGAAACTGATGGTATGATGACTCAATTCCCAAAAATGCACAAGAAAATGATAAGCAGTCTTGTCTTTCGATGAATGGTTATTTAAGGGAAAGAGAAAAAGTTGTTTTCACTATCAAACACTAAGATGCAATGTCCTCATACAAGTGTTTCTCAATCAAATCCAATGCAATGCTAAAAATTTCAGAAATGTCAATATCCAAACCAATCACTAAAATATGTCCTTTTGCTTATATGTGAATGATAATCAGATGAAAAAATTCTAAATGTCAATCAGACTTCAGGATTAAACAATCAAAAGAAAACCTCACACAAAACAAAAATACACTCTCGTCGTGAAATAGACAAGAAGGACAAAGATAACCAAATTTGCAAACAAGAACCAAAAAAACCTCAAACAAAAGAGAAATGTTGGAAAAGCGACCTCAAAGATCAAATGGAAAGATTCATAGACCTTTGGATTTCCTACACAAAATCTTTCACTCAATCAGATAAAGGAGAGGGAAAAAGAAAGTTAACTCTAGGTCAGCAAAGACAAATAGTGACTTCAAGGAAAGGAAATAAAATGTCAAATTCCCAAACAAGAAGAGATCAATCCTTAGAAAACAGGGTGTCGAAGGCCAATACCAATATGGACTGAGAGTATGAGACCCTGAACAAATGCAAAAGGCAAAAACTGAACTCAGAAACTGAAAACCTAGAGGATTTTTCACAAAAAAGGGGGTAGCGCTCTGGTCTAAGGTGCACCAGAGTGTTCCAACACTCTGTGTAAGACCACTAGGGAGTGTTGGAACTCTGATAACAAGGGAAGGGGAGCGCTCTGCTTCAAAAGCTCATAAAAATGCCTAGAAACTCAAAAAATCAAGCAAATTCAGTCAATTAGGGTGATCATGATGAAATAAAGAGGCAATCAAACAAATCTAAGAACAAAAAAGAAAATTATGGAGAAGGTAAAGTGAGTGGGAAAAGGGCTAAAACAATATCTAGGAAAGGAAACAAAAATCAGACCTCCTCCCCAATGGAGTTGCCAATTTATGTTGTAGGTGAATCCTCCTGTGGACAAGCGGATTCCTTCTTGGTCTCTAGACTCCTAAGGTCAAGACAAAAAAGTGCTTAACATGGACACTGGCATCCTTTTAGATCTAATCAAGATAATATATGAAGGAGAAGAAGAAAGATATGTACCTTATTAATGACGTTTTTCCTTTCAAAGTCCAGGCTGAGCTTCGATCCTGAGCTCCCTGATAGGTCCTGTAGAACAAACAAAGATACAATGGACTTCCTACTCTATTGCGATTAGCTCAAATATAGATCTATATATTGTAGACAAACTCATATGGAACAAGCATAAGTTTGAAAGAAACAGGACAAGCATTGATTATTAATGAGAACAAGTAAAAGTACTTACAATCCTTTGATGAAGGTGCAGTAGCTTCTTCCAGTTCTCCTTGTCCAACCCCTTTTCTCAAGTAATCTACATTGATTTCTTTGATGACATCTCTCTCATGGGATCATAAGTTTGGTGTAATTCTCAATCTCCATTTTCCTTTCACCATGAGGAGGCCTCCTTATATAACCTTGGAGAGGCCCAACCACTTGAGAGATGTTTGGGATAAGTTGAAGATTCCTCTCCTTCAGTTGAGGATCTTCCCTAAGATCATGCCTTGACCATCTATTTGAATCCAACCACCTTCAGGAATTGAGGGATTCTTCCCTGATTTGTCTCAACAAACCCAAAACTTGCTCAGAAAAGTGTAGCGCTCCCCCAAAAGGGTGCACAGAGCGCTCAAACACTACCCTAAAGAGGCCCAGGGAGCGCTAGCACTCCCTAACAGTGGGTAGGGGAGCACTCCTCTCCAAAATCCATTTTTTAGTGGTTCTTTCAGTGGAAAAAGGTTTGTACTCCCTGTCAACTGATTTCTCTTCTTCAAAACTAGTCTTTCAGGTGTCTTAAGTGTCTTTGTGATGTCGTTAGAGGCATGAAATAGGCAATATGGCAGTATGATGTTTGTGACACTTGCAACACTTGTGGTCAAGATGTGACACTTGCGGAAAAGATGCGACACTTACAACACTTGTAATGACGACACTTGCGACACTATTGAAGTGAGTAATTTTGATGTATAATAGTAATAGAAGGAAAATAAGCTTAGTTAGAAGGGGTAAAAAGAGTCAAAATTGAAAGCCAACATCTCCCTCACACAGAGGGTATTGCATGTCCCCATGCAATTATTTTTAATCAATCGTATATACTGGTTTCCTAAAAGATTTAACATTTTCCTATGTATAAATATGATGAGTGCATGTATCTGGATGGATACCTTGCATGTCCATATAGTTCCTGAAAAAAGCATTATAAACTTTCTGCAAAATTGAAATTAATTTCTTTTGTTGAAAATCATCTAAAGAAAAATTAATATTTAAACTTTTCCCAAGAGATATTTAAATGGTTTTATTACATGAATTTGATATAGAATTTAAAGGAAATATGGATTGAAATAAAGATGTTGAACTGTTCACAGTGCATGATTCCTGAAAATTTTGTCCCAAAAGATTATCAATAGAAAATTGTTCATAATTTAATGGTTTCCCCCTAAAATACTGACGAAAATCGGAGTGAGAAATGAAATGATTAAGGTGATTTTCATTGGTATTTTATTTAAGATTCATGTCTTGTGTAATTGTTAAAACAGTTGGATTATTTATTCATCATTATCAATTTCATCAAGCCATGTTACATGTTCTAATTCATTTACAGATTTTGCAAGGGGGTAAAGTGTGATATGTTTAACTTCAACACCATTTGTAATGGTCATGTTTTTGGATCAACAGCTAATAAATGCATTGGTCTTGTACAACCAAGCTCTCCCTAAGATTAAAGGATGTCCTCCCAAATTAGATTTAGGTTGAAAGATCATGAAATATACTCGATATTCCTAGGATGTTGAGCATGCATGTATACTAAGAGGGGGGGTGAATCCGTATAAGACATTTTTTCTTATATAAAGATTAATAAACCATAAGAGAACAACACATATGATATCTAATAACTGCAAAACATGGAACACAATATTTACGTGGAAACCCTTTCGGGAGGAAACCACAAAACGTCTCATTATAATTATTTGTAGGCACCAAACTATTGGAGACACCAATCCCCATTGGTACAAATCCTAGTAGGCTCCAACCTACTCTTACCGAGATTCATAGACACCAATATACTGGAGACACCAATCCCCACCACTAAGCACCAACTTAGAAAGAGACACCAATCTCTTACAAATATTCATAGACACCAATCCACGCCGCTAAGCACCAAATTATCGACATAAACCAATCTCTTACAGATCTTCGTAGACACCAATCCTCACCATTAAGCACCAACTTAGCAAGTGACACCAAACTCTGTGTGATTTTCACCAACCTTCACCAAGTCTGCTTGTTATTTCTTCCTTCACCAAGTCTACTTGTTGCTTCTGATTTCACCAAGTCTACTCATTGCTTCTACCTTCACCAAGTCTTCTCACTACTTCTTCCTTTACCAATTCTGACCAAAAATTGAATTTCCAAATGACAACTTTCCCAAATCTTGTTGTTTTGGGCCTCTTCCAAAGAAATAACTTGTACAACATGCCACATATCCAATTTTACAAATTTGATTCTACATTTTTTACCTGGGGTACTTCTTTATGTCTCCTTTGTTCTCTGAATTTTTTACATTATGAAGAGTCCTAGAAAATAAGTTATAGTGAAAATGTCAAACTTTCTTGTTTGAAATTGATTTTGGAAGCATTCAAGAACCCTAAATTCCATAGAGCATATCTCTGAAAGTATAGCAAACCAACATCTAATTTTTTTACTTGAGGTAATTCTATATGTCACCTATGTTCTGTAAAAAAATTATCATCTGAAGAGTCCCATAAAATAAGTTATAGTGAAAATTCCAAACATACCTGTTTGGAGCTAATTTTAGGAGCATTCAACAACCCTCAATTCCACAGAGCATATCTCCATAAGTACAAAGAAACAACATCTGAAATTTTTACCTGAGGTACTTCTATATGTGTCCTATGTTCTATAAAAAAGAAATAGTTTGAAGATTCCCAAAAAATAAGTTATAGTGAAAATGTAAAACCGACCTGTTTGAAACTGATTTTAGGATCATTTAGGAACCCTAACTTCCACAGGGCATAGATACGAAAGTATAGTGAACCAAAATCTCAAATTTTTACCACATGTAAACCAAGATATATCCATTGTCTCTTCAAAATCTCAAGGTGTGAAACATCCCAAAAAATAAGTTATAGTGAAAGTACCAATATGACTTGTTTGAAACTGATTTCAAGAGCATTTAGAAACCCTAACTTCCACAGGGCATATCTCTGAAAGTATAGTGAATCAACATACAAAATTTTTACCACATGTACACCAAAATGTCTCCTCCATCATTGTTGGTAGGTTCACGGATACTGAGAGGGGGTGTGAATCACTATCTGCAAAATTATCATTTTTTTTTCTTAAGATGTTATTGCATTCAAGATATCGTATACTGAAATAAGCAGCCACAGATACACAATACACAAATATTTATGTGGAAACCCAAATGAGATAAAACCATAGAACATTGTTTTAATGTATTATAAGATTACATCCACCGGAAGCACCAACTGGAAGGAGGCACCAACCCCCTAAGTTCTCTAGCACCATCTAGAAGGAGGAATCAACCCCCTTGTGAGAACCAAGTCACACCACACAGGAACCAACCTACAAAATAAATACACCAATATTCCCATGCACCACCCAACCACCCTTGTTTCACAAAATCACAAGAATAAATGTTTTTTACAAGATTTACAAAATTCACTAGAATACTCCAAGACACGCTATGCAAGGTAACTTCCTTTCCTTGACACCTGAAAAATATGGGTATTTTTATCCTTGATATATGCTCTTCATACACTACATTCTCATGCCATAATGGGTCCTTGACTTGCCCAAAATTCCCTCCTTAAATGCTCTGAAAGAAACTCCTCAATTTGCTTGTCAAACGATCTTGAAGACTTGCTAGAATAGGTTTGGTATATGCACTAAATACTATTGTGAGAACTTGACCCCTTTTCTCCTAGGATTGATCTGAATATTCACTTCTGAAATTTCCCAAATCATGGTCCAGAAACACACCTTCAATAGTACTTGAATTGTTTCCTCAGACTTCCCAAAACTCATCCTTATAATTGACCAAAATCGGCCTCAGAACAGGCCCTAATTATCTTTGATTTGCCTTAGAAGTTTATCTTTCATGCATCGAAACTTGTACCTTAATCCTGCCTCAATATTTCCCTTAAAACAACTTCAGAACTAGGCCTACAAACCTTAGAAACTTGCCTAATAGATCTACCTCATACTTGCCATGGTTTCACCTCAAATAAGCCCTTGATTCTCCTCATATTTGGACTCAGAATAGACCCTAACTCATCATGTAAGACTCCAATACAGACCTCATATTCATGCCAAAACAGATCTGATAATTTCTCCTTATTCCTCCTTTTTGCTCTTGAAACTCGCCTTCAATTAGACCTTCAAACTTGTGATGGAAATGAATAAGTTCTTGTTGTGATATTCGCCTTAGTGTTCATTAATTTTCCTCAGATCCAATTCACTTAAGATAATATACAAATGAGGTGAATCTTCCTCATATTTATACTAAATCTTCTCCTTAAAATAAGGCCTACCTTAACCAACAAACTTAAATTTTATTTTTTTTATTTAATCCATTGGGGTTGACTTGTTCAAACCTCACTTTACACTTGCAATATTTATTACCATAAATTTTTATTCCAACTTTGGGACTAATCCTAGGGCTTCTTTACCATTTGTTTGAGGCTTATTGACCATAACTTTAGGCTTCTTTTCTTGATGTCTATGGATTTATTGTAGGCTTCTTCAAAGAGTCTTCTCATGAGGGCCATGCTTAAAGATATGCCATAAGGGAACTGTTGGGCTCTAAAGATGTCCTAAAATATAACCTCTATGCATCATCCAAAGGTAGGCGTTGGCACAAGCGTTTTATTTGTCGCCTATGTAGGTTCTTACCTTCTGTTTTCAATACTCGTCCTCCAGAGATGCAACCCCTGCAAAGGGACAACAATCGTACAAAAGGAACGACAAATGTTTTGTTCAAATGAACAACACTACTTACAAAAGGAACATCAATCGTGACAAGGGAACGATAGTCATTATATCGGGTCGAACCAATGTTGTATTAATTGAGTTGTAGTACTTGCCCAACTATCTAATTTGTCAACCCGGGGTTCATAAACTGACGAAGCACATGCAAAGTATATGAAAGATTGAAGCGAGACTAATCTAATCTAATGTTTAAGCTACAACTGAAATTGAATCATTAATCTAACACACGACTCAAATAGAATCATTAATCTAACACACAACTGAATTAGAATCATTAATCTAACACATGACTGAAATAGAATCATTAATCTAACACACGACTTGGAATTGAATTAATCTAGTTGCGTAAATGAAATTAATCTAGGAATGGGAAATACTCGTAACCCCATTTCCAATTGCAATCCCTGCATTTCGTTAGAAATACACTCAAAATTTACTGTTAGCATATTGTTTTTTTATTTTGGCGAGTGCGCAAACCTGATATAGCGTGACTGTTTGGAAATGATATCATTGATATGGGAGAAGATCGTTGCAAATCATTAATACAATCAAATTGTTTTTCAGTTAAATATGAAAAAAAAAGAAACGGATAATCTAAGCTTGATCTTCAATGTTGTGTATATAGACTCTACCGATTTCTAGCTTTTCTAAAACAATAAAATTTAATGTGACCCACTTTGATTCCACAAATATTTCTGAGTTAATAGTCATGAGGTGAATGAGGAAGCAAAGGTGTTGCTCCCAGCTGCTGGTACAGCCTATGTGAACAGATTTTAGTATTGGGAGGTTGATATTCCAGTGTTTGTACGCTAGTAACACCTTTGCGCAATGGAAAATCTATGACAAGCCAATGAAGACATTATCCAGAGTTGGCATCTTGGAAGTTGTCTATTTGTTTAATCGATCTGATGTGGTGGTTTCTGTGCATTTAGAATTCATGATATTTTATTTGTTTGTAGGGTTATTTCCAGGCATCTACAGGATAAGGGGCAAGAGCAAAAACATGGTGCGCAAAACCAAAAATAAACCAGGCTGAAGGTTCAAACGAGAAGAGTGTGGTCATGAAGTTGTTTCAACTGTTGTTTCAGCGTGGAGTTTTTGCCCAGCTCTTATCTCGTATGAATTGCAGACCTTATTGATTATTATTTTTTATTTTTTTTAATGTACTTATTGTTTTATTGTTTTTCTTTGCAGACACAAGCATGCTCAACTTTTTATTTATTTCCTATTATGTTTTCAAAGTAAAAAAAATAAAAAATAAAATAAAAACTATTTTACAAGATTATTAAAAATCTATGAGCAAATGGAAGACGAAAAAATAGATTAGGCAAAAATTTGTGTTTCATCAATTTAATTGATATTCCGAAATCAACCAATCAATCATCCTAGTTTCTAATCCTCGCAATCGCACGAAGCGTGGAGGAGAGCATACTTATTCTACCAAATGAAAAACTTGAAAATAAAACCCTACCTACACTACGCTAATTAGAAATGAGAAAGTAGTTATGTATAATCAAACAGCCAATGTAGCCATGCATGCAACAGTAATAAAAAAATGTTATCTTTCAATTTAGAAATTGACAGTCGAGAATATGTATGGGCATGCGAAATTAGTTGCTGAAGTTCTAAATTAATAAAATAAAAAGGAAAATTAAGTGGGACTAACCTAGTACTTTCTTGAAACCAGTGTTCGATCAGGCTTTCGTAAGCATAATTTGTCTTACTCAGATCATGCTACAGCGCTTCGCTATCCTCCTTGATCTCTTGCGTGCCTAATGGTTCTTCATTAAATATGCAAGGTTCTTCACATGTTGATTCTTTGTTCACCTCAGGAGGAGTGAATAAGCTTTCGGCTGCTGTCAATATCTCCTCTTCCAGAGAAGAGGAGACCCCAACTTTTGCTAGGATCTACGTAAGTTGTTCCAAGCTTAAATTCATTGTTAAATCATGTTAAAAAAAAAGGATTCTTACAGCACCCAAAACTGAAATCTAAATGAAAAAAAACTTGAATAAAAGCGCTCTTACTAAAACGGAAAATAATTACGCTTCACAATTGTGGAAATTAAAATGTTCCTAATAGTTGGTAGGGACAGTGAGGAATATCCACTGAAGTAGCTCTATGACCCTTAGAACCAACGCATGTAGATCACACTTGTAAAAATTTAAACTAATCTTGCGAAAATTGAAATTTGCAGAAATTGAAATTACTTCTACCTAGTTGGTAGGAAGAACATGAAGTGTCTCCTCTCATGAGCTTCTATGACCCCTTACCAACATGTCTAGATCACACTTGTGTGAATTGAAATGAAAAAGAAACTAATACCTCAATCCATTATGCTTCCCCGGCAACGGTGCCAAAATGTTGTACTCTAAAGACGTCCTAAAATATAACCTCTATGCATCATCCAAAGGTAGGCATTGGCACAAGCGTTTTACTTATCGCCTATGTAGGTTCTTACCTTTTGTTTTCAATACCCATCCTCCAGAGATGAAACCCCTACAAAGGGACAACAATCGTAACAAAAGGAACGACAATTGTTCTATTCAAATGAACAACATTACTTACAAAAGGAACATCAATCGTGACAAGGGAACGACAGTCGTTATATCGGGACGAACTAATGTTGTATTAATAGAGTTGTAGTACTTGCCAAACTATCTAATTTGTCAACCCGGGGTTTGTAAACTGATGAAGCACATGCAAAGTATATGCAATATTGAAGTGAGACTAATCTAATCTAATGTTTAAGCTACAACTGAAATTGAATCATTAATCTAACACACGACTAAAATAGAATCATTAATCTAACAAACAACTAAATTAGAATCATTAATATAACACACGACTGAAATAGAATCATTAATCTAACACACGACTTGGAATTGAATTAATCTAGTTGTGTAAATGAAATTAATCTAGGAATGGGAAATTGCTTGAAGGAAATTAATCTAGAAATGGAGAACCACATGAAGGAAGAGAAGATACAACAAGTGAAGAGTTGAATGGAATAACAACATATGAGAGCTCTCACCAATGAAGTAATCTTACATTCAATAATCAAATCAATCTTCATAACAGAATAATGAAAGCATGAAAACCAAAACCATGAATCAAAGCTAAGAATCCCTTTCTCTTTAGAATCCTAATGACTACTCTAATTCCGTATTCTAATTCATACTCTACTTCGAATCCTAATTCCTATTGAATCCTCATGAAGAGAGAGCACTCTCTTTTATAAATGAGAGCCTTGAAGATAAGATAACCATCTCATAATTACAGATCCACTATTCTCTCAACCTATTTTCCCATTATTACAAAATATAATCCCTTCAAATCCTCACACATATCTCTCATATATCTTGGATAAGATATTCCAACCAAATCTCCATGATCTTCTCCTTGGAATGGACTTGAATTATCTCCTCAAATCTTGAAATGGTGGAGGAAGTATTCGAGAAGTCCTTTTGAATTAGTCTTTCTCATATTCCTACACATTACAAAGCGCACACATTTTTGAGATATATATGAAAACAAGTCAATTTTCTAACATTTAATCACAAATTCCTTTTAAATACTAAAATGAATAAAGTGGAGAAAAATAAGGTGAAACCCAAGTATATTTATGAAATGATATCGTGAAAGGTTAATGGGGCGATGAAATGTGAAGAATAATGAAGGGAAAGGTGGATGAGAATAGGACATTTATGAGCCCCAACAGGGACCACTTTGGAGGCTCCTTCAATTAAGTGTATCACTTCTAGGGTATTATGGGATTTTCTTAGGGTCTTCTTCTAGGGTTGACATGAATGACAATCAATTTTCCAACATTATCCCCCTTTGGAATTGATGGCAACACTCATACTCCCCCTATGATCATTTATCCCCCTATCTTCATGCTTCTTATATTTCTCTCCCCTTTTGACTTCAATGGCAAAGGGTAACTCCCCCTGACAGTATATCTTCTTCTGACAATTTATCTCCCCATTTGTTATTCACAATATGTCGTGTAAATCAATGTATGGAAGAAACTACTCCTAGTTTCTATTGAAGATACTCAAAGGTCTCCCTTGGGAGAGGCTTGGTGAAGATATCTTCTATCTATTCCTTTGTCCCATTTTACTCCAACCTGATATTTTATCTATGACATGTTCCCAAAGAAAGTGGTACTTGATAGGAATATGCTTGGTCATGGATTGCATCATTGGATTCTTGGAGATGTTTATGGCACTGGTGTTGTCACAGAATAATGAAATAGGTTCATCATATTCTACTTGTATCTCTTGCAGGGTTTGCTTCATCCAAATGACCTGAGTACAACATGTTGTTGCTACAATATATTATGCTTATGTTGTGGACAAGGATATTGAATATTCCTTCTTTCTCAACCAGGGCACCAGAAAATCACCCAAGTATAAAGATTCTCCACTCGTACTTCTTCTATCATCAATACTTCTTTCCCAATCTGCATTTGTGTAGGTGACCATAGTCAGATCATTCCCTTTCAGATACCATAGTCCAAACTCTATTTTTCCTTTGAGATATTTGAAGATCCTCTTCATTTCTAGAACATGATTTTTCTTCGGTGTTTCTTAAAATCTTGCAACCTGACCAAATTCTTGCATCACATATGGTCTTGAATTTTTCACATAGAGTAGACTTCCAATCATCGATCTATAAATTCTCTAATCCACTTCTTTAGAATATTCGTCATCCTTTCTCAACTTACAACCAGTCACCATAGGAGTCCTTATGGGTTTGAAATCTTTCATTCTGGACTTCTTCAACATTTCCTTGATGTACTTGGTTTGGGAAATTAATATCATGCCTTCATCTAGATGAGATATCTGGAGTCCCAAGAAGAAATTCAACTCCCCAAGTAGGGACATTTCAAACTCACTCTGCATATCTATGGAAAATTTCTTACTCAACCAGTGATCATCACTTTCGAAGATTATGTCATCCATGTATACTTCAATGATATTCAAACTATTTTGTTACACTTTTATATAGATATTACTATATGTGCTTCCCCTTCTGAATATTTTTCCAATCTTGTGTACCAAGCTTTAGGTGCTTGCTTGAGTCCATACATGGATTTCTTCCATCTGCAAACATAGTCTTCCTTTTTTGACAGTTAAAACCCTTCTGGTTGTTCTATGTAAACTTCTTATTCTAATTCTTGATTAAGGAAGGTTGATTTTACATCCATATGATATACCTTGATCCTTCTAGAGCATGCATAATCCAAGAACATTATGATTACCTCCATTCTTTCTACTAGGGAAAATGTTTCTTCAAAATCTATACCTTCAACTTGTGCATATCCTTTACATACTAACCTTTCCTTGTTTATGGTTACCTATCCATCCTCGTTCAATTTGTTTCTGAATACCCACTTTGTTCCTATGGCGTTTTTGTCCTTAGGTCTTGGAACTAGTTCCCATGTCTTATTCTTCTCTATTTGATTTGGTTCTTCTTCCATGGCCTTGATCCAATTTTCATCATTGTTGGCTTCCTCAAAGCTGCTTGGTTTAACTAGGGATAATAATGATAGATGTCTTTTTTCTGGTGCACATGCTTATTTTCTTCTTCTGGTTTCTATTCTTGCACATTTATCCCCAATAATTTGTTCAGGTGGATGATTCTTCTGATACCAATGTTTAGGTGTCTTAGAAGGTGTCTGGAAATCTTGTTGATTATCTTCTATTTATTCTTGCTCTTCTTCTAGTGACTTCTCTTCTGGTTCTTCTTCTACTACTTCTTCTTCTTCTTTTTTCTTTAGTTCTTCTCCTGCTTTCTACTCTTTTGAATTTTTTCTTTCTTTCCTGGTCTTCAACACATTTATTTCCTCGACTTTTACATTGATTCTTTCCACTATTTTTTTGATTCTTAGGTTATAGCATGTGTATTCCTTTATTTTTCTTGAGTATCCCACAAGTATTCCTTCATCAACCCGGGAATCAAATTTTCCAACCTTATTATCTTCTCTTTTTATGTAACATTTTCTTCCAAAAACTCTAAAATTATTGACGTTTGTCGATATTCCCTTCCATAGTTAATATGGAGTCTTGTCATTATTACTTCTAAGCATTCCTCTGTTCAATATATGAACGGTTGTATGTAATGCTTGTACCCAAAATATATCACTCAATTTGGAATCATTCAACATGGTTCTAGCAATTTTCTGTACAGTTTTGTTCTTCCTTTCGGTGACTCCATTTTGTTGAGTTGTCCTAGTTGTTGAGAATTTTATTTGTATTCCATGTTCTTCACATAAATCCCTAAATTATTTTGATGTGAAATAATCTCCATTATCTGATCTTAAGCACTTAATTTTCAAATCAGTCTCATTTTCAACCATCTCTTTGAATATCCTGAAACATTGGAACGCTTCTGACTTTTTATTGAGGAAATAGACCTCGGTCATTATTGTGTAATCATAAATAAGTAGTATGAATTATTGTTCACCATTCATCCCTTTTGTTCTCATTGGTCTGCATAGATCGGTGTGTACAATCTCCAATGGTTTTGTTGTATAGTATTCCTTTGTCCCAAACTCAACTCTTGCTTGTTTTCCATGCTGGCAGTGCTTGCACATGGTGTTTGCTAGCTTTGAAATTTCATGTATTTCTCTTACCACTTCCTTTTTGTTGATTTTGACAAGATTTTAAAAGTTCATATGGCCCATTCTCTTGTTCCAAATCCAACTTTCATATTCCTTTCCCAAGCAACATCTTTCCTTTCTGATCTCATTCAATATGTATATGTTGTTTGGAGTCCTTATTGTTGTCAGCAACAATCTGCCTGATCCTTCTTTCCTTATTTAACATTTCTTTGAGTTGAATAGAAGTGTGTGTCCGTGGTCACACATTTGACTCACACTTAGCATATTATGCTTCATATTTTCAACAAGTAGGACTTTTTCTGCAGTGGTGACTTTGCTTCCAAGCTTGACTGTGCCTTTTCCTATAATGTTTCCTAAGTTATCATTACTAAACGAAACTGGTCCATATTTTTCTTTCTTCAATGTTACAAATATGTTTGTGTCCCTTGTCATGTGCTTTGAACAACTATTATCAACATACCATTCATTTTTTCTACTTTGGGCTTGTAGAGAAATCACAAATTCTTCAATGTTTAGTTCATCATGCTTTCTTTTCCAGCTCCTTGACAGTTCTTTTACATGACTGTTGAAATCTTACTTTGGTTCCCTTAGAGAAATAATCAACCTGCAATCTTTGTCTATGTGTCCAAAATTTTTGCATTTGTAGCATTCTACTTCATTATTCAATGAGCCTAAACTATCATAGTTTATGTTATAAACTTCATGAGGCTTTCTGAGATAGTTATTCTTAGGGTAGCCTCCATAGTTTCTTATGTTCCTAGGATAATATCTACAATTTATAGCCTTGTGCCTGAAAAATGTTGCAGGAATAACATAATCTGAGAAAGATAGTTTGGTACCTGAGTGTGGAATATCTTCTAGGTGGTGTAGCTCTTCTGTAATCTTCTTCTTGAGTCCTCTCCATTATTGGTTGTTGATTCTATGTCCCTCTGATTGGATGATATTATTCTTGACTTCTTATTTCCTTAATGTTCTCCTTTGAAGGCTTGCATTCTTCCTTCTTGATGGGACCTCTAACGACATTTGCATAACTCTTTTGTTCTACTTATTTTCCTATTGTCATGGAGCTTGAACCCTTCTCAGTATGAGTTTGATTATATCCTAGTCTAGACTTGTCATGGCATGGCCTTTGATTGTTGATGATTTCATCCAATATTTTTGTGTTATTGCCAAATTTTTGTTGGATGTCCTTCTTATGAAGTTCCTTCCTTAGTTATACTATTTTTTCTTCCAAACTTTCCTTTATTTTCTCCTTTTCTTCCAACTGGTTTTTTAGTGTTTCTTCAATCATTATAGCTTCTTCCAAATGGACTTTTAGAATGATGATAATCTGCTTTATTTCTTCATAATTTTTGTTGGGACTTTGAGAATACTCCTTTAGCTCGCTTAGTTATTTCTTGAGTGACTTGTTTTTCTTCCTTTCTCTTTTTAGATCTCTTAAGGCATTGATCAGTTCTTCCTCAAGATCCACTTCTCCTACATCTTCACAATCTTCCTCATCATATTCAAGGGTTTCTTCTCGGGTTTCCATTTCCATAAAGAATACTCTTTATAAGTCACTATCACTGTCATTATCCTCACCAGATGAGGAACTATCTTCTCTTGAATAGAGACTTTTCTTGAAGAATTTTCTTTTATTTATTTTCTTGTCTATTTTCTGATATTTCTTTTCTTTCTTGGGAACTTCTTCTTCGTCATCACTATATGAACCCCTTTCATAAAGACATTTGGAATAAAAATGACCAATTTTACCACAATTAAATCATTTTAAAGGAAGCTTACCTTTGTACTTTTTAGTTCCTCTTTTCAACTTTCTCACAAAATTGGCTTCTTCTTCTTTTGAATTATCACTGCAGCTAGAGCATTATTTTAACTTTCACTTGTTCTACCTTGTCTCCTTGGATGCTTTGAAATTTTCGTCCCTTTTGGATGGATTATCTTGTTTTGTTCTCATTTCATAAGTTGTAAGAATACCATGTAGTTCGTCCATACTTAACTTATCTAGATCCTATATTTCTTCTAGAGCTGAGATCTTAGGGTCAAATCTCATTGGAAGAGACCTTAGTATATTTTGAAAAATTACTGAACCTTTAATTCCTTCTCCCAGTCCTCTAATAGAGTTCACTATTTCATCAACTCGCAGACAATAAGTTGCAATATATTCATCTTCCATCATTTTCAGATGTTCAAATTGACCTTTGTAAGTTTGAATCTTGGCCCCCTTGACTTTGGCATATCCTTCATAAACATTTTGAAGTTTATTCCAAATTTATTTTGCAGAGTCGCAATGCATAACCTTGACATATATGGAATCAACCATGCCACTTAGAATAGCATTCATAGCCTTCAAATTGTTGTCATGGAGTCTTTTTCCAGCTGCATCAGTTGGGGGAGAAGCAGGTGTCATATATTTATTTACTATTTCTTTCTAGACTTTAAATCCATGTGCTTGCAAAAATGTTATCATTCTTATGCTACAGAAATCATAGTTATGACCGTCAAGCAATGGCGTTCCATTTTTAGTGCAATCCATGATCTAAGTTCTAGTGATTAGACTATTCATGAAGAATCTTCTCTTATACCAATTGTCGGTAGGTTCACGGATACTGAGAGGGGGGTGAATCAATATGTACAAAATTACTCACTTATTTTGTTAAGAAGTTATTACATTAAAGATATCATATACTGAAACAAGCAACCACATATACAAAGTACAAAAATATTTACGTGGAAACCCAAATGGGAGAAAACCACAAAATGTTGTTTTAATGTATTAGAAGATTGCATCCACCAGAAGCACCAAATTCCAAAATTCTCCTGCATCAACTGGAAGGAGGCAGCAACCCCCTAATTTCTCTAGCACCAACCAAAAGGAGGCACCAACCCCCTTGTGAGAACCAACTCACACAATGCAGGCACCAACCTGCAAATTGAAGATACCAATATTCATGTGCACCACCCAACCACCCTGTTATAACCCTAATTTGCACCAAACATGCTTACCTGGCATCGGGCCATCTCAGATTCCTTCTTTTCCAAAGCACTATTGAACAACTCTTCTTAAAAACACTTCTTATAAAGGCCCACACACCCTTCTCTATTATTGCACGCGTGTACACGCTCGCTGACCCAAAACAGCCCACGTGTACCTACAAAAGCACGAAAAAAGGAAAGTTGTTGATGGAACACACAACTTTGGGTGAGTTAACTAAACCTTCTGGCCATGCATGGTTGAGGGTTCATCCAAATACCTAGCTTCTTCTAGCCTATAAAAGAATGGTTAGGGGTCCCATTTGGAGGAGGAAAATCATAGTAAAGAAACTATACCCGATTGTGCATTCCCTTTGTCCCAACCCTTTAGCCATCCTTGTGAAAAGAGAAAGATAGAGAAAAGAAGTTGGAGGACAGTTGAAGAGGATCCCAAGACCAGGTTCGTGGAGCAGCAGTCGGCTTCATCATTGTAAGTTGATTTGTTGAAGTTAATAATAAAGAAATACTTTTCCCGTACCACCATACGAGGTTTTCATGGTTTATTGTATACTTGTTTATTGAATCTCTAACCCATTAATCTATATATCAAATGCATGTGGAGTTTGTTGTTTTTTTTGTGTGAATGCAGGTCAGCCTTGGGAGGAGAGTTGCAATTAAAAAGCGATCAAGCGTGAGGAAGGATCTACATCAAATGCCCGAAATAAGGTATGCTCACTTGATCTTCTTAACTATGTATCAGCTTAAGAATAATGGGGATTAGGTATGGGACGACGGTAGAAAGTAGAAATCTTTAGGTCTTTTCTGGATGCATAATTAAACCCTAAGTTCTAGTCCATAGAGGGATTTCCCACTCACAACAGAATTGGTGACTCCACTGGGGACATCTCTAGGGTTCCTAGGAATATTTTCGGGTATTTTTAAGAATTGGTTTCATTTTTCTTGTTTTTAAAGTTTCTGCAAAAGTCTGAGCTAATAGAGATTTTGGTCCTCCATACCAGTTATCTTTGTTTCTTTGCTTGACTATATTTTTTTTCGAGACCCACAGAGGTACACGCTGCCTATATAAGGTCTGCACGCATGTACCCGCACCTTGAATTCTCACAGCCCGCATGTACATGCTAGCTGAAGAGGTGACAGTCACGTGTATGATTCTAGAAAATTTATTTTAAAGAGGCAATCATCCTCTTCCCTGTCAGAATTAGTCCTTCTCACGGGTTTTCTGGAACTCTTTCTAGTCTTTGTTGTTTGTAGTCTATAGTTTAGGTTTCACCTCGGATTGGTTTGTTCTATGAAGTTTTCCTTGAATTGTTTTCTTTTTCTGTTAAAGTAAGTGTCTGAGTCTTCAAGAGATATTGGTTTTTAGTACCAGTAGTCTCTGTTTGGGCTGGTTTGCTTGGATTTTTATTTTTGTCTCAGAGTTTCATAGATACACGCGGCCTATATAAGGCCAACACGCGTGTACACGCACTCTGACTTTACACAGCTCACGGGCACACACTTGTTGTTGAACTGTCAGCAGTGTGCTTGAGGAGAAGATTTTTGTTGAAGGTGAGGCAGTCATCCTTTCCTTTGACAAGAGCTATACCTCTCAGGTTTTTGGGTCTCTATCATAGCGGTCAGTAACTTAGGTTTGATCACAACAATAGCTTTCTTTTTCATTTAGAAGTTTTCCTCAAATTTTTCTTTTATAGGGTTTTTAGACAAGTGTGAGAGTCCATTTTTAATTTGCTTGTGTATGATTTTTCAAGTGACTCTTTTTTATCTGTGCTTAGGCCAGAAGTTTTCTTGGTTTTGACTTGTTGGTATTTTTCCTTTTTTCTTTGTGAGCATTCAAATAAAATAAAAAAACTTGTATTTCTTTGTTTGGTTAAAAAGTGTTGTTTTGCATTAGTAACCAGGGAAAAGTCTTTGCTTTCATAAGTTCTTGACAGTTTACTTAGATCATAAGTAGCTCGTAGTTGAGTGAAATCCTACTTTGAGTTTGTTGTTCAAAGATCTTAGTAAAAAATTTAAGTGTGAAAAGTTGTTTAAAAGTTAAGTGAAGTAAAGGTTTTTGTTTCCAGCTTTCTGCTTATTTTGCTTTCGTCTTTCAAACATCACTAGTTTCACTTTCATAACCTTTGACTTAAGACAAGCGATAAAAATTAACGCTAAATCTAAAATTCATTAGACTTTTTATGTTTGTAGGGTCAACCAACTAGTTTAGGGTTAGGGCCTTGAATTAGGTTGGAGAGGAAACTCTTCAAGGCCATTAAAATCAAGCATTGGAGTTTGAGTTAGGGAGTGTCAAAGTCCAGTATCATGAAAGTTATCCGGGACCCCCCTCTAACACATGGGATAAAGACGAGGTCGCGTGCGAGAAGGTAGTGGAGATACCCCATCCAAAGTTGGACCAATCGTAGTGGAGAACACATATAGAGGGCTTGTTTTGGGATTCCGTCGATTGCATTTGCCACAGAACTTCATGGGTCTCGAATCCATTTGAGGTCCTTAGTTTTCTTCCGGACCACTTTCTTTTGATACCCTTGAAAGGTTTTGGGTTCGATACCCTACTCATTGTGGTCTACCCAACTTTCGACTGTACCCACCTGGTTACTGTTCGCGCACTGGAAACCTAGTTGCCTATATTTTTAGGGACATACACAGGTGACTGTGGGGGTATACCACAGTACCTAGGACAGACATCAGGCCATGCTTTGTAGAGTATACCCAGAGGGTGCTTCCATGTTTGTGTTTCACTTGCACTGGTAAGTTTCTCTAGTGTTGATTGTTGTAACTGTTCTTCCAATTAGTTTAGTGTTTGTTTGTTTTATCTTGTAGGGACCTTTGTTTTTTAGTGTGTGTTATTTTCTGAACAAATAGACAGCCCTAGAGTGTCTTTGATCTTCTCACACAGTGGAGGATCACAAGTTCCACCAATCACAAAGGCTTCTGGGCCTATCACCGGTTACACAGGAGCCACCCCCGCCACCACTAAGGCAAAAGCTAGACCAACAAGGGTCTTTTAAAGCGACCGGGTCACAAGAAATTGTGCCCGACCAACATTCAGAGGAAACGACCATTTTAGACTTTGGAGCAAAATCTCTTGGTCCTCCTGAAACTCCAACCACTGATCTTTCGGAACCCATCATCATACTGATTCACCCTTACGAGTGTCAGACAGTGTCGCACGTAGTAATGGAAACAAATGTTGTCACTCCCTGTGTGAATTATTCAATTCCCATTACGGTTGTCACCACAGGAGACTTTCCACCTCCTAACCCACTGTCACTGGTTCGAGCCACCATGGTCTCGACTGCCTCTACCTCACACAGTGGTCCGATCCCATCTATGGCAGCGGCCGCAACCCCTTTTCCACCAAGTGAGACAAGCCCTCCGTTCTCATACGGGATGCCTAGCTCAGGTACAAGTAATGTTCTTTCCTATTCCACTTCACAGACTTTAGGTCCGGGGGCACTTCCACTCCTTTTAACACTTTCCCTTATGGGGGAGGTCATATACCTCCTTCATCCCCTTCACTCGGTGGCACGCATCAGCAATCCGTCGGGCCACCTGCACACCATAGTTTATTTGGAGCAGGGAGTCAAGGACTACCTTTGCATAATATGTCGGTAGGTTTGACACCATTTTATTTATTCGGTGTGTTTGCTAACAATGCCTTCTCATCAGCTACTTTCCTGACTGGGGGCAATCCCGGCTTCAAACAACCTATTCCTATGCAGGGTACTATTCCTGCACAGGGGGCAAACCTAGGAACTTCTTCCGCATCACGGCCTTGGATTTCTTAGCAAGGATCCATTCCCTCGTCAGGAATGTCGATCTAGGGCAATAGTTTCCATAGTCAATGGAACCCTGGACAAGTTACTATGCCTATCCCCACGGGATCGGCATGGGGCAACCCTTCCCAAAGTCCTTCGAATGTAATGCACGCCCATCCATCTACGTCCTATTTTGGGAATCATTCGATGATGTCTCCTCGCACGCGGAATCCATATGCTAGTCATGGCCATGGTTTTTACCAGAACCCAAGCCAGCAGTCAAACTTTTCCTAGCAACCTGGTGCCAGTCAAACTCCAGGTCCCTTTTCCCCAGTTTATCACCAACAACCCAAACTACCTTTATTGGCAACCTTGCATTTGCCAAACTTGACAAAGTTGTTGAATGACCCTATCTGTCACGATACACGTTGGCCCCCTATGCTAATGAAGTTGCCTTCAGACATACCAAAGTTCAAAGCCAAGCCAAACAAAGATCCAAGCGATCATGTGACTACCTTCCACCTTTGGTGCTCATCTAACTCGTTGAAAGACGACTCTGTACAATTGCGATTGTATCAGCGTACTCTTATTGGGAATGTTGTGAAATGGTACATTGAGCTCGACTTCTCAAGATACTCTTCCTTTGTCGAATTGGAAATGGCCTCCCTAAACCATTTCCAATTACCTATGAGATACGACGCTGGCACAGAATTGCTGGCCAATTTCGCATAGACAAAAGTGGACCATATCTCTAATCACATCTGAGAATGGAGATGTTGGAAGAGTTTAATTAAGGTGTCAGTCCCACCAACATTCCTTCTCGAGTGTTTCCTTAAGTCTTTGGTCCCACAATTGTCCAAAGACGTTGCGACATCAAGAGTGTTTTCCGAAGAAGACACCATCATGAGAGCTCAACAGCTTGAGCTCATCTATTCTCAGTCTAGTTTATTGTACGAGATATTTCCAGATGCACCATGCTAAATACTTGATAAAACTAGACAGAGAGTTGGACCACATGCTGATGGTATTGTTGGTTCAGCACAAACAAAACCCGTTGAGTAATTGATGAAGCAATTGCAGCAATTGTCTATACAACACACAATGGCCAACCAAACTATTGTTTTGGCTACTCCCCCTACTAAAATGTCGGATGTACACAGAGTGAAATCGACAAATCCAAAGGCCACCCAACAGCCTGAAGGAAATAAAAAACAATGAAAGAAGGGTAAGGGGGATAAGAATCCCATTGATAATGCTGGTGGGGGAAACACTGAGAAACAGAAGGCGAGGTATTCATGCAACTTGTGCGTGGAAGACCACCTGACCCACCTATGTCCTCGGCTTGCAGAGGCCCAAAATTTTGTGACACAACAACAGCCTTTTGTGTTAACCAATCCATTTCAGCATGGGCAAAATCTAACCCAAGCCTCTACAAGAGTGGAAGGGGGAAGTCAAGGACCCTCTCCATCTTCGAACAATCCCACATCCGCGAATGTATATATGATGAAGGGTGATGCTTTTCTATCGACTAGAGCACATGACTACAGTAAACCAAGCACTTATGAGAAGGGAAAAGAATCTGAACTCCCATCTCTTCCTCTACAAATTGAGAAGACTTTGGGTGAAACAATGACATGCATCCCAAAAGGCACGTTCAAAAAATATTATCACAACCCAAATGCAAGGGCCACCCAGAACTATTTTGTGGTGGAAGATTTGTCTCAAACCCCTTGTGTAATGTCCTCTTTGGAGGTCCTCCAAAGATTCCCTTCCCAGAGGAAAGCTTTGTTAACCACTTTCGGATCTACCGAGACTTGTAATCCGGGTACCATCATGCTGGATACAACCGACTTAAAACCTTGCCTGTCTTACCACGTAGCATTTCAGATAGTAGTGGCTCACCCCATGAAAACTTTTACTCAAAATATTTTCCACACAGTGGTTGATGAGGGTGCCTCAACATGCGTTATGTCATTGGCATGTTGGAAGGCCATTGGCCAACCCGTTTTGTCTCCGTCGTCTACTCTTCTCACTGCTTTCGACGGTCATTTGTTTCGACCACATGGTATCATTCCCTCTTTCCCTGTGCAGTTGGGAAGGAAGACCGTGTGTGTCGAGGTAGAAGTAGTCGACACATCCCTCAACTACAATCTCTTGTTAGGAAGGATTTGGACTTATGCCATGCAAGAAGTGGTTGCTAAAAAATTTCGAGTCTTGTTGTTCCCACACGAGGACCAGATTGTGACCATTGATCAATTGTCTTTCTCCAGACCTGACCATTCATTGCAGGTGTCCGCGGTCCCGATGATTGATAATCCTCAACCAAGCATAGTCAACATAGGGGTTGGTTTGTGCCCATCTTTGATGGGTACCTTTGATTACCCGCCCCCTCAAGGCGATGTCAAGTTCATATCCAACCACCATAAGGTTGAGATTTTCCAAGTTTCGTCATTTCGCACGACTTACTTCACCGATCCGTGGATACTTCCTTCCCCATAGGCCACGATGGAAGGGACAGGGCACCCGAGCATGTCCATGCCCTTGTCCACAGCTGAAGTAGCGTACTCTTCATTCCAGCAAACTTCAGCCAACCCAGATCCAACTCCTACACAAGAGTTAGATCCACCTCTAGAGCCTATTTGGGCTCAAGGTTCTCTCGCTAACACTGATTTGTTAGACTTAGTCTTTCCCTCTGACGAAGCAGTAATTGAAGAAATGACTAGTCTGGACAAACCCTGGGATGATCTTCATCACAGATCATACTTCCTCCCAGAGTTAAGCAGAATCGAGGCCGGATAATTCACCTTGACTATGACTGGAGATAGGTCTTGTCCTATTAATCCCTCCTCTACACACAAGGTCTATGCTAAGGGTAATATGGAAACCATCATTGAAACAATACCGATCAATATCTCCAAAACCCCTGGCATCATGGAGAATTTTTTCGTTAGAGCTGACTTCTCCCCCGGAGAGATTCAAATCTACACAGATCTATTTAAAGAATTATGTGACGTTTTTGCCTAGTCCTACGAGGAAATGTCAGGCATCGATCCAAAAATATTCGAACATGAAATCACAACTTATCCAGATGCCAAGCTTGTTCGATAGAAGCTTCGTCCAATTAACCCCAGGAAAGCAGCAGCCATTAAAGTTGAAGTTGAGAAACTGCTAAAAGTCGGTTTTATCTATCCTATCCATTTCACCCAATGGGTGTCAAACCCCGTGCCAGTCCATAAAAAACAAGGCATGATTCGTGTATGTATAGACTTCTGTGATTTAAACAAGGCATGTCCCAAAGATAATTTCCCCACACCATTCATTGACTAGATAATTGATGAATGTGCGGGTTGCGAAGCCTTCTCTTTCATGGATGGTTTTTTGAGATATAACCAAATACAAATCAAACCTGAAGACCAGCACAAAACGACATTCATCTGTCCTTGGGATACATTCGCGTATCGTAAGATGCCTTTTGGTCTCAAAAATGTTGGAGCGACCTTTCAGCGGGCCATGTATTTTTCTTTCCATGACCTCAAGCATATAGTCGAGGCCTATTTAGATGATTTAGCATCTCGATCTCACAAGAGAACGGATCATCCCACACACCTCTGACTTATCTTTGAGCATTGTCGCTACTTCCGGATTCACTTGAATCCAAACAAGTGCATCTTTTGCATAACATCAGGACGTTTGTTAGGTTTCATAGTATCAACAACAGGGATCATGGTCGATCCTCTCAAGGTTGAGGCAATAATTCAGTTGCCTCCCCCATGCACAATCCTTCAACTTCAGAGTCTACAAGGCAAGGAAAACTTTTTAAGACGTTTCATCGCCAACTATGTCAATATCACAAAGGGCTTTATGCGCTTACTGAAGAAAGACGTTCCTTTTCATTGGGACGATGCCGCCCAACGCTCTTTCGATGCATTGAAACATGCCCTCACAACTGCCCCTCTGCTTCAGCCACCTAACTATAAAAAAGATTTCTTATTATACCTGGCTACAGCAGAGTCAACCATCGACATGGTCTTAGTTCAGGAAGATGACCTATTCTCAGAATATGTGATTTATTACCTGATTCAAGGCCTTGTAGGACCGGAACTCAATTATTCTCATATCGAAAAACTTGCATTGGCAGTAGTTCATGATGTCCAACGATTTTGTCATTATGTTCTGTTTCGCAAGACCACCGTCATTGCTATCATGAATCCATTCCAGTACATGTTGAAACGACGGGTAATAGGTGGAAAGATCAGTAGATGGATAGTATTCCTCCAGGAGTTTGACTTAGATTTCATTTCAGCGAAATCCCAAAAGTCACTGGTCTTTGCAGAACTTATTTCAGAACTTCCGATTGAGTCTGGTGATTTTGTGCCCTAAGAGTCGCCTATCAAAGGAGATATGTTTTTGATCACCTCTTCGGATCCCTGGTACAGAGATATACTTATCTATCTCTAGACTTTGAAGTGCCCCACCTTTGCTTCTCGTGATGAGCGTCGACTCATACACCATCAGGATAATAATTATCTCATACTCGATGATACATTGTATCGGAGAGGTGTAGACTGCATCCTACATTGATGTCTCACTCACAAAGAAGCAGTTATCGTGCTTAACGATTTCCATACCGGAGCGTGTGGTGGACATTTGTCTAGGTTGGAAAAAACCCAAAAGATTCTACGAGCAGGTTACTTCTGGCCAACACTAATCAAAGATTGTATCAAATTGATCAAGAAGTGCCACCCGTGCCAGATCTTCTCTCAGAAGATGAGGGCACATCCCACTCCCATGTTTCTTGTCATCACAGTTGGTCCCTTCACCAAGTGGGGGATTGATTACACTACATGCAACCCTCCTTCAGCAAGGGGGCATTGTTACATCATCGTAGTCGTAGACTACTTCACAAAGTGGGTTGAAGCTATGCCAACATTTAAAGATGATGGAGAGACTGCAGCTCTCTTTTTATCCAACCAGATAATAGCAAGGATCGGCGTCCCGAGGGAGATTGTCACTGACCATGGCAGTCACTTTCAGAACCAGATGATGACTGAGTTAACGTCAAAGCTGGGGTTACGGAAAGAACATTTGTCACCCTACTACCCCCAAGAAAATGGTCAGGTGGAAGATGTGAATAAATCTCTTAAGACCATCCTACAACGAACGATCAACTCAGCCAAGTCAAATTGGCATTTGATGTTATACTCAGCATTATGGGCTTACCAAATGTCTGTTAAGACTGTAACTAGTTTCTCACCTTTCCAACTCGTTTATGGGCTGGAAGCAGTCTTTCCTATCGAATGTTATATCTCATCCCTAAAGTTGGCAGTACAATTATTTCCAGACACTTCTCCACTTGAAGAGCGGTTATTATACCTTGAGAAGCTCAATGAGCAGCCTTGTGATGCAGCCCTAGCCAATAAGGCTCACAAACATAAAATCAAGTGTCAGTATGATAGGTCCATTCATCCTCGGATTTTCACTGAAGGCGACCTTGTCCTGATCTATGACCAAGATAAGGACCCCCTCGGGGCAGGAAAATTCATACCCGTGTGGTTCGAACCTTTCATCATAAAAGAGGTTCTAAAAAAGGGCGCTTATCATCTGGTTGAATTTGAAGGGAATGCTTTGGCAGAGCCTAGAAATGGACACTACCTCAAGAAGTATTACTCATAGGCAGGTCACCATGGGTAACTTTTTGCAACATATGTATAGTCTTTGTACTATTAATTTCTAGTTTTCTTTTAGTGTTATGGATGTGTCATTTTTAATGTATCTTTTGTCATTGTGGCAGATGTCAAGTGAATCCGAGGTGTTCATTGGATACGCAAACAGTGCTAGCCGGCACACTTGGAGGCTTGCCTCTGCAGCTTGGGTAATTTTTTCACCTCGAGGCCAGTTATTGTCTTCCGAAGGTATATCCTTAGGTGACACCACAAATAATGTTGTCGAGTATAGTGCAGTTATTGAGTTGCTTTGTGACACTATCTCTCATCTCCGGGTCTATCTCGATGCTCAGTTGGTTGTGTCTCAGTTAAATATAGTCTACCGTGTTCATGATCCGACTTTACACTGACGATTCCTTAGGGCACGTCTCTTAGAACGAAGCTTTGATTATATTACATATTTTCATGTTCCTAGGAGATTAAACCAAATTACAGATACTCTAGCTAATCAAATTTTAGATTGGAATCTTGCACACATATGAAAGGACATACACTTAAACATGTAAATACATTTTTTGCAAAAATTATCCATAAGCCACAAAAGGACATAAAAATCCATATATAATATCATAGTCACAAGAGTACATAGGTGGACACAAGCGCCTCAAAAATATGACCAATAACGAGTCACGGGGCTTATGCCCTAAAAAATTATATACAAGTAGTGCTCTCGGCACGTGAAAATTCTAACTAAGGTCAGGGCCTATGGGCCCTGTTGTATTGATCAGCAGTGTTTTCCAAATGCTGAAACAATCGAACCCACATCCGTCGTGCCCCCACTACATGGGGTTGCATAGATGGTGGCAGGTCCTCAATCTCTGCCATAGGGACTATGCGGGTGAGCACAGTAAAGTTTCTCTCGACTCGTCTCAACACCCTCTCAGCCTCCCCGGCTAGAAGCTCTCCTGCTACTGTTGGTCCCCCAGTGGCGGCAGGTGCGGCTCCTGGCAGAGGACGACACTTGTTCCTCGCATAGTCCGCAGGCCGCACTGGTCCCACATCTACACAGAATAGACACATATCCATCAAATGCTCTGGTATACAAAAAATTGATATATAACAAAAAAATACATAAAAATTACATATGTTTCACAAAAAATAAAACAATGATGTAAACTTACCCATCTCTCCTCGCTCCTCACCAGGAGGTACTGGAATCTCAGGATCTCTCAAGAAATCAATCCCAGCGTAGGGGTAATCCTCTATAATTGGGATATTTTGCGACAACCAAGTGAAGAAATCATCGTCGAAGGACTCATTGGTCCTTCCACCACCCTGTCGTGGCAGTAACACTACCCATCTACAAACTGCAGGAAGAGAGGCATGATGTCCTCGTACCACTACTCAAGGACTGAAGCTCGGAACTCTTTCAAAGAAGAAAGAGCATAGAATGGTCCCAAACCCTAAGTTCCTCTGTGTCTACGACCGACAATCTGTCAACCGCCTCTTCATACAATCTAACAATGTTGTGCTCCAGTCAAATATTTGTGCATTTAAGCACTCGACTACACAGTTCATCTGTGCACAGGACGCCTGATGTAGAGCCGCAGAACCAGTAATATGCCCAATAAGAAACACAATCACCTACAACGATAAGTCAATAATCTTTCTTATGGGCACCTATGATCTCAAGCGGTATGTACCAGCCTCACAGTAAAGTCCTATCAATTCCACTATGTTATGCGGCCCCAAAGGAAATGTATGGAAGTTCATTGGTTCCCCTCTCCTGGAGAGGCCAGTCAAAAAATATGTATCCTCTGTCATGGGCACCAGTGACTTCCCCTCTAACATAAACAAATATGTATCTGGATGCCAATAATCAACCAAGGAATTTAGTAGCCTAGGTTGTGCCCGCATAAAAGAACATAAGAAGAACTTCAGCAGCCCACATTGCATCAAGGCAGCCATAGCATTGGGATCTTCCCCGACCAACTCACTAACCTCCTCATGCTCTCTTTCTCTCCAGTATCCTACAAAACACCAAGGTTCAAGAGGGTTAACCCTTGTTTTTAAAACTTTTTTCATCCAATAAAGGGGTCCACATAGGTTATAATGTTGACAGTCGCATGTACACGTGTGCAGTTTTTAATATGCCTGAATGTACATGCGGCCTGTCCTAAGACAGCCTGCGTGGACCTAGGGACTACCTTTTGAAGGTCGATGCCCCCCCAAAACATGGAACCCAAAGAAAAAATAAATATTTAAATTGCAAGATAAGAGAGTTTGTACTTACTTGGTCCAGACAGATGGTCGTTTCGTCCACTGTAGCTCCTGGAATCGCCACTTTTATCAAAGGGGGTTTTTTGGCTCCAGAGTCAATTTCCAAATCAACAATGGTGATAATGAGTTGTCAGCTTCTATTTATAGACTTTTTGGCCTCCCTTATCATTTTATTTCAAACAAAAACCATTTAGAGTGATTCAAGAGTTGCATTGGAGGGGTATGATCAGGTATCAGGACAATTTTTTGGAATTTTGGGTAACTTTTGACGGTCCATGGAAAAATCTAAGATGATCAACTTGAGCATGTAGGATAGGTTTCCTCCTTGACTTTTGTATCTCATTGTCTTTATCCCTTCTCCATAGGATCGATCCCATCAGGTTGCGACACGGAACCATCATTGTTGCTTTAGAAGTGTCGCAAGTTGGTGGTAGAGCTTACCGGAACATGTATTCCCTAGGTAGATCCCGGTTGCATTTGTTGGACACACCTACCACACTTAGAGGGGGGGGTGAATTAGTGTGGGGATCTTTTTCCAAAAACTTCCCTCTTACACAAAACTCATTAGTTAGCATTCGAAATTTACTCATTACTCATTTTTTTCATTAATAATCAGTTAGATGTGAATACATATCAGCAACATATATCAGCAATATATCATCAACAAATCATCTCCACAAG
>ML777197.1:726371-740731 GCA_009831015.1 Picea engelmannii
ATATATATATATATATATATATATATATATATATATATATATATATATATATATATATATATATATATATATATATATATATATATATATATATATATATATATATATATATATATATATATATATCAATCTTGGAAATGTTGTGTGTATTGTAATGCCATGGAAACATTAATCCTTTGAAATCAATGAAAATAACTTCAACAATATCCCCCTTTGTCATTGATGGAAATCCTGCAACGAAACACACAGTCCACTAGGCATAGAAAGAATTTTCACCTTGTCTGCAAATTTCCCATGAATAGAAAGAATTATCCCCCTGTTTTCAACTCTTCCCCTTTTATTTCAATGGAAAACAGATTATCCCCATGAGCTCGTGCTTCTCTTTAAGCACTTAGTGATGAGATGGATATTTTTCCCAGTTGCATGTCTCTTAATTTGTTTTGACTACAAAAATTGTTCAAACACGGTAAAGAAGCACTCCTGAAGAAGTCCAAACACTATCACCAACAATGCAACATAATCAGTCTATGTCAATACAGACGGTCTTTGTATCTAACATAAGAAGTAGTACATATCCAACAATAGTCGAACATGGTTCGGTCAGTCTCATAAAATCCAAGTCGATTCAACAAGAAACAATCAAGTCAACAAGAAGACATCAGTTGGGTTCACATATAGACAACTTCTAGTATTCCCCCCGTGAGGGATCAATAAGTAGTAGCAATATTTCTTATCGAAAATTCTAGTCGACAAACAACCCAGTCAAAACTCAATCGACAAATACTTGGTTGAAACTCCAGTCGACTATCATGTTGGGTCAATCCTCAGTTGACCACTTACAAGGAAATTATCAGTGAGTAAGAGGAACACTTCACAAATGTACAACCAATGATACAAAATGATATGAAGTCCTCAAACATATGTTCAAATGATTCCATGACCATTCATCAATCCAACCACAATCTATCCTGGTAGTTGGAATTGGTTCACAATTATGTCTTTTATGTCTCTTCTACAAATATATGAAAGCATGATTGGAATTCCTTTGATTTTTATGGTGAGGATGATGAAAGGGAACATATTTTTTGTGTTGTTTGATCAGAGGAAGTAGGATCGGGGTTGGTTTCACTTATAGGAGTAGAACAACTAGGAATATCGATAACAATGTCATCTATAACAACATGCTCAAATTATGGCATGTGAGGAACATTCAACTCATCAATTTGTTCGACACAATCAAAATTAGGTTGTTCAACTAGCAAACCAGTCTGAACTCCTCCTACAACAAATAGAACTTCCATGGTTGTATCAAGGACAGGTGTAGGTAGGGAGGCAACAACAACATCATTTCCAAGACTAATCTTAATGAATGGATACCTTTTACAATTGATGATGTTGTATGAGGTTTCAATACTCTTTTCAAACTTCAAGCTTATATTCAACTTAATAATTGTTTTCTCCAGTTCCTTTCTTAAGGAAACAATTTCATATTCTATCTCTTCAAAATTTTCTTCCTTCTTCTTTAGCTAGATTATCACCACTTATTCCATCCCTTCTTGCTTCTTCTAATTGAACCTTTAGTTTCATGGTAGTATTTTATGTTTCTTCAAGGGTTTTTGACATTTTGGCTTTTGAATCACGATCATCTTCTTCATTTATTTTATTGTTGTTTTTGTTTCAAATTATTTTTCCTAAGATTCTTTATTTTGCTTAAGGCACACATGAGTTCTTCTTCAAGATCTAATTCCCCATATATTTCATCATTTTCATATTCTTCTAAATCCATCGTTTCTTTCCCTTTGTATTCATCAATATTTGTTTTTGTGACCATGAAAAGAGTTTTTTTTGTTTCACTATCTAAATTACTTTCATTGCTTTCTTCAGACAAATAACTAACCTCTTTTGAGTAGAGATTATTCTTCTGCTAATAAGAGTTTTGTTGAAATGTTGTTCAATACTAAGAGGGGGGGGATGAATCAGTATTGCTTATTTTTCCCTATTTAAATGAATTCTTTAATAATTAAAATTATTAACCATAACAATTGATCAACAAGAATGTACAATATACGGAATTTAAATGTAACAATCATAAAAATTATATTTTAATTACAAGATACAACTTGTAAGAGACACCAATATTCCTTCTTTTGATCACTAACTCAAGGAGACACCAATCCCTTGTTTTCAAGAACCAACTTGAGGAAGTTGAAACTCCCTGTAGTTCAGGCTCCAACCTATGGAGGACTCCAATCCTTTGTTTTCAAGAAACAACTTGAGGAAACTGCAGCTCCCTGTTGTTCAGGCTCCAACCTGTAGAGGAATCTAATACTCCCTTGCTCCTCCCTTCTAACCTCACTTCATGTATATGTTTTAGGTGTCGAATTCTTCCTTGGAATCTGCCTCTATTTTGATCTTCTTAATTAACCCTCTGAGACACTTTCCTTTTACCATGATTTATCTATTTATATAGTCTTCCAACAAGTATATGATACCGAAACATTGGGTCTCTTTGTATGAACCAATGTACCTCTTCAATAATGTTCTCATTTATATTGTAATTAAAAATTGGCTTTAATTCAAAAATACTTCAAAATCCCTTGTAAGTTGTTCAACATTTATCCCTTCACTTGCCAAAAATCATTGTAGTTGTAATAGAATGGTTGGGTGCTTTGATCCGAGAGGTTTTATCTTTCAACCTTTTGGATAGAAATTCTAACTGATCTAGGATCCTAGTTGAGATGACTTTCAATATTTTGTTTGGTCGTCAGAATTTGTTTTCATCAAATATGCAAAGTAGTAACCATCATGAACTGTCCAATCATGCTAACTCATTGGGAAAGTATCCTAATCTATAACATAATTACAGGACTTAATTTAGGTTTTTATTGGTATCTATTTGGTCAAAACTCTTTGAATAACCAGTCTTTGTCGAATCTCTTCATTGCACCTTCATACATATAACCTAATGCTATGCCCGAGTTCTTTGAGAAATAGTATTGTGGCATTTTCTTATTACCAAGTGACCACACTTATATCCAAGAATTATCCCAACACTTTAACCAATCACAGTTTCATATTTTCATATAACATTGACTTGTGACTAAGAGTGAGCACAAACAAAGCTTATTTTGGTGTTTAAACAAATCCATGGTTCGGATTTAATCAATCGTTGAGTGTATGGTCTAGGATTATATAGGCGCTAATAAGATCGACATTTGGGTTTTAATCAACGATTGAGTGGACAGTCCTCATTAATTTCGCATTTGAAACATGGACTCGAAATAATCCCAATTCAAAACACGATAACACTTAATGCTAACACGTGGCAAGTTAAATTTCGCATAATGTTACTTCGCGTCTTCCCTTGGTAAATAACGTTCATGCTATTTTAAATGTGAAAATGGATTTGATTCTTCTGATATTACTTATACTCGATCACCATCATCCAATTTGACCATCATTATAGACTTTGATCTTATTCTATCATCGCTAATTGATTTTGTTAGTTGGCATGTAGTTTGGGGAGAATGAATCAATTATTCCAGTGATGAGGTTGTGGATAGTCCTACATTCTACCTTAAGACAGACCTACAATTAAATCCATAGCTTTCTTAGGGAATTTTTTTCCCGAGTAACATATTTCAGTATAAACTTTTGTTGAGACATTGATATGAATACATGGGCGTTAATCAAGTTCTCATGTGAGTTTTCTGTGATTTTTATGTCCCTGTGTTGACAATTGGCTTTTCAATGAAGACATGGACTTAATGGAGTAGACACTGAAAACAATTTTAGATATGTTATAGAGGGAATATGTTTAATCCTGTCACAGATCGAAGTTTACCGGTGGCTGATTTTATAATAGTACTAACACAATGATCTGAGGAAACAATTGGTGTCAATGTTGTATTCATTATTTCAGTAGATGGTAAAGACATAGGCATAAAACTGACAGAGTTATGTGATTGTGTATGAATCCATATTGGATTAGCCATTTATAATGATTACCATATTGACCCTTGACCCTCTGTGACATCAATGCCAACTCCATGACACCATGTCCAACATTCTCCCCCTTTGGCATTGATGGAAACAAAGTAAAAACCCCATTTTCAATCTTGACTAGGTTTGATTGTTTATTTCCCCCTTTGACAGCAATGGAAGAAGGGATATTTCTTTTCTCCCTTGGAGGTTATGCTCCCCCTGTCTATGTATTATTTTCTGATGAATCTTGTGCAATTTAATTGGATATGGAGACTACCCCCAATTTTTGTCTAAGGTTTTCAAAAGTACTTCTGGGAAGAGGTTTTGTGAATATATCTGCAATCTATTATTTATTATCCACATATTCCACTTTAACAATTTTTACAGAAACCTTTCCCTTAAAAAATAAAATTTAACTGGGATATGTTGGGTTTTTTAGTGCATGACAAGATTTTTAGAAAGGTTTATAGCACTGGTATTGTCCCAGTTAAGAATAATTGGATGATCATACTTTACTTGTAATTATTCTAGATTTTGTTTCATCCAAATTACTTGAGTGTAGCAGGATGCAGCAGGAATATATTCAGCTTCTACTATAGATAGTGATATGGAGGGTTGATTTTTACTTAGCCATGACACAAGAAATTTTCCTAGGAATAATGTTCCTCCACTAGTGCTCTTTGTGTCATCAATACTTCCTTCCCAATTTGCATCAGTATATGCAGCTAATGTTCGACAACGCAGCTATTCCAATAGAGGAAAAAAACCTTCAGTAACCACTCACACAACCAAATCAGAGATCAACATACCGATGTTTGGACGTGGTAAAACCCCTACGGGGAAACATCCACGACCCCAGCCAATGCAGCCACTTGGAGCATTTTATTAATGCAAAAGAAAAATATTACAGAGAGATTTTACAAGAGAGTTTCTCACAAATGATCATCATCAAATGACTCTCCGTGATCTTTAAATAGAGATCATGGACCAATCGGGTGTTAAGCCATGGATCAATGTTCATTAAGATCGAGGAGAATATGAACCGTCGGATCACTCTATGTCGGGAACATATCGTGACTGTCAAATTTCCTAACTACAAATGCATACTAATGCATACTAAAGAAACACACTTTTACCTAACGACACATTAGACCAAGTAGATCTTAACTAACTCCTAAGTGTCTAAATATCCTAACATCCCCCCTGAAAAACAACTTGGGATAGGATTGAAGGATTTACAATATTGACACAATAGGAGAAGGAAGGAGGCATTAGAGCCTATCCCCCCTTGATGGCAACTTCATGAACTCCTGACATAGATAGAAGTTTGGAAAAATTCTCTTCTGTAAGAGACTTTGTAAAAATGTTTGCAACTTGATCTTCTATAGGGAAAAAGAGCACTTCAATAACTTGATCATGAATGAGCTTTCTAATGGAGTGCATGTGTAGCTCGATGTGTTTTCTTCGTTGATGTTGAAATGGGTCTTTGGTGAGCTCGATGGCACTCTAATTGTTGCACCAAAGGTTGGTCGGATGCTGCTACTGGAATCCAAACTCTTAAAGGATTTTCCGAAGCCACAAGGATTCTTGACTTGCATTTACCGTTGCTCGGTACTCTGCTTCTGCTGCAGAAAGTGAAATAGCCTATTGTTTCTTACAAGCCCAAGTGACAAGTCCTGAACCAAGGCTGAAAAAATAACCTGAAATAGACTTATGATCAGTAGGGTCACCGACCCAATTTGAATCAGTGAAACCAACCAATAAAGGAGTCCCCGCTGAACTGTAATGTATCTCAAACTGAACATTACCACGGACATAGTGAAATATTATTTTAGTTACTTTCCAATGGATTTCATGGGGTGTTTTCATATACCAACCAACAAGACCAACAACAAAGGAAAGATCAGGATGGGTGTGAGTCAATTATAAGAGGCTACCAACTAACTAACGGTACAGAGGGGCATCAACTTTGGGAGAAGTACAGGTGGTAGTAAGCTTGACTCCATACTAGAAGGGAGAAGGGGTTGGTTTACAATCATCCATGTGAAAGTGATGAAGAAGATCACAAGAATACTTAGACTAGGAAAGAAAAATTCCTTCATTGGTTTGAAAAACTTGGAGCCCAGGGAAAAAGTGAAAAAATCCAAAGTCTGTCCTTTCAAATTTCTTCTTAAGGCTAGTTTTCACATGGTTTAAAGGTTTTGAGTCACTACTAGTAAGGATAAGATCATCAACATAAAGGACAAGGATGATGAGATGGATTCCTACTTTCTCGGTATAAACATTAGGATCGGAATGGAATCTAGAGAATCTGGTGTTAATAAGAAAGCTCTCCATTTTATCATACCAAGCTCAGGGAGCTTGCTTAAGACCATAAAGAGATTTCTTAAGGAGACAAACAAGGCTAGATTCATTCTGGACATAGCCATGAGGTTGTTCCATATAGTTTATTCTTGCAAATATTCATGCAAGAAGGCATATTTAACATCCATCTGATGGACCTCCCATTTATATGAGGTGGAAAGGGCAAGAACAAGGTGGATGGAATTCCTTTTGGCTACAATGGCAAAGGTTTCATTATAGTCAATTCCTTCAACTTGGGAAAATCCTTTGGAAAATAACAGATCCTTGTGTCTTTCAATACTTCCATCTGATGCATACTTAGTTCTGTAGACCCATTTACATCTGACAAGTTTTCTTCCTTTTGGAAGAGGTACAATATGCCAAGTATTGTTTTCCATTAAAGAACAATACTCTTCATTCATTGTTGTATCCCAATCTGGATGACCTGAAGCTTCTGCAAATGTCTCTAGATCATGAGTCTATGAAACTTGAGCCAAAAGAGAAGAGGCTCACTGGAACTGTGAACATGTCTGACATTGATCTAAAGGATCGCCAATAAGGTCACCAGTTGTTTCTCATGTTGAACGGACCCATCTAGGAAGCAGAGGAGTTGGTGTTGGTCCAGGTTCAAATGACTCATCTAGAGGAAGGTGAACAGGTGGAGGTGTATTTTCATACTCACTTTCATCATCTAAATAAAAAACCAGAATAGGAAAAGAAGAAGGCACAAATGTCGAAGATGGCTCGCAGACCGAAGAAGGCACAAATGCCAAAGATGGCTCGCAAGCCAAAGAAGGCACGATCGTTAAATTAGGCTCGCAGGCCAAGATATTTTCATCAAATTTAACATCTCCTCTAATAATAATTTCATTACAATGTGGTTGAAGAAGTCTATAACCTTTGACATCTTCAGAATAACCAACAAATATACACTTCTCACTCTTAGGCTGCAATGCTTTCCTTTTCTCATCAGGAATGTGAGCCTATGCTATACTGTAAAATACACGGAAGTGACTTACATCAGGTTTAATTTTAGTCCAAGATCCTTTCAGTGTTATACTTTTAAGAGCCTTTGAGGGAGTGTGATTTACTATGTAATTTTCACAGTTGATGGCTTCCGCCCAATACATTAGATTTAATCCCTTAGATTGGATAATACAATTAGCCACTTCTTTTAATGTGTGGTTCTTTCTCTCAACAACACCATTTTGTTGTGGTGTATATGGAACAGTGTGTTTCATTTGGATGCCATGTGTAGTGCAGTAACTTGTAAAATTATTGTTCACATATTCGCCTCCATTAACTGTTCTTAACCTTTGAATTTTATGTCCAGATTTCTTTTCTGCAAGGACCTTGTAGGCCAAAAACTTGTCAAAAAAATTTCTCTTAAGTTTTAAGAAGTAAACCCAAGTACGTCTGGAAAAGTCATCAACAAAAGTTAAGAAATACTTGCACCCAGAAAAAGAAGGCGTAGAAAGTGGGCCACACAAATCACTGTGAACAAGTTGCAAAGGACCCGAGGCGTGCTAAGAGGCATGTTTGTCAAAATTGTCCCAATGATTTTTGTCGAGAACACAACCAACACAAACACCATCTCTTCATGAAATGGGAGGAAGACCAGTCACCATCTGTTGATTACATAGTTGTTGCAATGAGCGATAGTTTATATGACCAAACCACTCATGCCAAAGTTTGTTCAAGTCATGACTATGAGCAACAAAAACTGATGAAAAAGATGATGACCCAAAGTTGTCAAACTTGTACAACTTGGTAATATCATCATCAATTCCAGTTGCAAGAACATTCTTAGGATCTTTTAGATCCTTGATTACAACTTGGTGAGGTGAAAACTCTATGATTTTACCTTCACCTGAATGAGTGATTTGATATATCAATAGAAGGTTGCAAGAAATACTTGGAACACATAATACATAATTGAAATGACCATTATCTACTTGAACTAATCCAGATCCCACAACACTAAGAGATCTATCATCACCAAAAAATATTTTCTTGTTGTTACATTCATTTAGAGCAGAAAATATGTCTTTATCCTTATCCATATGATAAGATGCTCCAGAATCAATAAGCCACTCATCAGAAGAAGAAGCAGTAGTTGTATTGAAGGAGAAACCAGAAGCAGAAAGTGCATGTCCATGAGAAGAAGATGAATTAGTAGAATCAATATTGATTTTGTATGTCTTCATTGTTGCTTCTAAAGCTGCCATCTTCTTGAAACATTTGGACTCATCATGACAATCTTTATCGTAAAAGTTGCAATGTCTGTCAGTCTTCTTATTTTTATATTTTGATCCTTTATCACCATTAGGAGATGAAGTCATCTAAGTGGGTTTGGGGCCCTTATGTTTCTTGTTGTTGTAGCGAGGATGTTTCTTCTTGGTATTCTTGGGTTTATCTTTTTGTTGGGCGACTAAGAGTATGTTTGAGGTACCTGCAGTGATAATCACTCCAAGTTGTACAAGATTATCTTCCTCTCTAATCAAAGCAAAAAAAAAGGACTCAAGAGTGGGTTTTGATAAGCTTTCCCTAGAGCCTCTCTCATGGCATAAAAGGTAGATACAAACACATAATATGCACTACCTAGCTTAGAAAGAATAAGATATATGTAATTCTCTTCCTCCATCTTTATCTCACATTCTTCACATATAATTCTGAGTGTTTTAAACTTAGATAGATAGTCTCCAATGCAATAAAAATTACTTGTAATTAAAGTCAATACTTGATTTTCTAATTGTTGTGCTCGAATAATATTGATTTTACCAAACACAGATTCAATATTTTCACAAGCTTCATCGGGGTCATCAATTTCTTTAAGGTGGAACCTTAAATTAGGAGAGATGGACATTCTGATTAGTCCACGTGCTTTTTCACTCCTATTATCCCATTTTAATTTCTTATCAGTATTAGTGGGTTCATTTTTCTTTCCCAAGGTAATCTGGTACAAGCATTTACTTCTTAATAAATCCTCCATATGAGATTTCCATTGGAAGTAGTTGGTGTTGGCAAGCAAAATATTACTGGAAGAAGTCATATCAAATATGTAGATAATATGGACTTAAAAACTGAAACTAATAATTTGGATGGAAATATCTCAAAAAATTAGGTGGTTTTTAAAAAAACGGCAATAAAAACGGACTTTGGATGTGAAAGTTATGCCCTTTTTTAAAAAGGAATAAACGGTAACCAAAAAACCATGTGGTGATGTAAGTTGCTTTATGAAGTGACCCAATTTTATAAAAAGAAGAGGGGATCACTTTTACAATGAAGTTACTTTATAAAATAAAAGCCACATGCAAAATAAATAACTCTAAAATAAAATAATAAAGCTACTTATAGTGATTCACTTTTATACTTGAAGTGAAATACATTGTACAATTAAGCATGAACTTTTTCAAAAAAGGTAACAAAAAAAAAGACTTGAACTCAAAACCTCTTAATTAATACGGAAAATTTTAACCAAATGGGCTAGCAAAACATATCGTATTGTTTAGCAAGAGTGTTGTTGTTTTAAAAAAAAACTCTTTTCACATAAGAAAAAAATTTCGCTTCTCGATGACAACAAGGGTTAGATCTTAGTTAGCTTACCTGGAAAATGCACATTTTCCAATATGTTTATGATTTTTCGAGATCGCACAGGGTGCGGGTAAAAGAGAATACACATATCTAAAAGAGTATCAATCCCGAAAAAAGTAATATAAAACCAAAATAATACTCTGTAAAAATTTAAAAATGGCGTATTCAAGCTTTATACCTCTGTATCTGACTAAAATGGTCGTATCTTGGGAAAACAAAAACCTTTTTGAGTGAAACGAAAAGTGAACCTAACTGAAATGAGTTCTCTGGACGCAATGGAATAGTCCTCTCAGCCCATAAATGTATGGAAATGGAATAAAATGGATATGAGTCAACTCAGCTTCACGATCTCGATCTACAACAGGAGCGGGTCTTCAAACTGGCTCTGATACCATGTTCGAAAACACACATATTCCAACAGAGGATGAAAAACTTCAATAACCACTCACAAAAAAAGTCAAATATCAACACACCAATGTTTTGACATGGTAAAACCCCTACATGGAAACATCCACAGCCCCAGCCAACACGGCCACTTGGAGTAGTTTATTAATGCAAAATAAAAACATTACAGAGAGATTTTACGAGAGATTTTCTCACAATCAATCATCGGTAAATGACCCTCCATGCTCTTTAAATAGATATCATGGACCAATCGGGTGTCAAGCCACGGATCAATGGTCTTTAATATCGAGGATAATATGAGTCATCGGATCACTCTATGTCGGGAACATATCATGGTCGATGGATTTCCTAACTACAAATGCATACTAATGCATACTAAAGAAACACACTTTTACCTAACGACACATTATACCAAGTAGATCTTAACTAACTCTTAAGTGTCTAAATATCCTAACAATTAATGTGAAGTCTTTTATTTTTTGATACCATAATCCAAAATCCAAGGTGCCTTTGAAGTATCTAAAAATCCTTTTAACTTCCTTCATATGAGTTTCTTTACATGCAGATTGAAATATGGCCACTAAACCTACATCTTCCATGATAACTAGTCTTCTTGTTGTTGCATATAATAGGCTACCAATCATTGATCTATACATGGTTTGGTCTACTTCTAGTGATTCATCATCTTTTCTTAGTTTTCATCCCGTAATCATAAGAGTGCTCATAGGTTTGCAATATTCCATTTGAAATTTCCTCAACTCTACTTCTAGTGATTCATCATCTTTTCTTAGTTTTCATCTCGTAATCATAAGAGTGCTCATAGGTTTGCAATATTCCATTTGAAATTTCCTCAACATTTCTTTAATGTATTTGGTTTGAGATATGAATATGCCTTTGTCTGATTGTGATACTTGTAATCCTAAGAAGAATGTTAGTTCACCAATCATTGGCATTTCGAATTCTTTTTGCATTTCTATAGCAAATTGCTTGCTTAGAGGGTTAAAATTACTTTCGAAGATGATATCATCCACATATACTACAACAATAATCATATTCTGATTTTCAATTTTAGTGTAAATATTGTTGTCAGTAGCTCCTTTTTTGTATCCTTGTTGTTGTAGATGATTATCAAGTCTTGAAAACCATGCTTTGGGAGATTCTTTGAGACCATACAATTCTTTATTTAATTTACAAACATAGTCTTGATTCTCTGATGACATAAATCCTTCAAGTTGTTCGATATAAACTTCTTCCTCTAAATTTCCATTTAAGAATGTTTATTTAACATCCATTTGATATATTTTAAAGTTTTTAAAGTATGCAAATTTGAAGAACATTTTGATAGCTTCTAATCTTGCTACTGGGGAAAATGTTTCCTCAAATTCAATCCCTTCTACTTGAGTATATACTTTGCACACCAATCTTTATTTATTCCTTATAACTTGATCGTCTTCATTAATTTTATTTTTTTAAATCCATTTGGTCCCTACCACATTTTCATTTTTGGTCTTGGGACAAGCTCCCAAGTCTAATTTTTCTCTATTTGATCAAGATATTCATTCATTGCTTTGATCTAGTCTTCATCTTTGTTGTACTCTGCAAATGTTTTGGGTTCTATTAGGGAGAGCATTGTTTGTTCTGATTCATATGTTATCCTTCTTCTTGTTTCAACTTCATCACTTTTGTTGCCTATTGAATTTCAAGATGATTTCTTTGTACTCTCCTTGATGGTTCTTTTGAATCTTGTCTTGGTGATTCTTCCTCTTCATTTTCTTCTTCACTTTTTGATTCATCCTCTTATATTTCTTCAATTTATTTTTCATCATCATCATTTCTTCTCCTTTCATCAAATAGTGAATTATCTTGAGATTTGATTCTTCTTGATTTTAGATCATCCACTTTTACATTTGCACTTTCCAAAATTTTGTGTGGCCTCAGGTTATAGCATCTGTAGGCATTTTTGTTGGATGAGTAACCAATAAATATGCCTTCATCTGATCTAGAATCAAATTTTCCTATGTTTTCGTCATCTCTCTTAATATAGCATTTGCTCCCAAATTCTTTGAAATGTTTGACTGATGTTGGTCTGCCAAATCACAACCCATATGGTTCCTTGTCATGATTAACTCTAAGTTGTGCTTTGTTAAGTGTGTAAATTGTTGTATACATTGCTTATCTCCAATATATATCTGGGAGTTTGGATTCATTTAACATATTTTTGGATACTTCTTGAACAATTCTATTTTTCCTCTCAGCAACTCCATTTTGTTGAGGAGTTCTCAGAGCTGAAAAGTGTCTTTTAATTCCATGAGTTTCACAAAATTTGTTGAACTCATTTGAGGTAAATCCCCTCCATTGTCTGATCTTAGGCACACTATTTTGAGATCATTCTCATTTTCAACATGTGCTTTTAATACTTTAAATTTTTCGAATGCTTCTAATTTCTCTTTGAGAAAGGATACCCAGGTCATTCTAGTATAGTCATCAATGAATAAAATGAAGTAATGTTCACCTTGTATGTTTTTAGTTCTTGTTGGTCCACAGAGGTCAGTATGAACAATTTCTAATGGTTTTGATGTAGATTATTGTTTTGTCTTGAATCTTACTTTTGTTTGTTTTCCATGTTGACAGTGCTTACAAATAGAGTTTTAAGGTTTTATAATCTTTGGCATAGCTTTCACAGGTTATTTTTTACTAAATTTTATCAAATTATCAAATCTTATGGGTCTCATTCTTATGTGCCATAGCCAACTTTGATCTATTTGGCTCATGCATTATTTATCTTCTTCTTCTATGTTTAATATATATACATCACTTGGTGTCCTTGATGCAACAACCACTAATTTTCTTGAGACTTATTTTCTAATCTCACATTTTTTAGAGTCAAATATGACTATGTGTCCTTGATCACATGTTTGGCTCACACTGAGGAGATTAGGCTTCAAATTTTCAACTAATAGTACATTTTCTACTTTAGCTTTGTTATTTCCCGGACTAATTGTACCCTTTCCAAGTATCATGGCAGAGACATCATCTCCAAAAGTAACCCTTCCTTTTTATTTTATTTTCAAACTGAGGAATTTGTCTTGATCCCATGTCATATGATTTGAACATCCACTGTCAACATACCATTGGATTCTTCTTTTTTAGCATATAAGTCTACCTTACACTTTGTCTCCTTTTCTTTCCATTTCTTTTTATGCTTTTCTTCTTGAATGTTGGAATTCCTCATGAGATGCTTTGGTAGTCTACAATCACTAGCTTTATGACCATAATTGTTGCATTTGTAGCATTCAACATTGTAATCTTGTAATGGAGAGAATGAATTATAGTTTCTATTCTCTTGATTATTATTATTCTTGTTGTTCTTATAACCATATTTTTGAACACTTTTATGATTGTTCTTTCCATAAGCTCTACAATGTAATGCTTTATGCCCAAAATTATTGCAAGAGAAGCAATATCCAAGAAAGATAAGTTGATACCTTTTGGGGAGATTTATTCTTGTAGTTGTATTCCTTCTATATTAATTTTATTTTGAAGGGAGGGAAATTTTTTGTTGATTAGAATCAGTCTTTATTTTTATTTCTTCCTTCTTGAAAGAGCTCTGAAAGGCAGTTGCATAACTTTTTGGATTTTTATCAGTTTCCTGAGATGTAGAGTTATATCCTTTGTTAGATTTATTTTGATCATAAACCAGTCATGCCTTATTGCTTGATGATCTTTGATTGTTAAGAATATCATCCAATATTTTTGAACTGTTTTCAAATCTTGATTGGTTGGTTCCTTTATCAAGTTTCCTTTTTAGAAAAACAATTCCAGACTCTAGTTTTTCATAGTCTTGTTGTTTTTCATTGAGTTGTTTACTTATGACCTCTTCAATTCTTTTAGCTTGTTGGAGTTGAGTCTTCAAGTCATTGATGATTTGTTCTGATTCCTTGATGGTTTTTTAAACTTCAATTTCTCTTGATTTTTGTTATTCTTCATATTCTAATAATTGTTCTCCTAATGATTTATTCTTCCTTTTATATTTT
>ML777197.1:755129-776479 GCA_009831015.1 Picea engelmannii
AGGCTATTGTGGAGTGCAGTGCGAGAATGTCTAAACTTAGTCAATTTTTTGGAAAATGACACAAAATTTGAACAGGCCTCTGGACCCAGAGGGTCTATCAGGATATCCTGAAGACTCAGAGATTGATATGAATGGAGAAATGTAAGACAAGAGAAAATGGCCATGGAAAAATACCAAAAACCACAAGAAAATGGGTTATGCTCCCCAGTGGAGTCGCCAATTTTGTTATCGGATAAATCGGTAGGTGCGGACACTAACAGATCTCCCTAGATCCACCTGAATCTAGAACAAAACAGGACAGGACATGACTCTTTCCCTAATTTTTGACCATTGAATTAGCTAGTAGGAAGGAACAAGTAACATACCTTTATATCACTTCCTAGGGTCTCTGTTGCTCCTGCTTCACTCTGGTGCTCTCGTGAGGTCAAGACCAAGACAACACAAACCAACCAAAGTGAAGATAGCAAAATATATTCCACTGTCAACTTATGTGTATGATCAAGGAATTACACAATAAAGTGAGAATAGCTTTATGGGAAAGGGACATGCCACTGTATCATATTGATTGAAAGTAAAGATTACAACCTGATCGCCTTGATGTCGCAAGATTCCTTTCAATGGCTCTTGGCTCCAACACACACACTTGCTCAATCCTTGCATGAAGAATATCAAAACCTCTTGATAGACTTGCTAGAGTCTTCAAGCTCCTGTTCAAGCTAAGTCCTTCACACAATTATTTCACCAATTCTCCAATGAATCTTGCTTAACCTTTTCCATGAGAATTCCCTCAATATATAGGAGAGAATGAGATGGTTACTTAGATAAGAATGATCCCAAAATATCAGGGAATCCAGTACAAGGATAACCATTTGAATTCCAACCCATTCTTCTAGAAGATTCCCTTCTAGAACCATCGAGAATTCATCTTTTTCCATGCTTTAGAATGAGTTCGCACCCTAGCTATCCAACACAGTGCGAGAAGTTCGCACCCTGGCTTAAGGAAGCCTGCGAGAATGGGTCATTCTCGCACCCTAATATATTAGCAGCCTGTGAACCCTCTTGAAAAGTGTGTTTTCTGGGAAGAGATGAAAGTAATTTTTTTCAGGAGAAAGTTATTATGAAGAGCCTGAGTACACCATCATTAATACACCATCATGATGACCAAAATCATGGGTAACAGTGCCTTTTATGGGAACCCACGGTTCCCCAGCCTCCTTAAGGGAGTTCCTTTTCATAGAACCCATGGTTTCTTGACCTCCTTCAGGGATTTCCTTCTTTTGAGAACCCATCGTTTCTTGGCCTCCTTCAGGGAGTTCCCTTTCTAGGAACCCATGGTTCTTTGGCTTCCTCTAGAGAGTAATTATTTTAGGGAACTCATTGTTCCCTAGCCTCCCTTAAGGAAGGCCTTGTTCAGGAACCCATTGTTCCCTAGCCTCCTTCAAGGAGTTCCTTTCCTAGGAACTCATTGTTCCTTGGCCTCCTTCAGGGGGAGCCCAAAATCTCATCGAGGGACCATTTTTCCCACCAATGTTAAATGAACAAGTATGCTTTCTCACTATGATTTTGTGAAAATTATGCAACATGTTCTTTACTATAAGATATTTTTCACTTCAGGTATTTGATTTTAGTGTGCAGATACCCATCAACAATCTCATAGAACATATAATTCCAATCATCCCATAGCCCCTTTAGGTATATGTTTCAAAACTGGAATGTAGTCACTCCCTCTATAACCAATTTCATTTTCCAATATCATCCCCTAGCATCTACCTCTAGGTTCAACATGCTCGGTACCATAGAAACTCCACCCAACTCCACTTACATCGAGTTGTTGTGTACCTATAGTTATGTTCCCATATGGATTGTCTCATATTCCTCAACCCCAGGAAGATTGAAAACCATGTTGTTTTATCCCATCAACGCGGGAGTCCATTTAGTTCGCACTCCAAATAATGAACCTCATACTTCTTCTCATCATATTGCTTGCCTACACCCCATGGAATCCAAAAACAATTATGATTTGTTACATTGAATGCACTCCCTCATTTTCATTGTCCCCTCATCTCCTCCAATATTAGTTATCCATCTACATTCCAAGCCACCATCACATCACCCACACAAAGACCCACCCTACACTTTGTTTCAAACACTTACTTTTCCATAGGCGAAGCCACCTATTCAGTGAGGCACCTGTCTCAAATGATCTGGGTCATTGGATCTAGAGAACACATGGTGAGAGATCAACATTTCACTGACTTGCAAGCTAGAGAAGTCAAAGGTGAGAGTTGTAGGAACTCGCGATATGCAGAGTCGCGAAATGATCTGGGTCATCTGATCACCAAGGATCTAGACCGTTGATCAATTATGAATTCAGAGTCCATGATATTGATTGTAGTCGTTGATCAGAGAGAGAGACCTCGACTGTTGATCTGATATGAAGTCATTTCATAGTTTCGCGTAACGGGAGTTTGGAGGAAACTCACACTAGGAGGTTGCAATATGCAAAATCGTGAAGCACCCTCATGCTTGGCCCCTAATCACAGCTAGTGGTCACATCAGCGGGAGAGAAGGGAAAAAGATAGCAGTGCTAGGCTCCATTTCGTAGCTTCACAAGTCGGGAAAACTAAGGTGACTCACATCTGATCACCCTAAATGAGAAATCATGACATGACTATTGGTTAGGAATATGGTCACTTCCAATGGTCATGTGAAAGGAAGTGGCTTAGCCAGAAAAGCTAAACTCCCACTGTGTATTTTTTCTCAGGAAAGGAAAAAGTGCCAAAGGGATGAGCGCATGAAGGTTCTCTCGGTAACTGTTACAAACGAACTGATTATAACTACAGAAATCCACTGATGGTTTCAGCCAGATAATTCGAAGAGGCTACAAGGTGATTGTCAAAGAAGATGAAGAGTCTCGAGGTATCTGACAGTGGTATGAAGACTCATCATAGAGATGATTGACAGATGGAAAAGGGTCGAAGACGGTAGCTACCAGAGAAGCCAAAGAGTCTTGGCATAACAGTCATGAATGAAGAACAGACTCAGTGTAATTTCCAGAGGGGATGAAGAGTTAGGTGTATGATCTAGCAGAGGACTGGGCATGATAAATATATGCAGAACAGAGAAGAGGATAGTGTTGTTGGAGAGAGATTTATTCATGCGGGTAAAAGTAGGTTGTGTACAACTGTTGAATCGTATAGAAGAAGCATAGTGCATAGAACAGAAATGCATATCTGAGAGAGGAATAAAAATTTGAGGTGCACATGCAGAGACAGAGAAGAAGAAAATAAATCTTATGAAGATGCAAGGAGGAGGACATTGAAGTAGGCAGAGAAGAGTAGTGTATCAGAACAGTGATGAGACTGGTAATCCATTGATGAATATTGTATCACTGTAATATATTCAAGCAAGCAAAGATTTATATTTCAGGGTGGTTGGGAGGTGTTTGGGAGGTTCTAGGGAGGACTGTTGTCCTCATAGTTTCAAGTGGGTGCTTGAACATAGGGATTTGTAGCTTCCATATGGTTGCATCCAAAAAAACCAATGTGGCAGGGTGGTGCAAGGGAGAACTTTTGTTCCCTGTTATACAGGTTGGTGCATGTATGACTGGAATTTGGTGCTTCCATCCAATTTTTGTTGGAACACTTAGGGAGTTGGTTCTTCCTTCTAGTGGGTGCTAGAGAAACCAGGGAGTTGGTGCTTCCTTCTAGTAGGTTCTAGAGAAAACAGAGAGTTGGTGCTCTCAGCAAGTTGTAGCTTGCAAAATAGAGGTTCTAGTCTCAAGGGGAGTTGGAGCTCACAAGTATGATAATGTAAATAAAATAAAGATTACTTATCATATCAAGAAGAAGAGGTTTTTCCCTTTATGGGTTTCCTCAGGAAATATCTGTCTCTGTATATTTCATGTGTGTGATTGATGTTTAATATTCTATTGCTTTCTTCTCTGCATCATTGTGATCGCCATTGAGTGTTCTGTGAATATTTTAAAATGAGCATAATAGTTTAAGCATGGTAACAACTGATTCAACCCCCCCCCCGCATTTGTCCAACATTTGGTATCAGAGTCAGTTCATTTTATCTAAAGGTAGATCAGGAAGCTTAAACATGTCAAGACATGAAGGAACTTAAACCAATAAGGCCCCCTTGTTCAATGGAACAAATTTTGCCTTTTGGAAAGTTAGGATGAGAACCTGCATAATGGACCTAGGTGGAGATGTCTGGGATGTCGTAGAGACTGGTTATGTAAAGCCAGTTTTACTAGCTAATAAGGATGACAAGCTAGAATTCAACTTCAAAGCTAAGGCTATGAATGATATTCTGAGTGGGCTTGTAGAAGCAGAATTTGTAAAAGTTATGCACTTAGAAACTGCCAAAGAAATGTGGGACAAACTCATTAGCAGTTATGAAGGTAATGAGAAGGTAAAGGACGTTATGCTTCAAACCTACAGAGTACAGTTTGAGTAGCTAAAGATGAAAGAGGATGAAACTGTTGGAAAGTACTTTCTGAGAGTTGAAGAACTAGTAAATGCAATGAAAGCACTTGGTGAAAAAATTGAGGAACCCTCTTTAGTTCAGAATATTTTGAGATCTCTACCAGATAGGTTCAACCCGAAGGTCTCTGCTATAGAAGAACTTAATGATCTAAAAGCCTTGGATTTTGATCAACTTATAGGAATGTTGACTGCATATGAAATGAGGATAGTTAAAGATAAACCCACCTCTAGAGAAGCATCATTTAAAGCATATAAGAATGAGGATTCTGAGCCTGATGAAATAGAAGCAAAATTTGTGAGAAGACTAAAGAAAGGATCAGGCAAGTACCAAGGCAAGTTGCCCTTCAAATGTTTTAACAGTGGAAGGATAGGTCACTTTGCATCTAAGTGTCCACACAAGAAGAAGGAACAAAACTCTGAAGGTGAAAAGAAGTACAAATTCAAGAGATTTGGTAAAAAGAAAAGCTTATGTGTAAACAATGATGACTCTTCAGGAGACACAGATAGTGACTCTTCTTGTGAAGATAAGATTAATGAATTTATGCTAATGGCCAAAGAGGATTATGATAATAAAATAATAGGAAGTGATGTTGATGATGAAGAAGTTGTGGTTGACTTGGAAGGAGAATTGATCAGTTCTCTAGAAGAAATTGCTAGACTCAGACTCAAGAAGAAGCAACAAAAACAATTTTTGATACAGTTCGAGAAAGATGGTAAAAAACCTGGTGAAGACATTGCCCTGCTGAAAGTAGAATTAGAAGAGGAAAAGAAAATAGAAGACATTCTGAAGCAACAGTTATCAGAAAAGAAGGAAATATGTGAAGCCTTGGAAGAAGAGGTAGTAAAAAACAGAAAAGAAATGGAGAAGTTTAAATCATTATATCTCCAAAATCTTCCAATCATTAAAGCCTCGAAAGGATTAGCCACCATTTTGAATCAGCAAAGGAATCCAAATTTGAAAATTGGTTTGGGTTATGAAGAAGGATCAAATAATGGTTAGCCAAGCAAAAAATAATCCATTAAGTTTGTCAAATCTACATGCATTGACAACAATAAATATGGAGAAACAAAGGAAGATAATCATCCACCAAGGAAGAGCGAAGGAAGAAGTACCAGAACTGAAACTGTAGAACAAAGAAATAATATATGTAGAAATTTTAATACAAATTATGTATTGCATGTATTCTCCTAATCTAACAATTATATGCCACTGTTAAATACATAATCGCTTCTACAAATATTCTTGCGGAATTTAAAACACGATCGCCAATTGCAATATCAAGAAGAAAGATCAATCACACATAACACAGATGTTTTACCGGGAAAGCATAAAGATAAAAACCCCACTATCATATATTATGTATATATCATGGATCATGAAACAATATCATACAAAACTCTAATCCAAGAGCTCTCAGTACAATATACAATCGTCTCACACTGTCATACAAAAATTGGCAAATGCATGTGCCAATTTACTGCCTCCAGACAGCCTGCCTCCTCTGCGTAATCCCTGCTGATGGAAATCCCTACAATGAATGAATCCCTCTTGCCTAGGCTGTGCATTCCTCATGGGCACATCCAATGTGTGTGTGGTTTCATGAGTGCACTCACTAATGTCACAACTAATAGTCAAATTGTCCCTTTCACCTGTTATCTCAATTGGGTCTCCACTAGATCTGACATGCATGTAGTTAACAGTGGTAAATCTTCAATTGCATGTGAGATCATTGATTGTGAATTAATTAATAATTAATTCACTGATATCTCACTAGTGTAAGTTCAGTTACAACTAGTACAACTGAGCTTAACTCACTTAACTGAGTTAAACTACTTCACAAATCACATAACTACACATCCAACTATGTTACAACTTTGAATCACTCAGTTACAACTAATTTGACTTCCATGTCCCACCAGTCAACCTTTGAACTCGAATTTCTTATAGCTAATTGATTTACCACTTCAGTTAACAATTTCCAAGCGCTCATTGAGAATAGATTAATATATATTGTCCAACTATTATTAAGGGATAATAATAGTCGACATACATCTATAAATAGAATTTTCTCACCATATATAAATAGGCATCATCTATAAATAGAATTTGGTCATCATATAAAAATAGGCTTCCACCTAAAAATAGCCTGAGGCTCCACCCTAGTGTAGGTGCATGATTTTCACTAGGATCTTCTTGTTGAATCTCAACACTCCCTCTCAACAAGAAAGGGATTATCCTTCACCCCAATCCCGTCTCTATGGTATTCGAATTTTCTCCTGGTGAGCACCTTCGTCGGAATGTCTACATCCTGATCTTCCATAGGAATGTACTGAAGAAAAATGATCTTCCATTGCACACAATATCTGATATGATGATACCAGATATCTATATACTTAGATCTATCATGAAACATAGGATTAATCGAGAGTTTAATGCAACTCTGTTTATCACAATGAATCATTGTCGGATCTAAATGAGAACCAAACAAACCAATCAAGATCTTTCTCATCCAGATAGCCTCACATGTAGCTTGACTCACTGCCATGTATTCCACTTCCACTGAATTGAGTGCCACGGATCTCTGTTTCCTACTGTACCAAGAAACAGCTATAGATCCAATACTAAAGATCCCCCCTTATGTGCTCTTTTTGTCCGTTGGGCTGCCCGCCCAATATGCATCTGTGAAGCCATGAAAATTCACCTCATCCGTCTGTCTGTACCATAAACCATACTCAAATGTGCCCCTCAAGTTTCTTAGGACATGCTTACCCGCCTTCCAAAATAGCTTGGTAGGCTTAACCATCGCTTGACTCAGCTGGTTAACCGCATAGAAAATGTATGGTCTTGTGTTCACTAGATACATTAGCGAACCCACTAACTATCGATAGACAGTAGCATCCACTACCTCTCCAGAAGTAGCATCCTCTTTCCTCCAGTTTTTGGGAAGAGGAGTATATGTGGGTTTGCAGCCCTCCATGTGAAACTTACCCAATATCTCCCTTGCATACTTGCCTTGAGACACAAAAATTTCACCATCTCGCTGTCATATTTCCAATCCAAGAAAATAATGGAGGCTCATATCCTTCATCTCGAACTCATTTACAAGGTCCTCCTTGCATGAGTGTATCAGTTGCTCATCACCAATCAATATTAAATCGTCAACATAAAGGACAATGATTAAAAATTTACGCTTGTAGATCCATCTCGAACCTACCACTGATTTGTCGACTGGTCTTGGGACAATTTCCCATGCACTATTTTTGACAATGGAGTCATACTCCTCCACCATTGCATCAACACAAGTGGGATCCTTCACTGCTTCTCGAAAGGAATATGATTCAGTCACAATACATTTTCTCATGAGAGCCATGTATCCAGTAAATCAATCAGGAGATTGTCTATGTTTGTGTTGTGAAGTAGGGAATCCTACATTTTGTGTAACATCTAGTCTCAATCTATCAACTTTCGTGGTGCACTTTCTGCCATTTCTGATGGATGGATCTGCATGAGTGGCTTCCTCCACTCCATGAACCTCCTCATGTGGTTGATCCACATCTTGAGACTCATCTTTGGGAACCAACAGCTCCTCCTCTGCATGCAAGTCTAGCTCCCTCTCAAGCGACAACCGCATGGCTTTCCCCTCATCGAATTTTATATCCCGTCGCATAACAGTCATCTTATTGTTAGAAAAATACACACAATAACTATGGGGTGTTTCTGTGTACCCCACAAATATCCCAACTTCAGCACTCGGCTCTAGCTTCTTCCTGGCATTCTTGGTCACATGCACATAAACAGATGAGCCAAAAATATTCAAATGAGAAACGTCAGGTTTCTTACCAGTGAAAGCTTCTTTAGGTGTACTCATGCCAAGTACTCTATGAGGACAATAGTTTTTCACATAAACTACAGTGTTTCATGCTTCCACCCACAAATGCATTGGTAGGCCCTGATCATGCAACATCGCTCGTGCTACACCCATGATCGTTTTGTTCTTCCTCTCTGTGACCCCATTTTGATGTGGGTTATGAGGCGCTATGAGTTCTCCTTGAATTCCTTCTTTGTTGCAGAAGTCTTTGAATTCGTTAGAGATGTATTCTCCACCATTATTGCTCCTCAGAGCCTTCACTTTCTTCCCCAACTCTTTCTCCACCAATGCTTTAAAATCACAGAACTTTGAGAATGTTTGATCCTTCTTCTGCATGAAGAAGATCTAGCATTTACGAGAAAATTCATGAACAAAAATAACATAATACTTATGTTTTGTTGTTGAAGCAAATGAGAATGGTCCACACACGTCTGTGTGAATTCTCTCTAGGATCATTGAAGTACGGTTCTCCTTTTCATGAAAGGTGGACTTTACATACTTCCCCATGGTGAAACCCTTGCACTGATCTAACTAAGAAAGTGTTCCCATTGGAAGTCTAGTAGATATTTTTTGCATGATTTTCAAGGCTCCATGATGAATATGGCCCAATCGTCTGTGCCATAATTTGCCCTCATCTCGGCTCATAACTTTTTTTGTCTTTCCCATCATGGCAGCGCAGCCATCTACCTCCATCTTGTAGAGATTCTTAACTTGAATCCATATATTCTTGATTTGACCCATTGTTTTATGTCGCAGGAAGGCTTTTCCATCGCTGAAAACAACATCATAGCCTCTATCCTCCAACATTGCGACTAAGAACAAGTTTTTCATTAGACCTGGAACATGCATAACATATTTCAATTGAAACGGTTTACCTGACTCCCTCTGAAAGGTAATGATACCAATTCCAGTTGCACTGTATCATCCATCTTCTCCCATCTCTATATGCATTTTGAGATCTCTCTCCTCCAAGTCACTGAAAAGCTTCTTATCTCTTGTCATGTGGAAGGAAGCGCCACTATCCAAATACCACACCGATCCCAATGCACTTGACGCCATGCATGCGATCAAGGAGAAGTCAAGTTCAAATTGTGAGGCAAGGGCCTCACCAGCTGCAGCTCTAGCATCCTTCTTGTTCTTCTTCTTCTTCTGCGGACAGTTAGTAGTGAGATGCCCATGTTCGTGACAGTGAAAACACTTCACTTTGGACAAATCCAACTTCTTTCCTTTAGACTCGGATTTTGAATGGAATTTCTTCCCCTTCCATTTCCTTTCCTTGGCATCCAAAGCACAATCCTCTTCATCATCATGCTTTCATGAAGATCCATCTCTGGTGTTCCGCCTGAACTCCTCCTGTACCAAATCTGACCATAGTCGTTCCCAATCTAGCAATTTTTCCCTTCCATTGACAGAGTCTTGATAACTGTGCCAATTTTTGGGAAGTCCTAGGAGAGCCAAGCTCACCAACTCATCATCAACGACTTTTATTCCCACACTCCCCATCTCATCCTGACATTGGAAAAACTTCGTGACATATTTTGGAATGGAGTCACCCTTCTCCATCTTGATCTTCCTGAGTTTATCTTTGAGTGCCAATTTCCTATGGTCCTTGTTGTTTTGGAATAGATCTGTCAAAGTCTTACACATTGCATATGGTGTGGCTTTCCCATGGAGGTTTGAGACAGTGTGGTATTGTACTCCCTCCAACAGGATCCTTCTCACCTTTGACACTTTCTTTTGCCATGCATCAAGATTTGCAGCACCTGGCTTAGGAACATCTTTGTCAATGAATTCACATCTTTGTCAATGAATTCCTTCAAGTCATTATCTTCGAGTACTGCTTCCATAATGCCCTTCCAAGCAATGTAGTACGAGCTTCCCTCGAGTGCATACTCTAACCTCAAGCCATTGAAATCTATTTCGATCTTGAATCAGTTGTAGCACCAAGAAAATCTTTCTGCAAATTCAAATTCTATCCAATCACAAACTCAGCTTCTGCAATTTTATGTGCTCTGATACCATGTAGAAATTTTAATACAAATTATGTATTTCCTAGATTCTCCTGATCTAACAATTATATGCCACTGTTAAATATAGAATCGCTTCTACAAATATTCTTGCGGAATTTAAACATGATCGCCAATTGCAATATCAAGAAGAAAGATCAATCACACATAACACAGATGTTTTATAGAGAAAGAATAAAGCTAAAAACCCCACTATCATATATTATGTATATATCATGGATCATGAAACAATCTCATACAAAACTCTAATCCAAGAGCTCTCAATACAATATACAATCGTCTCGCATTGTCATACAAAAATTAGCAAATGCATGTGCCAATTTACTGCCTCCAGACAGCCTGCCTCCTCTGTGTAATCCCTATTGATGGAAATCCCTGCAATGAATGAATCCCTCTTTCCTAGGTTGTGTATTCCTCATGGGCACATCCAATGTGTGTGTGGTTGCATGAGTGCACTCACTAATGTCACAACTAATAGTCAAACTGTCCCTTTCACCTGTTATCTCAACTGGCTCTCCAATGGATCTGACATGCATGTAGTTAATAGTGGTAAATCTTCAGTTGCATGTGAGATCACTGATTGTGAATTAATTAATAATTAAGTCACTGATCTCTCACTAGTGTAAGTTCAGTTACAACTAGTACAATTGATATTAACTCACTTAATTGATTTAAACTACTTCATAACTCACATAACTACACATCCAACTCTGTTACAACTTCGAATCACTCAGTTACAACTAATTCAGCTTGCATGTCCCACCAGTCAACCTTTGAACTCTAATTTCCTATAGATAACTAATTTTCCACTTCAGTTAACTATTTCCAAGTGCTCATTGAGAATAGATTAATATTTATTGTCCAAATATTATTAAGGGATAATAATAGTCGACATACATCTATAAATAGAATTTGTTGGCCATATATAAATAGACATCATCTATAAATAGAATTTTCTCACCATATATAAATAAACATCATCTATAAATAGAATTTGGTCATCATCTAAAAATAGACTTCCACCTAAAAATAGCCTGAGGCTCCATCCTAGTGTAGGTGCATAATTTTCACTTGGATCTTCTTGTTGAATATCAACAATATACCCTCTACTCAAAGAAATCATCATCATGGAAGAAATCGACCTACTCAAAGAAGACAACCATTTTCCAGGTACAAAGGATTTTCCAATGGATATTGGTTTTACTGTTCTAACTTTGGTCACAAAATTGTAAACTACTTCTTAAAATTTAGATATGAGAAATCAAGACACTCAAGGAATAGATATCTATTGCAACAAAGAATGAGACAACCAAGTAACAAACAAGCACATACTGCAAATCATTTGATGGCTGGGAAAAGGACACAGGTTAAGAATAACAATCGTTATGATCCTTTATTCAATGAACCAGAATGCTACACCTGCCATAATTATGAACATAAAGCTGCAGATTTTTGCTTAAGGAACTATGAACTAGATTTGAATCCTTCTGCTAAAAATGTCAAGGTTTGGAAGAAGAAAGAAAATGACAAGTGTGGACTAGTGTTGTCAACTCAAAGACAAAAGAACCCCTGGTATATTGACAGTGGTTGCTCCAAACATATGACAGGAGACAAAGGTAATTTTTTATCTCTAAGTGAAATCAAATCAGGAAATGTCACCTTTGGAAATGATGCTCCAGGTAAAATCAAGGGTAAAGGGATGGTGAGTTTAAGTAATGGAAAAGGAAAATCCCAAGATGTTCTGCTTGTAGATGGGCTGAAACATAATTTTCTCAATGTAAGTCAAATGTGTGACGGGGGATGTAAAGTGGTGTTCACTTCCAAGGATTGCAAGATAAAGTCTGTAAACTCAGGACAAGTGGTGGCTAAAGGCATAAGGACAGATAATAATGTATATGTGTTGAAAGAAGATAGACAACAGTGTCATCTAAGAAAACATGGTGAAAGCTGGTTATGGCATAGGAGACTTGAACATCTAAAATTTGACCACTTAATCAAGCTCAAAAATCTTGAGGAAGTAAAAGATCTTCCAAGAATATCAAAGCCACAAGACTCTGTGTGTAAACCATGCCAAGTAGGAAAGCTAACTAGGACTTAGTTTAAATCCAAGAGCTCTACTTCAACAGAGAAACCACTCCAATTAATTCATATGGATTTATGTGGACCATCAAGACAGGAAGGCACACGGAAGGAAAACTACTTTATGTTGATCATTGACAATTACTCCAGACTTACTTGGGTTTCTTTTCTCAAAAAAAAAGCTGAAGCATTTGAGAAATTTAAAATATTTAAGGCTTTAACTGAGAATCAAATAGGTAAGAGGTTAAAGAAAGTAAGATCAGAAAGAGGAGGAGAATTTATGTCAAGTGATTTTAAGGAATTATGTGATAAAAATGGGATCAAGAGAGAATAGACAATCCCAGGAAATCCACAGCAAAATGGAGTAGTTGAGAGGCAAAACAGAACCGTGCAACAAATGGCCAGGTCAATGATGAATGAGAAGAACATTGGTCAAAACTATTGGGTAGAATCAATACACATAGCAGTCCATGTTCTTAACAAAGCCCACTGCAGACCACACAGTGACAAGACACCTTATGAACTGTGGTATGGAAGACCTGCTTCAATCAGACACTTCAAAGTCTTTGGGAGTAAGTGATACATAAAAAATAATAATGAGAACCTTGGAAAGTATGATGACAGAGCTAATGAAGGCATCGTCTTAGGGTATGCTAGAAACAGTAAAGGATACAGATGCTATAATAAGAGGCTGCATAAATTGGTTGACTATATTGACATAAAAGTTGATGAAGGAATTCCAGTAAGAGAGGTGAACAATACTAAATCAACAACAGAGGATATAGATGAAGTTGAAGCTAAACAGGTCCAAGAATCAGAACAAGAAGAATCTAAGTCAAATGAAGATGCAAATACTCAGGCAAACTCAAATCGGTAGACAACATCAAATTCTTCCTCCAGAATTACTCAAAAAAATCATTCTGCAAGTCAGATAATTGGTGAAAAAGACAAAGGTGTACAAACCAGGAGAAGGATAATCAAAAACACTGAGCAACCACATATAGAATTCATATCCATGGTGGAACCCAAGAACTTCAATGAGGCCAGTAAAGACGTAAATTGGTTAAAATCAATGAATGAGGAACTGGACCAGATTGAAAAGAATGACACTTGGGAACTCATTCCTAGGCCAACAGATAAAAATGTAATAGGATCAAAATGGGTCTAAAAAAATAAAATGAATGAGCAAGGAAATATTGTAAGAAATAAGGCTAGATTGGTCTGCAAAGGATATGCTCAAATAGAAGGACTGGACTTTGATGAAACATTTGTGCCTGTAGCAAGATTAGAAGCTATTAGAATGTTTCTTGCCTATGTTTGTCATAAGAAGTTTAAAGTCTATCAAATGGATGTCAAGTCAGCTTTTCTGAATGGAGATCTAAAACAAGAAGTCTATATGGAACAACCAGAGGGTTTCCAACTGTCAAATAACCCTAACTTTGTCTGCAAGATGAAGAAATCCTCATATGGGTTGAAACAATCTCCTTGTGTCTGGTATCACAGACTGGATACATATCTTCAAGACAAAGGGTTCAAGAGAAGAACAGTTGAAAGCAATCTATATATCAAAATAGAGGGTAATGATTTTCTCATTGTGTTGGTCTATGTATATGACATCATATTCGGTAGTAATAATGCTCCACTGGTAAAATGGTTTTCTTCTTCCATGCAGTCTAAATTTAAAATGTCTATGATAGGGGAACTGTCATTTTTTCTTGGCATACAAATTACTCAGAAGTCTGAAGGAATATTTCTTTCTCAAGAAAAATATATAAGAGAAATGTTGAAAAGGTTTCAAATGGAATATTCTAAACCTATAATCACACCTATGTTCATTGGATATAATTTAAGAAAGGATGATGACTCACATGATGTTGATCAGAGTTCATACAGGTCTATGATAGACAGCCTATTGTATATCACAGTATCCCATCAAAACATAATGCATGTTGTTGGACTGGTAGGAAGGTATCAGGCCGCACCTAAATAGAGTCATTTGTTAGCTGTCAAAAGAATATTCAGATACTTGAAAGGAACAATGAACTATGGCATACGGTATCCTAGGAATCATAATTTTCAACTATCAGTCTATTCAGATGCTGATTGGGCTAACTGTGTGGATGAAAGGAAAAGCACGAGTGGAGGTGCATTCTTCTTAGGATATTCCCTTGTATCATGGTTGAGCAAGAAGCAAGGTTCCATTTCATTATCAACTACAGAAGATGAATACATTGCAGCTTCCACTTGTTGTACCCAAGTATTGTGGATGATTTAGACACTTGCAGACTTGGAGGTAAAATATACTGCACTGATCCCAATTTATTGTGATAATACCAGTGCAATTAGTGTGTCAAATAATCATGTCTTTCACTCCAAGACCAAGCATATACCCATCAAGTATCACTTATTGAGAGAATAGGTAACTAACTATGTGGTTTATGTGAATTATATTCCATCCAAAGATCAGATTGTTGATATCTTCACTAAACTACTTGCACAAGCTCAATTTGAGTATCTACGCCAGAAGTTGGGCGTGACCCCATTATTAACTTAAGAGAGTCCATTATATAAGTGGGAGTATGTGTTGGTTGAATATTCGATACCTTCGAAAAATACTGCAACATCTCAAGGGGAGCACATTTTCTTTGACATTGATGTCAAAGGGGGAGAAAAGGTGTGGATGCTATAGTTGGAGGTCTAAGCAGAATAGTGCAGCCATTCAAGGTTGCCATCAATGACAAAGGGGGAGATTGTTGGCATGTTTACAAGCAGAGTGTGCTTGTCATTGATGGAAAGAACAGCAGCAATGATGGAAGGTTTACAAACAGAGTGTACATGGAAAGAACAACAGACAAGTAGTGAAGACACAGAAGAACAAGGTCGAGAAGTTGAGAAGGAATAGTGTAGAGTTGCACGCAAAGCGCAAGTGGGCTCCAAGGCTGAGGTGAATTCCATTACCAAATATTAGGAGAGATAGCGTTCCCAGAAACGCAGCTGATGTCCAAGTCATCAAGGCTTACAGAAGGATCAAAGGTCGTGGTATTTGACACTTAGAGATTTGAGAAAACCAAAGCTCAGGAGGAGGAGCGACAGTGGCTGGTGCATCACCGATCTAGAATACCTGATGTCTATTAGATCAGAGTCCAAACAGGAGGAGCACGCAGAGGAGGATATTAGACCTCAACCGTCAGATCAGAATGTGAAGGACCAACAATGGTTAAATCCAGTGGAGCTGCAAGGAGGATAAGCCCAGGAATCAATCAACACTCCAAAGATGTGAAGGAATCCTGACCGTTGGAGATAGAGGACATGTGGTGAGTGATTGGAATTTTGCTGACTCGCGAACTGGAAGAGTCAAAGGTGAGAGTTGGAGGAACTCGCGAAATGTGAATTCGTGAAATAATCTGGGTTGTTGGATCTAGAGCACATGTGGCGAGAGATCATCATTTCGCTTACTCGTGAGCTGGAGGATTCAAAGGTGAGAGTTGGAGGAACTCGCAAAATGATTTGGGTCGTTGGATCCAGAGGACACGTGGAGAGAGATCAGCATTTCACTGACTTGTGAGATAGAGAAGTCAAAGGTAAGAGTTGTAGGAACTCGTGATATGCGAAGTCGCGAAATGATCTGGGTCGTCTGATCACCAAGGATCTGGACTGTTGATCTGATATGAAGTCAAAGTCCACGATATTGATCACAGTTGTCGATCAGAGAGAGAGACCTCGACCGTTGATCTGATATGATGTCATTTCGGAGTTTCATGTATCGGGAGTTTAGAGGAAACTCACAGCAAGAGGTTGTGATATGCGAAATCGCGAAGCACCCTCATGCTTGGCCCCTGATCACAGCTAGTGGTCACATCAGCAGAAGAGAAGGGAAGGAGCTAGCAGTGTTAGGCTCCATTTCATAGCTTCGCGATTTGGGAAAACTACGGTGACTCACAGCTGATCACCCGAAATGCAAAATCGCGAAATGACTATTGGTTAGGAATACGGTCACCGTCGATGGTCATGTGAAAGGAAGGGGATTAGCCAGAAAATCTAAATGCCCATTGTGTAGTTTTTCTCAGGAAAGTAAAAAGTTCCAAAGGGATGAGCACACAAAGGTTCTCTCAGTAACTGCTAGAGACGAACTGATTGTAACTGCAGAAATCCACTAATGGTTTCATCCAGAGAATTTGAAGAGGTTGTAAGGTGATTGTTAGAGAAGCTCAAGAGTCTCGAGTTATCTTACAGTGGTATGAAGACTCATCATAGAGATGATTGACATATGGAAAAGGGTCGAAGATGGTAGCTTCCAGAGAAGCCAAAGAGTCTTGGCATAACAACCATGGATGAAGAACAGACTCAGTGTAATCGCCAGAGGGGACGAGGAGTTAGGTGTATGATCTGGCAGAGGACTGGGCATGATAAATATATGTTGAACAGAGAAGAGGATAGTATTGTTGGAGAGAGATTTATTCATGCAGGTAAAAGCAGGTCGTGTACAGTTGTTGAATCGTACAAAATAAGTGTAGTGCATAGAACAGAAATTCATATCTGAGAGAGGAAGAAAAAGTCAAGGTGTGCATGCAGAGATAGAGCAGAAGAACAGAAAGATTATGAAGATGTGAGGAGGAGGACACTGAAGAAGGCATAGCAGAGTAGTGTATCAAAATAGTGATGAGATTGGTAAGACATTGATGAATATTGTATCACTGTAATAGATTCAAGCAAGAAAGGATTTATATTTCAGGGTGGTTTGGAGGTGCTAGGGAGGACTGTTGTCCTCAGAGTTTCAAGTGGGTGCTTGAACACAGGGATTTGCAGCTTCGATCTGGTTGTATCCAGAAAAACCAGGGTGGTGCAAGGGAGAATTGGTGTTCCCTGTTATATAGGTTGGTGCCTGTATGAATGGAAGTTTGTGCTTCCATCTAGTTGGTGTTGGAACACTTAGGGAGTTGGTGCTTCCTTCTAGTGGGTGCTAGAGAAACTAGGGAGTTGGTGCTTCCTTCTAGTAGGTGCTAGAGAAAACAGAGAGTTGGTGCTCTTAGCAAGTTGCAGCTTGAAAAACAGAGGTTATAGCCTCAAGAGGAGTTGGAGATCACAAGTATGATAATGTAAATAAAATAAAGATTACTTATCACATCAAGAAGAAGAGGTTTTTACCTTTATGGGTTTCCTCAAGAAATATTTGTCTCTGTATATTACATGTGTGTGATTGATGTTTAATATTCTATTTATTACTTCTCTGCATCATTGTGTGATCCGAATGGATCTCCGCACGTGAAAGAACTTCGTAATTTGTGCCATGTTGATTTTAAGGTGGCGACAAAAGGATTTAAATGATGCTTTCTTGAGTTTTATTTCTCACGCATTTAATTATGCATTTGTGGGAAAAATACTTCATGCATTTTTCATATTAGTTTGATTAATGCTTTATGAAGTGCTCATGCATTTAATTATGCATTTTATGAGCTTTAATAACTCATGCTTTATTATTATTCACTTGTAATTAAAATGATTAATATTTGTGAGAGAAAATTTGTCTCACATATTATTCATTTATTAATTATGGAAATTGGTTTTCATGTGAGAAACCACCTCACACCAATTTGTCATTTTTTCTCAATTGTAGGTTGAGAGAATCAAGGGCATGGTTGGAAAGTCTTTGGGTAGTTTTGAGACTTTTCCATTTTTGAGCCTAAGATGGTTGAAGATCCTACTTTTAAGGATCTTGTTTTTCCTTCTTTGTAATCAGATCCTACAATTGTCGATCTTGTAATTAATGCTCTTAGTTGGAGAGTGAGTAAGGAAAAACTATATATATTCCTTATGTGAGCCATGTTGAAGGGAGAAAAAGGAGAGGAGAGAGTGCTTAGCTATTGAAAGCCATAGTGTTGAGCTAATGAAGAGCCATAGTCCTTGAATGTAAGAGAGTTTTGAGAGCTCACTTTGAAGAAGGAATATAGAAGATCTGCATTCTAGTTGGAGCAGGTCCGGAGACGTAGCCACAGAGGTGGAGGGGTGAACTTCGTTATCAACATCGGTTGTCTCTCTCTTATTTTCCTTCATGTGTTTTATACTCCTTAATGTTCATTTGTATTATGTTTATGCTCGTAATGCATTGTGATAAATGAACTAATATGCTCAATAAAACCTGTATAAGCCATAGTCAATTTAAAGATCCTCACATTGTAAACATTTGGGAGAGTAGTACTCGACCCGTTTACGGATCAAGTGGTATCAGAGTAGGTGATTTCTTTGCAGGATGGGCAGAGGAGAGAAGCACGCTGAAAGAATGCAAGAGTTGCAAGAGATCAATGACAACATTCAAGCTGACAATGCAGAATTGAGAAGACTTTTGCAAGTAGCTGAAGAGGAGAAGTAGGAGCTTCAAGAGATGCTACGAGACAAAGAAGAGTTATTGGATAAGTTGCAGAAGGTTGAGAAGATGGATGCTGCATCTCAAACCGAGGTATATGATGTTTCTTCGTGTTCTGTTTTCTCTCCATATGAAACTAATGTTGGCATGAAGATCCTCACGAAGATGGGGTATAGAGGAGGTGGACTTGGCATTAATGGTCAAGGAGTCACCCAACCATTGGAGGTTGTACCAAGACAACCATTTGCAGGCTTGGGTTATGGACCTGAAGAGAAAGGAGAATGCTCGAAAGTTGTTGAAACGAAATCCATCTCTTCACCACCAGATTCCAAGAAGGGAATCAAGACAGTTAGTCCTCATCAATTCAAGGACAATTCAGGAAGGTATAACAGTCATTCAAGTTCTTCTTTTGCATATAAGAGAAATGATTGCTTCCATAGATATTCTAACCGTGATGTAGTTAAGCATCAAACAAAGAAAATGTGGGTTAAGAAGACGGATGTGTCCATGAGAAGTGAGACCAAGCAGAAGAAGAACCTTTTGTATCCTCCTGCAAGGAATGTATAGCTAAATGGAAAACGAAGGAATTTCTGCAATTTCTGCAAAATTAGTGGCCATTGGGAGAAGAAGTGTTGGAAATTGCACCATGAAATTCGCCACAATTCAAGCAAGCAGAATGTAAAAGAGCCTATGAAGGAGGCTCCATCCACCATTGGAAAATCACAATTATGAGATGAAAGTGCTTGGTGTTGGTTCGGTAAGCAGTTCATAATGTTTCTGCAAGTTTTATTTCTGCTATGTTGCAAAATTTAGAGTTTTATGGGGACAGGTATCTTCCTTTTGATGGAAAACACTCAAAAATTTTCCGACTCGGAATCGAGAAGTAATGGCGTCATTGTGAAGGGTTGGATGATAGAAATCCAATGGTGTGAAAATCGCGCCAAACGGCCTCCGGATGAGAAAGTTGCCTCTTATCTTGGATATGGTCGATGACCACGGCCTTCCTTATCTTCCTCCCAACTTCCCCCGGTCGCCATTTCTCTGCTTGCCTTGCCCTCAGTGGGAAGGATTATACTGAGAACATTAGAATGTCGATCTACTAGCAGCGCAAGCTTTGTGAGATTATCTCTTCAACTATATTCACAGGTTTGGCTATGACGGGAAGCATTCAAAAATGGGGATTGGAACCATCTTTGTATTTGCATTGTTCTCCATGGAATTCTATCCTGTCGTTCTGGGCGTCGATCTTCCAAAATTGAGCAGAACTCCTTTTGCAGATGGAGCTCGTGATTTCCAGCAGCTTTCAGGGAAAACTGCAAATGAATTTGATGGCAACGGTACGAACCTGGGAGAACGTGATTTTGACAGATGGCTGGAAATGATACAACAAGAAGCCATCTCCAGCAACTTTACCAATTCTTCCAACAGAACATCATCTGAATATGGAAATGTAGATGGTCCAGCCAAAGTGATAACCATTGCTCAGACGGGAGTTGCACATTTTCGATGTATACAAGATGTTGTAAACTCAGTTCCCGACGGCAATCCAGAGAGAGTTATCATCTACATACAGAGTGGGGTTTACAAGGAAGAAGAATGGGGAGAGGATCTACTCCATCATAGTCAAAGGTGCTTCATAATTCTAAGTCTCAAAGTTCATTACCACAAATTTCTTCCACGTCTCCACATAGATCAAGGAAAAGATCATTGGAAAATCCCACCAAATCTTGAATACACCTCCAGAATCACGTCGCCTACTTCTTGTGATATTTCTCTAGAAGCCAACGTGGTGGTTCCATGTGAATTTATCAGGCGCACATGTCTTCCCATAAGCATCATTGTCACTATTCTGTTACGAAAACTAATCGCTCCGACAATTGTTCCTAGCACAGGATTGTTCTTTTCATCGTGCCCTTCAATGAGTAGTTTGTAGAGGGCAGTGTCTATAAATTACAACGAATTTCCATTTGGCGGATGACTGTATTGATGGTCATAAAAGTGGCAAGATACCAGTTTTGGCGGAGCCCTTTACCCTCTTCGACCACCGTTTTGTGATTTTGGCCGAGCTTCTCCAACGTTGGTTACGGATTTGACAGTGATTTCATGGCCAATGACCATGCCATGATTAGTGGCGGTTGTCTATCCATTGGATGACATATGTAGCAGTGGTTATACAATCGACAAGTTTTGGCGTTGCCACTGTTTTCTTACCACCGAGTTGCAGAGAACCCATGCCATGGAACCGAGACCACAGATCGAGGTTTGGTTTTTGGACCACCGAATTTCTCACTTGAATATATGTGTTGTGGTATGATGGGCGAAACTTGGTTTTAATTGCAGGTTCTATAAACCTTTGTAAAAAGGGTCAATCATAATATTGAGAGCCAAAGACATGCCACAACATCGTGAACGTTAGCATGGAGGCCAAAGTATTGATTGTCGAGATACCATCATTGGAACCATAAACCGAAGACCAAATTCCAAGGGAACCTTTTGCAAAATAGGTATGTCCATTATAGTT
>ML777197.1:795406-828958 GCA_009831015.1 Picea engelmannii
TTATATTAGTAATGTTATTTTATTTATGTCGGCTTTAGGCCATTAGTTGTAATTATACCTCTTAGTCTCCTATATATACCAAGGAGACATTTTCATTTTGGATCATCTTGTACTTGAACATTTAAGTGGGGTAAAAGGAGGTTGCCCCCTCGAAGAGTCTTATTATCTGAAATTATCACTTTTTCAAGGCGTTGAGTACTTTTTCTGAGGATTTTCTATGCTATATTGATATTTGGTTCTTAACAGATTATGATATGGATTCCTACTTTCTTGATATAGACATTAGAATCAGAATGGCATCTAGAGAATCCAGTGGCAATAAGAAAGTTGTCCATTTTGGCATACCAAGTTCGGGGAGCTTTCTTAAGACCATAAAGACATTTCTTAAGGCGACAAACAAGGCCAAAGTCATTCTCGACATAGCCAGGAGATTGTTCCATGTAGATTTATTGTTGCAAATCTCCATGCAAAAAGGCGGATTTAACATCCATCTGATGGACCTCCCATTTATGTGAGGCAGCAAGGGCAGGAACAAGGTGGATGGAATTCATTTTGGCTACAGTGGCAAAGGTTTCATTATAGTCTATTCCTTCAACTTGGGAAAATCCTTTGGCAACTAATCGAGCTTTGTGTCTTTCAACACTTTCATCTGATGCATACTTAGTTCTGTAGACCCATTTACATCTGACAAGTTTTCTTCCTTTTGGAAGAGGTACAAGATCCCAAGTATCGTTTACCATTAAAGAATGATACTCTTCATCATTGATTATCCCAATCTAGATGACCTAAACCTTCTACAAATGTCTTTGTATCATGAGTCTTTGAAACTTGAGCCAAAAGAGAAGAGGCCCGTTGGAACTGTGAACATGTCTGACACTGATCTGAAGGATCACTGACAAGATCATTAGTTGTTTTTTGTATTGAACAGGCCCATCTAGGAAGTGGTGGAGATAGAACAAGTGTTGGTTCAGGTTCAAAGGACTCATGTGGAGGAAGGTGAGCAGGCGGAGGTGGATTTTCATCCCCACTGTCATCATCTGAAGAAGAAAACAGAATAGAAGAAGGCACAAACGTTGAAGATGGCTCACGGGACAAAGAAGGCACAAACACTGAATTAGGCTCACAGGTCAAGTAAGGCACAAACGTCGAATTAGGCTCGCAAGCCAAGAGATTTTCATCAAATTTAACATCTCTTATAATAATAATTTCATTACAATGTGGTTGAAGAAGTCTATAACCTTTGACATCTTCAGAATAACCAACAAATATACACTTCTCACTTTTAGGCTGCAATGTTTTCCTTTTCTCATCAGGAATGTGAGCCCATGATATACTTTCAAATACACGAAAGTGACTTACATCTGGTTTAATTTTAGTCCAAGCTTCTTTCGGTTTTATATTTTTAAGAGACTTTGTGGGAGTGCGAATTACTATGTAATTTGAACTATTGATGGATTTTGCCCAATACTTTAGACTTAATCCCTTAGATTGGATCATACAATTAGCCATTTCTTTTAATGTGCGGTTCTTTCTCTCAACAACACCATTTTGTTGTGGTGTATATGGAATAGTTTGTTGCATTTGGATGCCCTGTGTAGTGCAGTAACTTGCAAAATTATCGTTCACATATTCACCTCCATTATCTGTTCTTAACCTTTGAATTTGATGTCCAGATTTCTTTTCTACAAGGGCCTTGTAGGCCAAAAACTTGTAAAAAACTTCACTCTTAAGTTTTAAGAAGTAAACCCAAGTACATCTGGAAAAGTCATCAATGAAAGTTAATAAATACTTGCACCCAGAAAAAGAAGGAGAAGAAAGTGGACCACACAAATCACTGTGAAAAAACTGCAAAGGGCTCGAGGCGTGCCAAGAGGCACATTTGTCAAATCTATCCCGATGATGTTTTCTGAGAATACAACTGGAACAAACACCATCTCTACATGAAATAGGAGGAAGACTAGTCACCATATGTTGATTACATAGTTGTTGCAATGAGCGATAGTTTAGATGACCAAACCACTCATGCCAAAGTTTGCTCAAGTCATCGCTATGAGCAACAAAAACTGATGAAAAAGATGATGACCAAAAGTTGTCAAACTTGTACAACCTAGTAATATCATCAGCAATTCCAGTTGCAAGAACATGCTTAGGATCTTTTACATCCTTGATTAAAACTTTGTGAGGTGAAAACTCTACAGTTTTAACTTCACTTGAATGAGTGATTTGATATACTAATAGAAGGTTACAAGAAAGACTTGGAACACATAACACATAATTTAAATGATCATTTTCTACTTGAATTGTTCCATATCCTTCAACACTAAGAGATCTATCATCACCAACAAATGTTTTCTTGGTGTTACATTCATTTAGAGAAGAAAATATGTCTCTATCCTTAGCCATATGGTAAGATGCACCAGAATCAATAAGCCACTCATCAGAAGAAGCAGTAGAAGTTGTTGTAGAAATTTCGATACACTTAATGTATTCCTGAGATTCTCCTGATCTAACAATTATACGCCACTGTTAAATACATAATCTCTTCTACTATTATTCTTGTGGAAAATTAAACCACGATCACAACCACAATCACAAAGTGAAATATCAAGAACACATAACACAGAAGTTTTACCGGGAAAGCATAAAGCTAAAAACCTCACTATCATATATTATGTATATCATGAATCATGAAACAATCTCACACAAAACTCTAATCCAAAAGCTCTCAGTACAATAAAATCATCTCACACTGTCATACACAAATCAACAAATACATGTGCCAATTCCTGTGTCCAGACAACTTGCCTCCTCTGCACAATCTCTGCAATTTGAATTCTCACAATCGATCATTAACGAATTTCTTAGTTTGCACATGCTCATAAGCATATCCACTGCATGTGTGATCAAATCACAACTGATAGCCAAACTGTCCCTTTCACCTGTTATCTCAACTAGGTCTCCACTGGGTCTGAGATGCATGTAGTTAACCGTGGTGAATCTTCAGTTGCATGTGAGTTCACTGATTAACTGAACTCTCACTAGTGCATGTTTAGTTACAACTAGTACAACTGATCTTAACTCACTTAACTACACTTATAATTCTGTTACAAATCCAACTCACTCAGTTATGAATGAAATAATAGATTAATATTTATTGTCCAATTTATTTAAGGGAAAAATAAATTAGACACATATTTCTTGTTGACTTTTCAACAGTTGTATTGAAGGAGAAACCAGAAGCAGAAAGTGCATGTCCATGAGAGGAAGAAGAAGAAGTAGAATCAATATTGATGTTGTGCTTCTTCATCTCTACTTCTAAAGCTGCCATCTTCTTGAAACATTTGGACTCATCGTGACCATCTTTATCACAAAAGTTGCAATGTCTATGAGTATTGTTATTTTTATATTTTTCTCCTTTGTCACCATTAGGAGCGGAAGTTGTCTAAGTGGGTTTGGGACCCTTATGTTTCTTGGTGTTGCGGTGAGTATGTTGTTTCTTGAGATTCTTGGGTTTATCTTTCTGATGGATGACTAAGGCTTTGTTGGAGGTACTTGTAGTGTTGATCACTCCAAGTTGTACAAGCTTATCTTTCTCTCTAATCAAATCATCACAAAATTTCTCAAGAGTGGGTTTTTGATAATCTGTCCCTAGAGCCTCTTGCAAACCATAAAAGGTAGATACAAAGATAGAATATGCACTACTTATCTTAGAAAGAATAAGATAGATGCAACGATCTTCTTCTATCTTTATCTTACATTCTTCACATAAAATTCTGAGTGTTTTAAACTTAGATAGATAACATTCAATGCAAGAAAAAACACTTGGACTTAAATTCAGTACTTGATTTTATAACTGTTGTGCTCGAATAATATTGTGTTTACCAAACATAGATTCAATCTTTTCCCAAGCTTCTTTGGGTTTATCAATTTGTTGAAGGTGGAACCTTAAATTAGGAGAGATGGACATTCTGATTAGTCCACGTGCTTCATCATTCTTATTACCCCATTTGATTTTCTTATCAACATCAGTAGGTTTGTTTCCTTTCCCAATGTAATCTCGTACAAGCCTTTACTTCTTAATAAATCCTCTATATGGGATTTCTATTGGAAATAGCTGGTGTTGGTAAGAAAAAGATTACTTGAAGAAACCATATTAAATATGTAGATAATATGGATTTAAAAACTAAAATTGATGATCTGGATGGAACAATCTCGAAAAATTAGGCGATTTAAAAAAAAACAGCACTGAAAACGGAAGGGATGATTTTAAGAATGGAAATTTATTTTAAAATGTAGAAACCTTGGCAAATATTACTAATCCTTCATATGCCAACTAAAAAATGTTTGGGACATTTTTGTAAAAATATTCAAATTTCTAAGGATTTTATATAGTTTGTATAAAATTTTGGCGATTTTTGAGGTAAAACAATTTTATCCTATAGAATTTGGGCGAATCATTTTTAGAATAGCGAATATTTTTTTGGGAAAAACCTTGGAAAATTAGCCCATGAGCGAAATTTAGCCCCTAAAATCATCGTTGGAAAACGAAATTCGGATGTGAAAGTTATGCCCTTTTTAAAAAAGGCATAAACGGTAACCAAAGGACCACGTGATGGTGTAAGTTGTTTTATGAAGTGACCACTTTTATAAAAAGAAGTGGGGATCACTTTTACAATGAATTTACTTTATAAAAGAAATGTTGCATGCAAAATAAATAACTCTAAAATATTAAAGCTACTTATAGCGATTCACTTTTATACTTGAAGTGAAATACACTTTACAATTGAGCATGAACTTTTTCAAAAAAAATAACAAAAAGAGAGACTTGAACTCAAGACCTCTTACTTAATTAGGAAACTTTTAACCAAATGGGCTAGCAAAACATATTGTATTGTCTAGCAGGAGGATTGGGCTTGTTGTTGTTGTTGTTGGAAAGCGTGCTAAAAAAATACTCTTTTCACACAAGAAAACAATTTCGCTTCTCCATGACAACAAGGGTTAAATCTCAGTTAGCTTACCCGGAAAATGAACATTTTCCTATTTGTTTATGATTTTCTGAGATCGAATAGGGTGCGGGGAAAAGAGCATACAAAGATCTAAAAGAGTATAAAACCAAAAACAAACAATATAAAAATGAAATAATACTCTGCAAAAATAATAATTAAAAAGGCATATTCAGGCTTTATACCTCTAGATCTTACTGGAATGGGCATCTCTTGGGAAAACGGAAACCTTTTTCGAGTGAAACGAAAAGTGTTCCTAACTTAAACGAGCACTCTGGATGCAATGGAATAGTCCTCTCAGCCCAGAAATGTACGAAAATGGAAGAAGATGGATATGAGGCAACTCGTCTTCATGATCTCGATCTATAACAGGAGTGGGTCTTCAAATAGGCTCTGATACCATGTTCGACAACACAGGTATTTCAACAGAGGAAGAACACCTTCATTAACCACTCACACAGCCAGATAAAATATCAACACATCGATTTTTTGATGTGGTAAAACCCCTACAGGGAAACATCCATGGCCCCAGCCAACACGGTCACTTGGAGTAGTTTATTAATGCAAAAGAAAAAGATTACAAAGAGATTTTACAAGAGAGTTTCTCACAATCGATCATCAGAAAATGACCCTCCATGCTCTTTAAACAAATATCATGGACCAATCGGGTGCTAAGCCATGGATCAATAGCCACTAAGATCGAGGATAATATGAACCATCAGATCACTCTATGTTGGAACAGGGGCAGACCCAAGGTTCAATGCTACAACAGCGCACCAACAAAACCCTAACTACCAGCCCTTTCGACAACACCTGCGAAGTAGATGAAGTCTCACCCGAGGTAGAGGCAAGGGTGATTTCAAGACTTGGGTGTTTGCAACCTTATCTAGGACACAGATCTATGATTGTAATACTTAACAGAGCACTTAACACCAACAGTTCATCAATATTCAACCACTATCTACTTCGCGGATAAAACAGAGCATCACATCATTCATCCAGATCTGATGTATCTAAGCACTTATCGTAGAGAAGTAGGTTAGATATAATAGATTCAGGCACTAAGAACATTCATATAAGTCAGATCTAACATCCATATAGCTCATTAACACAAAGTATAAATAGATCTATCTATCTATATCAAAGCACTTAGCAAGTAAAGACATAAACACATCAACACATTGCACAAAGTAGAGCAACACAGCATATACGTTTTTCACCCCCACCCTGGGGCTACGTCCACCAACTCTTCTTCTTTATTAGATTCTTCAATAGGTTACATGCACAGAGCCTCAAAACCCTACTTTTCATAGGATAGGAGATATGCACAGCTCACTAGATCCTCCTTCCCTGAGTAGATCTAAGCACACAGCCTTCCAGAGCCTCTTACATTGACTTGCACTTAGCTCTAAAAGTCTTACACAGTATGTAGAGAGCACTTTCCAATCCTTCAATCACATAGATCTAGCACTTAGCATATTAGCCTAACATCACATAGATGCCCCTCCTTACATTGACTAGACATCTATTTATACTTTACAAAATAGGCCTAAACATGGGTAAACCCATGGGTTGACATCCCATACCCGTTACATAATCCCAAATCCCAAAAAGGGGTCGAGGTCCCGCGATCTCTGCTTCGTCTTGCACTCCTCCTTAGACAAGTTGTTGAAGTCCCAAAATAGGTCAATATTGACCAAGGCTCTCCCAAAACTTGGTCAAGGGCCAACAGGCCCCCAACACTCACCTATGACTCATCCCGAGTCACTCTGATCTGGGTAGTTCTGCTTCGAAAGCCTCGAGTGTAGATCGAGTTGGTTCGACTTGTTGTTGTGCCTTGGCCTCCTGTTCATCGAACTCTTGGATAACTTGGCATTGTTGACAGGTCCCTCCAAGCGTTGTTCGTATGTAGTGACAACCTGCTCCAGTTCTTCTCCTCGGCCTTCTACCTCTGTGAACAATTTGTAGGCCTTATCTTGTACAGGTTGGAGCCTCTGAGTTACTTCCATAAATCTGCTTTGGATAGTATGGATCTAATGTTGGGCAGTGCATTGCTCTTGGGAGCACTTCATTCTTTCCACAACTAACAGGGGCTTTAGCTGCGCTTGCATTGTTTCGGCTTGATACTTTGCCTCTTGGAGTTGTGACTCCAGTGCCTTCAGTTCTGGGTTCTCGGTGAGTTGCTCGTAGGTCTGGGCACTGCGATCAATAAGTTTCTTACATTCCATAGCAAGGGATTTTAGTCTCTCAACTGTGCTTCGAGCAATTTCTTCTTTTTGATCCCTTACACCCTGTGGGGTCTCGGGTATTGTTGGCCCTTGGTTATGGAAGCAAGTGAAGATCAAGGAAGAAAAAGGAAAATGTGAACTTCGTGGAAGACACAGTGACTATTACTGGGACGAAGTGAGCAAAAGAACATAAAATATGGAGAGAAGCAAGTCGATGGACGAGGAGATATAGGATGACAGATCAATAAGGAAGAATGATCATGGAAAACTCAGAAAGCAGAGAAAGCCACCATTGGACACCTTAAAGCACCGCATGAGAAGAAAGGAAAGACAGGTTGGCGAAGCCCTGAAAATACGGGTCAAGTTGACCTAGGGTTTAGACACCTAGGTTTTTGGTATCTAGGGTTTTGGACACCTAGGTCTCGACCTAAGGATGTCGATGAGCTATTGTAATGTATAAATAAAGGTCAAGAGGACTTGGGTTGGTTTGTTTTTACTTGTTTTTTTCATCATTACTATTGATCGATCTAGTTTTTATTATTGGTTGTTGTGAGAGATTATTGTGGAGAGAGAGAGAAGCTCTAAGTGTGAGAGTCTTCTGGTATTGTAAGATCTTCAGTTGGGTGCGAAGATCAACCCTGCAACTAGGTGCACAGGGAGGGGAGAGAAAGAGAGGAGAAGAAAGAGGATATGTTGGCTAAGAGCACAGACAAGAACTGTATGCTTCATCTTAATATATTATAAAGTACAGTTATGTGGACGTAGCCCTAGAGAGAGGGTGAACCATGTATATTTTGTGTTGTGTGTGATTGGTATTCTGTTTCTGTCATTGATATACTGTGATTGCATTACTATTTTAGATCTGACAAGTAGATGTCCAGAGTAGATCCAAGTTGATAAGTGATATATGAATGATGTGTTGTTCATGTATTAGTCCCACTTGATATTCCCTTTGGTTGTAGACATCTATGTCATGCAACCCCCTTATAAATGCTTCTGGTGAGACCGCATCTGCTTCACAGGTGTTGTGGAAAGGGCCAGTAGTTAGGGCTTGTTGGTGTGCTCTTGGAGCTAAACCCTCGGTTTTCCCCTGTGCCAACAAATAGTTCGGTTGTCGGGACAGAAATATTCTTGAGGGAATGTCAAGGTGGTTCCCATCAAAGACAGAGACTCAAAATTGGATAGAGGATCAAGAAAAGGACTTCGCTGAAGCCTAGAACAAGAACCCTAATCTTAGTACAGAGGATTGGTTGGAGAAATATATCTTCACTGATATACACGAAATTTTCTTTGGGGGAATCCATCAGGAGCTATACGAGTGGCTAGCTAGATTAGCAGATACCCAGTTTGAGATCCAATCTAGACCTCCTGTGGTTTGGACATCGAATTTGGTCAAAAAGTTCAAAAGAGTTGATAACAATGTATCACGAGCAATAGATCACTGGTTTGATAGCACCATTGGAGAGTAAATCACAGATTTTGTTGTTGACAAAGTAGAGTCATACAGCCAAGTTGAGCGATATTTCTTTAAGGGACCCAAAGGAAAATGTTTACAATTCCTGAAGTTGAGACTCAATATGCTATTTCATGAGAAGAACATCTTGAAGATACAGTAGATTGGTCGGATCTAGAAAGGCTAACGTTCAAGAATTTGGACAGCGACAGTGACACAAAAGATGGACATATGCACAGTGGGAGAGTGTTCAGAGAAGTTCACCTTGCAAACCTGTTCAAGAAAAACTATGGGGACAAAGGTTTCTATAGTGGAGAAGAGGCATACCTGACAGACGGGGAGCATTCAAAACTTGTTGGGACTGAGGAAGGGAAAGCTAAAGAGCTTCGCCAGGGAGAACCTAAAACTTCAAGAATTGTGCAGACCATTGAAGTAAGTATTGTTATCCCTATTGTTGATTCAGTAGTATTAAGCAATCAGAGTAATCCCATCCACCAGAGTACCCAGAGAACTGTCACTAGTAATCCACCACATACTCAGTCAGGGACCCTAGGAAGATCTATGGAAGATGAGATGAGACTCCCTATCTTTAGGGGAGATGGATCTAAATATCTTGACCAACACTGGTTCCTATGTGAAGTTGTATGGAATATTAAAAATGCCACAGATGAAGCTGTCAAAAGAAACCAGTTTAGTACCACTCTAAGGGATCACGCACTAAGCTGGTACATGAAGCTTGTTCAAGGACTTTCACACCCTAAGCCACTAAATTAGATTAAGAATGTGTTGATTGTAGATTTCAATAAACCCAAGTCGAAGTCACAATGTATTACATAGCTGAAAGAGATCAAGCAGAAGGTGGCCGAACTTATTTGGGAATTTGATCAGAGATTCAAAACCTTAACAAGTTGATTGACTTTTTAGATCCTAGAAGAACAAAACAAAGAATGGTTCATTGTTTCCCTCTTACTACACATCAGATTTCCCCTGATGCAACAGAAGATTGCTTCACAGTCTAAGGTGTTGGAGATCGCCATGAAGTTAGAATCAACCACTATGAGAGAATCCATCTTAGGTATGAGTCAGATCTTGACTCAGCTAACTAGTTTGTCTCTGCAGGTCAAAGATATGAAGAAAGACAAGGGAAAAGATAAAAGAGAAGACATATGGTGTGTCAGATGTAGATAAGAAGGCCATGACAAGGAGCACTATCCCATATTCAATGAACACTTGGCTTCTGGAGCTCTGAGCCCTTTGAAGCAAGTCACCTTACCCTGGTGCGAGGTATGCAGAAATAGGCATCGCCCTGGTGAGTGTTATTACATGCAAAAGTATGTTCAAACACCCACAAATTTGTATTGCGCGTTCTGTAAGTCTATGGGACATGATGATAGGGATTGTAGGGCTTACAATCTCATGCATGAAAGTTCAAGAGACATATAAAAGATTCAAGGTGAAGTACAACAAGAAGGAAACACTACGCAGTATAACTCCCCTAGGAGAGGAAACTATAATCCTCGCGGTGGATTCAGAGGAAGAGGACGAGGACGAGGAATGGTTTAAGACCGAGGAAAGATAATTTGTTATAACTTCACACAACCAGGACACCTCGCAAGGGGTTTCCAGAACCCTTGTACTACTTGTAGCTACTGTAGCTCGTTTGAACATGTTATAGAAGATTGTCTTGTGCTACTAGCTATGCTTTAGGAAAGACAAGGACCTCAACAGAACTTGCAAGTGCAACTGATATATGTTGAACCTCGCAGAGAATACCCTAGAGTGGTTGTTATAACCAGAGGAGGCATTGTTACAGGAGAAGACAGACTGACCCCATGGAAGATTACAACAAACTTGGGAATAAGGAAAGCTACAGAGAAGACACAAATGTTTGATGCAAAGAAAGAAAGACAAATGTTCGAGGAGGAAAGAAAAGAATTCATAGGAGACCAAGGTTCCTCATCAATGACAAAACCATAAGTGAGAGAATATGGAATGCCTCTAGCATTTGATCAGTCTTCTTCGCCAAAAGAGGAAAAAGAGGTAAGCAAGCTCATGGAATTCCTATATACTTATATTAAGTTGATTTAGGATGAGAGCGTTGTACAATAGTTACAAAATTTAATCAAACATTATGAGCTAGGAAAGATAGACCCCTTACTGAATAGGGCAGTACATCAAATCGGTAAGAAGAGAAGGACCAATAAGGAATTACATTTTAATACCCAAATAGGTGAATATGATATAGATTATGTAGTCCTTGACTTAGGGTCGGAGGTCAATGTCATGACGAAGCAAACCTGGGCACTGATGGGAAAAATGAAGTTGATCTATTCTCCTATCAGGCTTAGGATGGCCAACCAGCAAGCTATAAGTCCATTTGGCAGACTGGAACATGTCCCTGTGGACATTGATGGAGTAAGAACATTTGCAAATTTTGAGGTAATTAAGATAGTTGACGACAGTTTCCCTTACCCTGCACTGTTAGGAATTGATTGGGCCTTCAATAATTACACTATGGTTGATTTAAAGAAAAGACGTATGAATTTTGAAAAAGACGGCCTTAGGGTCATTGAACCCTTAGATCCATATGAAGGTCAGCGATACACAGAGCCCATCAGAGAAGAAGATCGTGCATATGAACTGGAAAACATATACAAATTAATAGCCAGACAGCAAGATTACATTAATCCCACAGCCAATGGTGTAACAACCCTAGTTGAATATATGCTTAGGGATTATTAAGTAAAATTAATTAGATAATTAATTATCCTAATATGGTTTTAATTAAACAATGATTAGCATTAATAATATTAATTAATCATTTATTTATTAATTAATTGTTTATAACTTTTGATTAATTAATTAATTAATTAATTGCATATCACATTCAATGACTTGAGTAATGAATTAAAGGGGTTAATAATTTTTAGTATATTTAATTAAAGACTTACGTATGAAGGGGGGGAAAGAAACATTAAATGGAGGGGATAAGATAATAAATAAAGGGATAAGGAAATTAATGAAGGGGAGGAGAGTCGGTGAAGGGGGAATATGATGGGGAAGAGTCTTACGGGGAGGAGCATTCTTTTGGGAGGCAAGAAGCATTTTGAGGAGGAGGATATATTTCTGTGGGAGATTTTTCTGTGGAGATCTCTGGTGTGAGGAGTTTGGTTTTGGGGGTTTTTGGTGAATCAGAAGCAGGGGGCACCGGGTTGCTGGGGGTTTTGGGCATGGGGGACAGCATATCCTTACGGTATCCTAGAGCTAGGGAGCCGGACAGGATGCTCCTAGCTGGCAGGGAGGAAAACTCGGTTTTGGGCAGTGTTTGGCACAGTTTCAACTTCAGCATTGGACCAACAGAGATCAAGGTTAGCATCAAGAAGATTTATTTTATTTTATTCTCTTAAGTAATTCTTATGTTGTGGATAAATTTTAATTTCTGCTAAATATTTATGCTTATATGATGGTCAATGAATTACATTTGCAATGAGAAAGGAATTATATGTTTAAATTGTATTAAATTTATAATTTAATTTAGTATGGTCACTACAAATGGAAAATTAAGCTGGTGAAGTGACAGTGTATTCTCATCAGACTCAGAAGAAGCACTGGAGAATTGGAAGAATAAAATGTATGAAGTATCTACAAGAAGATGTGCTAGACTAACCAAAGAAGTTCGTTGGATCGGCACAATAGTAAGTAACTTACCCACCTTTGATGGTCTAAATCCTTTAGAAACCTTCTTGTCGGACTTTGAAGAGAGCGTACCAATGCAACAAAGACTGTTGGTGCTGGATGAGGCCCTAAGAGCAACCCCATCAAGATGGTGGGGGGCACACAAAAGTAACATTATGGATTGGATACAATGTCGTACCTTGATGACAGCGCAATTCTTAACACAAGTGGAAGGATGCAGATTTCGATACACATGTCGAAGCTTCCCAAAGGACCATGTGCGAAGCTGTGAGGAAGCCTGCAGCAATGTCCCTCGAGAACAATGGGTACACAAATTCATCAAAACAATGGACACAACACCTATCAACTAGTACCTTCAAGCAGAGTTGCACCTCATTACTACAGATTGGAAAGGTATGACTCAGAATTTTGTAACTACCTTCTTATTTGAAAGTCAATATCCTTCAGTAGATCAAGCATTACAGATTGTGAGACAGAAAGTATTCGAGGAGGCATCTAGCCTTCCTTTGGAACAAGAAGAGGACGAATGGACTACGCCTCTCCAGAAACTACAAGGTTGTTACAACATCAATGTTGATAAAGACGATGACCCGAGGAAGGTGAACATCGCAGAAATAGAAGTCCAGAGAGATGTAGAAGGACCAGTAGTTGAGTTACCATTTATTGGACAGTCGATCAAGATTAAGAAGGTCAATACTGGAACAGAACATACCTCGAAGCTTGCTAATGTCAGAGATTATTGGGATGTTTCTACCATTGACAAAATTACAGAGTTACTGCATGAATATCAGGACTTGTTTCCAACCAAGTTCACTTATATGAAGGGAATTAAAGGGCCTATGGGAGAAATGAGGATTCCTTTAAAGCCAAATGTTAGACCAGTCAAATAGAGACCATACAGACTGAACCCTAAATATAAGGAAAAAGTAAAAATTAAGCTCGACAGAATGTTGGAAGCAGGGATTATAGAACATGTCGAAGAGTCAGAGTGGATTATCCCTATAGTGGTACAAGACAAGAAAACATGAGAGATCAGGATATGCGTAGATATCAGGAAGCTGAATGATGCTTGTTTGCATGACCCCTTCCCTACACCATTCACTGACGAAGTGTTAGATAATGTGGGAGGCCATGAAGTATATTCTTTTACAGATGGATTTTCAGGATACCATCAGATCCGGATTGCCAAGGAAGATCGCCATAAGACCACATTTGCAATAGAATGGAAATCCTGCCAATACACAGTGATGCCATTTGGATTAAAGAATGCCCCGACCATATTTTCTAGGGTGGTGGTCGAAGCATTCAAGGAATTTCTGCATAAATTTCTAGAAGCATATTTTGATGATTGGATTGTTTTTAGTTTATTGAAGAATCATATTGAATGTCTAAGGCTAATGTTGGATAAATGCAGGCAGTGTCAAATTGCCTTGAACCTGAAGAAATGTATTTTATTTTCACCATTTGGAGTGTTGTTAGGTCATATCGTATGCAAGCAAGGATTGTTGGTAGATCCATCCAAAATTCCCATTATAGTTGATCTACCCCCTCCTACTTCAGTCAAACAGCTACTCACTGCACTGGGACACATGGGATATTACGAGAAGTTCATTAAAGGATATGCTTAGATCACAACACCTATGGAGAAGCTATTGAAGAAATATTGTCAGTTTAGTTGGACAGAAGAATGCCAGCAAAGCTTTGACACACTGAAACAAAAAAAGGTTACTACGCCTATTATGGTTTTCCGAGACTAGACCAAGGAATTTCATGTGTATGTCATTGCGTCCTCCATTACTTTAGGAATTGTGTTAGCACAAACTGGAAGAGGAGATATTGACCCCCAATTATCCTTTTCTAGCAGGAAGCTATCAACTGCTAAGATTAATTACACCACCAGTGAGTGAGAAGGGTTAGCCATGGTATATGCATTGCAGAAATTTTGCCACTACTTGTTGGGACGACACTTTAAAATGTTTACTAATCACTCTGCGCTGAAATACCTAGTCAACAAGCCATTGTTGGGGGGAAGGATATGCAGATGGCTTCTGCTATTTCAGGAATATGATTTTGAGATCATAGTAAACCCAGGGAGAATGAACAAAGGTCCTGATCACTTGTCAAGGTTGGAACATGGTGAAGAGCCAACCAGTTTGGAGGATGCACTACCGGATGCACAGCTATTGGCCATTAGAAAGATCGATGACCACTTCACAAAGATAGTCTAGTTCCTATCAACAGGAATGGCACCTAGTGAGTACACAATTCCTTAGAAGAAACAGCTAGTAGTGCGCGTTGCAGACTTCTCACTTATAGTTGGACATCTATACAAGATGGGACCTGATGAGATATTAAGAAGATGTGTTATGAAGGCACAACGACCACTGATCCTTGCAGAATCTCATGAAGGCATCGCAAGAGGACATTACGTAAGGAAAGAGACTACGCAGAAGGTTCTTAGAGCTAGCCTTTGGTGGCCTACCTTACACAAAGATGCTAAAGACTATTCCAAAGCCTGTGACATATGCCAAAGAGTTGGGAAACCATCCAGAATAGATGAAATTCCATTAGCCCCATAGTTGACCATACAAGCATTCGAGAAATGGGCCATTGACTTCGTTGGACCTATAAACCCACCAGGAAAGCGTACAAGAGCAAGGTACATAATTACAGCAATAGAATACTTGACCAGATGGGTCGAAGCAAGAGAATTTAAGGATTGTAGTGCAACTACAACTGCGTGCTTCATATTTGATGACATCATAATCAGATTTGGATGCCCAAAGATCCTTATGAGTGATCAAGGTACACATTTCATCAATAAGACAGTTGAAGCCCTGACTGAAGAAATTGTTGTCCACCATCAGAAGAGCACACCGTACCATCCACAAGCAAATGGGACAGTTGAAGAATTCAACAAAATATTGGAAACAACGCTCACGAAGATTTGCAGTGTGAACAGGGATGATTGGGATCTAAGAGTACCAGCAGTATTATGGACCTATAGAACCACTTGCAAGAAGCTGATAATGCAGACACCTTTTAAGGTTATATACGGTCTTGAATTTGTTGTTCCAATGGAATATTTGGTACCAAGCTTGAAAATTTTTGCCTTTACAGATATGGATGACCATGGCGTTGTTCAAGAGAGGCTTGCACAGTTGGTTGAATTGGAGGAAGACAGATTTATTGCAGGATTCCATCAGAAGGTACAGAAGGAAAGAGATAAGTCCTACCATGACAGGCACATCAGGAAGATGGCATTTAAACAAGGTGATCTAGTCCTCATATATGACATTAAGTTCATCAAACATCCTGGGAAGTTTGGAATGCATTGGCTAGGGCCATATCAGATCGCTTATGTTACAGAGGGAGGAGATGCGCAATTGAAGACTCTAAATGGGGAGTGGAAGGAAGGTTTAGTGAATGGGAGCCGGTTGAAATTGTACTATGAGAACTCGTTGCCCCACAGTTCCCAGTAAACGCAAGAAGAAAAGGGTCTAGGTACCAGGTGCAGTTGAAACTGGGTACCAGACACAGAAAAGGCAGTCTGCATAAGGAGGAAAAGGAGGCATAAAGCATAAAGCAGAGGCTGCACTATGCAGTCAAAATTCAAAGTAAAACATAAGGATCAGGTATGAAGTGCCTCAGGATGAGTCACAGGTGAGTGTTGGGGGCCTGTTGACCCTTGGTTATGGAAGCAAGCGAAGATCAAGGAAGAAAAAGGGAAATGTGAACTTCGTGGAAGACACAATGACTGTTACTGGGACGAAGTTATCAAAAGAGCATAAAAGATGGAGCGAAGCAAGACGTTGGACGAGGATATCAAGGATGACAGATCAACAAGGAAGAAGGATCATGGACAACTCAGAAAGTGAAGAAATCCACCATTGTACACCTTAAAGCATCGCATGAGAAGAAAGGAAAGACAGGCTGGCGAAGCCCTGAAAATACGGTTCAAGTTGACCTAGGGTTTTGGTATCTAGGATTTTGGACACCTAGGTCTCAACCTAAGGATGTCGGTGAGCTATTGTAATGTATAAATAAAGGTCAAGAGGACCTGGGTTGGGTTGTTGTTATTTTTGTTTTCATCATTACTATTGATCGATCTAGTTGTTATTGTTGGTTGTTATGAGAGATTATTGTGGAGAGAGAGAGAGAAGCGCTAAGTGTGAGAGCCTTCTGATATTGTAATATATTCAACTAAGTGTGAAGATCGACCCTGCAGCTGGGTGCGTAGGGAGGGGAGAGAAAGAGAGGAGAAGAAAGAGGATCTACTGGCTAAGAGCTCAGACAAGAACTATATGCTTCATCTTAATATATTATAAAGAACAGTTTTGTGGACATAGCCCTAGAGAGAGGGTGAACCACATATATTTTGTGTTGTGTGTGATTGGTATCTATCTTTGTCATTGATATACTATCATTGCATTACTATTTTAGATATGACAAGTAGATGTGTAGAGTAGATCCAAGCTGATAAGTGATGTATGAATGTTGTGTTGTTCTTGTATTAGTCCCACTTGATATTCCCTTTGGTTGTAGACATCTTTGTCCTGCAACCCCCTCATAACTGCTTCGGGTGAGACTGCATCTGCTTCATAGGTGTTTTCGAAAGGGCCAGTAGTTAGGTCTTGTTGGTGTGCTCTTGGAGTTGAACCCTGGGTCTGCCCCTGTGCCAACAGGTATTGCGTGGAGCTCTAAGTCTGTGATGTGTTGTTGTAGTTGTTGGATAACTTATGTGAGTTGCTCTACTCGTTGTGTGACTCGGTCTTCTACCTTTATTTCTATGACTGTCACAAAGAAAAGTGATCTACTGACTACTTCTTTCACTTTGAGTTTCTCCATGAGCAACTGGTCTTTTCCTTGTTGTAGTTGTGCTTTTTCTTCATCAAACTTTTCTTGGAGAGAAATCCTTTCTTGTTCTGCAGCTCGACGCTACTCTACAAGTACTCCTTGCACTTGCATCAAATCCTAGATGGCTTGTTCTATTTCTTCTTGTGCTCATCGAAGACAAGCTTCGACAGTCTCAGCTAGTTGGTGGAGTTGGGCTAGCTCATCTCAAAACTCTGGTTCTCCTGATCGTAGAGGCGCAGTGGAGACTGCACAGATGGACTGAAGGACCTATTGTACCCCTGAGAGTTTGACTTCAATCCTATCATACATTTCTTCCTGATTCACTCCTTGTTTCTCTGTTACCTCCAGTGAAGCATCGTTCAAGGCTGCTATGATGAAGTCAAAGTCATCGGAGGTGAGGACAGACTGCATCTTGGTCATGGTGGCTTTCGATTTATTCTGGGAAGAAGGTTTCAAGGGGGAAACCTTCCTCTTCTTCAAAGGTTCAAACTTGTCTCTGGGCAGTGTTACTTTGCTTGGTCTTTGTTCATCTTCTACTTTGTCACCACCCCCCCGGTCTGGTGACACTGAAGGAGTCTTTCCTAAGGTATTGCTTAAGTTTTGGACCTCCTCAGTCTTCCTATATCTGTTGGTTCTGGGTGTATTATGTTCTTGATGAATGACTTATGGGTTGTTAATATCAGATATCATTGTGGGGTTGGCGGGGATAAGGAGGTCAGCGGACCACTCCTTGGTGATATCCTCGAGGTCTTCTTCTGTAAGCTTATAATATGACTGAAGTTTCTCTTGGTGTTCATCTTCTCGCGCTGTAATGTAGATGAAGTGTCGATTTGCATTGAACTTCATCAGTGGTCAGAACCTTTGTAATGTTTTAAGGTTCATGCGAGGCTCGACTTCAATGGATTTCTTTAGCTGGAGGTAGTATGTATGAAACACAGTGTTCAACTACCATTGTTTGTTCATATCAGTTGAATACCACATGGTGGAAAAATTCGTGGCAAGTAGTTTGAACGGCTCTATGTCGGGGAAGGTCACTCCTTCCAGCATCTCCCAGGCAAAAAATGGTATGATGGCCAGAAGCCAACTGAAATGAAATTCATAACCCTGATCCTATGCTTCTCGACAATCTAGTTCCAACTGGTTAACTAGGTACTTTGCCCAATTCATCTGTAGGCCTTTCGCGCACTTCCCTGCGAGGTCAACGACAAAGCCGGTGACCTACGTAGGTCAATTCTTCCTAACTAATTTTCCAGTTATCAATTGACATGCTAGGCACACTGTGCCACTCTGGATGGAAGCTACCTTGTAGCCTCTTGTTCCCTTCTCAACATCACCATATGTATCCTTGATATTATGTGCAAGTGCACGATCTACAGCTTTTCCTGGATAAAAGTCTTGTGGGTCGGGTCCTTTCTTACTTAGTCCTGTGATCCTATGGATCAGCGTTGGGTCAACTATAATGTAGCGGTCTAGCCATAAGTAGCCTCCATGGTAACACGACAGTAACATCTTGACACGGGCATTGACTTCCTGGTGTCATCCGAAGTGTGGCATCTTCATGACATTCAACAGGGTGGACTGCATGAGGTTCATCGTCCACGATTGAGGAATGATCTTCGAGTTCTTCCCTTTAGTTCTAGTTAGGTACTTGTATGGGGAGAGCATGCCATATATATTTTGATCTTCGAGGTTGAAGTCATTGAACTTCAACGCTATGATCTTGTCCTGCTCTGTTTGAATTGTGCATATACCCTTCGGGAGGTACGTAGTGACCATAGTGTACTCGAATTCTCTTGGCACACTATCATGATTCACCTCTCCAGCCAGAGGCAGGATGTAATTGGGTAGTATGGATGGAATCAACTTTGTGTTTGCTAGGTTGTCTTTATGCTTGGTTCTCTTCTCTATTGATGGTTGGGATGGCCCCTATCCACGAGTAGTCAATGGAGAGACTTGCAGTCCTCTCGTCGATGATGCTTGTACACCAGTAGACATCGACATGACTCTTTCAGTCATGAGATCGATCAGAACTTCTTCGACAACTCTCTCTGCAATGCTGAACTCGTCTGACATACACGCTCGGGGTTGGAAATCTTCTGGTTCGAGGAGTAACTTAGACACTGCAATAAGATAGAAGGCAATAGCGCAATGATCACTGTGTAAAATCAACAAGTCTACGGGCTCAAATTCACGATTATAAAAAGTGTTCTTGGTGCATGGAGCGATGGGATAAATAGATAACTTGGCAATGGATTGCTTGCAACGGTCGAGAAGCCTTCATTAACTCTGTTATGTTCGTTATGGCACGGTCCAACGGTCTGGTGGTGAACCATTAATTCCTTTCGACCCATTTGGGGGGGTGACCGAACGGTTATATTAATCCCAACAGCTATATTGCTTCGCCATGGCGAAGTGCCATGTGATGTTGTTCTCTTATCCCGGCGAAGCTCCAATTTTGCAAATTTTCCTTCTGTGAAGTTTCCTCTAGAACCTTCTGTAACTTGTCGATCTTACCTCTCTTCTTACTTAGCTTGATAGATTTCTTTCCAGTGAGCTTCATCTCAGTATGCCTTTTACCATTATGGTTCTTATCTTCTTTTGGCATAGTTACTTCGCATTGTTGAGATTCTTCCCTAAGATTCGAGGGTGATACTTCTTCTTTATCTGGAATGGGTACTTCAATATTTTGTGGGTCTTCTAGCATTCTTGCAACTTCGACATCCGGGTATCTAGTGTTAAATAGCTTCGATCTGTTCTTTTGTTCTTCAATTAAGTGTGTGATCCTTCTAGTCATGAAATCGTTTAACTCTTTCTTCTTCTACTATAAAAGTTATTTTTGTTCCTTCCTTCTAGCCTGATTTCTTTCAATCCAAGGTTTTCCTAATAAAATGGTAAATGGGGCGTTGTTCTCAATAAATTTAATAATCTCAAAATATTCCTCTGTCGGAGTTCCATTGGCATTCATAGAAATCCAGGTCATCTTTCCACATTCTTTCCTCTAAATAGACCTATTCCTCCCAATGAAGGAGTCATAGTAGGCTTCCCTAAAAGTTCCCAAGTTCTTTCCATCATGACATTCACCTGTGTTTCATCATCCATAACACATTCAATGTTGAAGTCTCCTATTCTTGCTTCAAAGAATTCTTTTTCTTTGAAGATCTCTGATAAACTGACATGTCGGTGGTCCTTCAGGGTTTCTTTCATCTGTAGCAATACTTTCTCTGATTCTTTCTGGGGTTCTTCCATTTTTGGATCTGCCTTAGGGTTTTCTTGTCTCATGTTCATTTCTTCAAGCTTAGCAATCATTATAGGGCAATCCAATACATCATGGTCCATAGCTTTGCAACAAAGACAACGAGGTCTTCTCCCAGGGCATTCCTTATCAAGGTGCCCCAGTTTTCTGCAACTGTAACTTAGCTCTGAAAGTCTTACACAATATGCACAGAGCACTTTGCAATCCTTCAATCACATATATCTAGTGCTTAGCATATTATCCTAACACCACATAGATTCCCCTCCTTACTGTTACACATCAAAATTGCTCAACTGGATAAGTGTCGCATATTCCTCTCAATTGTCGCAAGTGTCGCAACTTCCTTACAACTTTCGCAAGTGTCGCAAGTTGGTTACAAGTGTCGCAAATGTTGTTTAAGCATACTGCCATGATGATGACACTAAGGAGACACTTAAAACATCTGATGTACTTGGTTTAAAGAAGGAGAATTGGTTCACTGGAGTCAGGTAACTCTTAACACCTAAAAAGGGCTTTCAATCAAGAATTTGGAGGGTGAACGCTCCCCTAAAACAGCCTTAGGAGCGTTGGCGCTCCCCTATAAGGCCTCAGGGAGCGTTATCATGCTTCCTCACCCCTCTGAAGGAGCGTTGCCCATGTTTGAAGTGCTGGCACTCCCCTTAAGCTTCTCAGAGAGCGTTCTAGTGCTCTGATGCCCCTTTTGAAGGAGCGCTCCCTAATCTGGGTCAGTTGTTAGCCCGTTGAGGAGAATGAGGAAAGGATCTTTCGAGATTAGGAGGAAGTTGTACTCGAATTCTTGGTTTCATCAAGAGATCCCTGATCTAAGGAGGAGGTTCCCAACTTGTTCTAAACATAACTCAAGAGGTTAGGCTCCTCCCAACCTATATAAGAAAGCTCTATGATGGTGGAAAGGGGGAAGAATTGCTAGCATGAAACCTATGATCTCATAGGAAACACACAGTCAGCCAAAGGAGAAGTGATCAGTGAAGCTGCTGTCAGCCAGGTTGTGGATCTTTCGAGCAAGGGTTATACGAAGGGGACTTGACGAAGTTGTCACATTCGCATCTACGATTGTAAGTACTGATGTCGTTATTCTCATTAATATGACACGCTTGGCCTGTTTCTTTCTAGTTTGTGTCTGATGTTACATGAACTTATCATTAATTGATAGATCTGTTTTCAAGCTAATACCAGTGGAGTAGGAAGTAGTTGTATCTTGTTTGTCTGCAGAACTCAGCGAGGAGCAAAATATTGGAGTGCAACTCGGAGCGTGCAAGGAAAAACGTCGATAAAGAGGTACTTTTGTTATCCTTCCTTCTCATGTAATAGTTTAGATGGATTTGAAAGGAAGTCAGTGTCCACGTTAAGCATTTTTCTGTCTAGGGTTAAGGTCAAGCTCTTAGAGGCGATCTACCTGTCCGCAGGGAGATTTTCCTACAACACTTACATTGCCTAGACATCTATTTATACTTTACAAAATAGGCCTAAACATGGGTAAACCCATGGGCCGACATCCCATACCCGTTACATAATCCCAAATCCAAAAAAGGGGTCGAGGTCCCATGATCTCTGCTTCGTCTTATGCTCCTCCTTTGATGAGCTATCGAAGTCCCAAACTAGGTCAATCTTGACCAAGGATCTCCCAAAACTTGGTCAAGGGCCAACACTCTATGTCAGGAACATATCGTGACCGTCAGATTTCCTAACTACAAATGCATATTAATGCATACTAAAGAAACACACTTTTACCTAACAACACATTAGACCGAGTATATCTTAACTAACCCCTAAGTGTCTAAATATCCTAACAAATCTCATTACCCCCCTATCAAAATTTGTTAATATTTCACTATTGATGGACAGAAATATCAAAGAACTAAGTTTTGAGGGTGTGCACAAAAGCAGGAAGGACAATAGTTAAGCATGCAAAAGTGGATAGACATGCAAGAACAATGTTGCGCCTCTTTTGTCACCTAAATGGGCAAAACATAGGTGCTTACAAGCTTAGTTGGGTTATCTAAGCAAGACAACAGTGAAGGAAAGGGTTAGAAAAAGAAACATAAAATACTAAGCTAAGAATTAAACTAAAAAATGAAAGAACAACTTAACTATTGAGCATAAGGACATAAGAACAAGGGACAAACAAGACTCATGTCACCAATGGAAAGGATTATATTAGTGAAAAGAAAACACCAAGAAGAAAGAGGACTTTGGGTCCCTTCTTCCTCCAAGGGAGGGCTCTTGGACCCCCACAACTGAGCTCTTCTTACAACTTTGAAACTTGAAAGAAATGGTGAAAGAATCCCAAGCTAATCCACTCAAAAGGTGAGGTGGATTACCCAAATGTAATGATGTTAATATGCTCTTGATGAGAAAAGAGGATTCTCCAAGAGAATAGCAGCAGCATAACCTTGCAAATGAATTCCTTGAAAATGTAGTGCACCCATGGCCTTGTTTTATAGCACCACTTTGAGGTATTGTGCAACCATATTTTAGTGTGAAAAGGGGTTGTTTAGGGCACTTTTAGGTCTTTGACCGGCCACCCAGTCGGATCCATCTAATATTTGGATGTCAAATCAACTTGGAAGCTGAACCAGAAGTGGGTGGAAGGTCGACCAATCTCATAAATGCGTCATTCTCAGGTGTGCGCGGCTTTTAGCGACCACAGTCGTGCATCATGCGCATGTGCGCTTTTCTTCCATTTCTGGATGGTGCATGTGTGTGTGCGCCCTGTGCAATCATAGCGCACCTTGATTTTATAACTGGTTGTATAGTTTTGGACCTTTTGGAAATGATTTTTTCGTAATTTTGGTCCATGGGTGGACTCATAGTTGTTTGAAGATGCTGGATTCCTATAACCATTTGCGGACGAAATTTCAGTGATAACAAATGCCCCCTGATGGATGAGGTTAGGAGCATACATATAGCCAAAATTCATCAATGTTTCTTCTATTGAGAGTATCGTTGTAAGAAAGAGCGATAGTGAGAGTATCAAGAGTGACCCGTTGGAGGGAGAAGGGAACCCGTAGGACCCGACTTTTCGCAAGGTGTGTAACATAAATTGTGTACAAACGAGGCGGGCATGCCCCATGCTCATGTCATGTAACTCAAAAAGGGTGTTGTACAGTAACTGAAACTGTGTGTTGATGTAGATCACTATAGTGCCCTCAGGGGAGGTTTTGATAAAGGCAAAGGAAAAGTCTAATGAGGAACATACTCTGAACAGTGGGCAAGGACACCTGTAAGAAGTATCATGGATGTTGTGGGCATTGATAGCCCAGCCAAGTTCAGAGGTCTTCGGCGAATATAAGAAACAACTTCAATAGTCGCAAAGTAAGACCCACCGTAACATGAGAGAGTGTTGAAGTCGAATGTTATGGGGGTCAATGAAAGCAAGGAGAAATTATGGTTCTCCCTATGCCGTCTGAGACCTCTCATTGGAAAACTAATGAGAGTCAAGATACTGTCACCCTTCTGGAAACTGTGTTGATGTCGAAAAAAAGGGAGACGCAACTCCAATAAGAAAAGGGCTTCGTGAAATCTACTAAGTGAGGTTAGGAACTGAGGAGGTACATGGACGAAGTCAAGATGTGTGGAGACTCAAGACTGCCCTTGGTTGGGGATATATGCGAAGGATAAGTGGCCAAAACCGTTCAACTAGATCGAGTGTCAGGGGGACAACAGGATGTGGGATAAGTTGTGCCAGAGGTGGGACAAAGTGAACAAACTCAGAGAGCATAGGTAGGTCGCCTGTGGAATACTCGGAGTTTATGGACGATGTCAACAGGAGTAGATGATATGGAGTGCCTAACCAAGGGCAACATGGGTTGCGTTTTCCAAAAAAGGGAAGAAGATTTCCAAAGGTGACAACAAAAAGATATGTAAATGTTGGAAACAAAGGCTTTTTACAATTACCAAATGAATAAAGAATAATTTGGGATGAGTGTACAAATACAGAAATGGGTGCCCCAATGCAATATGGTTGGGCTGGTTAGGGTGCAATTTTCTTGGAGAACTGGTGGAGGTTGGGGGCCCCATGGGTGGGTTTCTGTATGAGGTATATGGAATGGAGGGAAATTTGCGAATGGGCAAACTGATTGTGGATGAAATGGAGGGTTAATGATATTGCGAAGGCACAGTCAAAATAGAACCTTGAAGAGATAACCTGGGAGTCCATTGGGAAAGCTAGCAAAATGAGGAGAATGAGTATGTGGTTAATTATCGGAAATGCATAAGACTATCGAGACTCCCATCCCCAGGGGGTGAAAGCAGCATGAGTGTCAAAGTGCCAAGGGGGACTATGAATGGGACAGCTCATGTGGGGGACAATGTTACTGGGTGATAGTACCAAAATGCAGTGGAGGTGACAGTAATGCAGAGCCGGATATAGAGACCCTAAAGGCAAATTTTGGGGGTGTGACTGGAGATGCAACTGAGATTCAGAGGGAATGATTACATGCCAGTGTTGATTATATACCTGAAGGGGTTGCGCTGGTCGATGATGACCAAGTACCTACACACATGAAAACCAAATACCTGATGTGAACAATATCTGAAGAGAAGCAAACATACGATCATTTATTTGATAATGTTGAACATGAGCAGGCGTACCTGGATGGGGTATGAAAAAATGGTGCCCCAGGGGCTAAGGATAAAAAATGGCCCGGGGACTCTCTTGATGTAGAGGACAAGATGTTGATCCTGTGGCTGAAGACGGATCGAAAAATGGACACCCAGAGCTCCCAGAATGGGGTTTGGAAGTTTGGTGAAAAGGGCTATATATAGTTGTAGGGCCCACATTGCCACCTCATTTGTACCTACTGTCAGAGTGGTTGGACGAGAGATATTTTAGAGGATATTTGGAGATTCTGGGAGAACGAGACAGTCGATTCAAGACCACTGAGCTTTAGGTTAGTGGTCTTATCGTCCTACATAGAATTAGGTTTTCTTTTTGTGAGCAGGGCCTATACAGAGGGTCGTACAGGGAGTTTTGTGTGTGTGGGCCCCCCAGTGCGTGGGCGATCCGGAAATATGCGCGCATTGGTGCACGCCTATTATCCAGATATCCGTGCATGGGTGCACCCTAAGGGGGGGAATAGGCACGCATGCTATGCGTGCCTGTTAGCTAGACAACTGCGCATGGGTGTGCAGCTGTGTAGTGGACAGGCGTGTTGTGATGCACGCCTGTGTACATGACAGGGGCGCATGAAGGCGTCGATGTATGGTCGACAGGTGCACAGGAATGCATGCCTATGGGATGAATAGGTGCTCATGTGTGCGCTACTATGAGGTGAACAGACGTGCATGTGTGTGCATCTACGGGGTGAACAGGTGGGCATATGTGCACGCCTGTGGGTTTAAACAGACGTGCCTTGGGGGCAAGGCTGACGGGTGCAAAACGCATCTTTTTTGGAGATTTTAATGTGTTTATGTTCAAGATGGTTGATCGAGAACTGAATTTTTTGGTTGCAGGTGATCATTGGGACGATGTCGGTTCACTGGAGGGAGAGGGATTGGTCACAGCTTAGGGAGGCTTAGGCTATTGAGGAGCCAGTGGTTCATGCCACTTTAGCAGCTTGTGGGCTGCTGAAGTTCTTTGAGTGCCCCTTGATATGGGCCCAGGAGTACCTCCTACAGTTCTTGATCCGGATGTGGAGTCCGGAGCTTCATTGTTTTATGGTACGGGGTGAGCAGCTAGCCTTCACTGTGGTGGAGGATGTGTATTTTCTGACTGGGCTCCCTTTTCGGGGAACACCCCTACCGGCGAAGCCTATATTACCTGGGGACAGGAAGTTGGCTACCTTGGGCTGGAGGTATTGTTCGAGAGATAACTTTATGCCAGGCTCTGTAGTGAGTATCAGGGCTATAGATGCTTTAGTTCATCGTTGTGTATCAGCGATGATTGTGAGGGTATATGGGTCCCTCGTGAATCAACGGATCAGTGGTGTTTAGCTGAGGATTATGGGGAGGGCGCTGGCAGGAGAGCATTTTTCCTTGGGCTTGATGTTGCATGCCAAGATGGTAGGGCAGCTTGACAGGTGTCGGGTTGCGGACTCAGGGGACTTTGCCTTTGGGTCCATCTTGGTGGCCTGGTTTTTGGAGAGGGTGTCGATGTTGCGCCCTAGAGTATTATTGGGTGCACCTGGTGCAAGAGAGCTGCGACTGATGCGGTGGTCGATGATTTTGATTCGCCACGGTGGTGGTGAGGGTGGCCATTTTTTCTCGGCCGAGGCTACACAGGTGTGGCGGCAGATGCCACAGATCATACTACAGTATCTGTACTATGGGGTGGATTTTTGGGGTGATCCAGATATGGTGTTACCTCCAGGAGAGGTGTTCGACCACCGAGGTATGTTGTGATTTTTTGGATATGTTGATTTCTAGATAGTATGACATGTGTATTTTGTATAGATGTTGATACTATCATTTGGTTGTTTGTATGTGAAGATGTGGGACCTCGCGGGCATGAGGTTGAGTTGGTTAGAGCGCCAGCTCGTCAGGGGTCGGTGAGGCCTCCGCGGGGAGAGCCGCGGGCAGGAGATAGATGTCGATGTGAGGACATTGAGGCGAGACCAGTTGGCGACGAGAGAGAGGCTAGGAGACGCCGTTTTGATGGCCCTGGTGTCGGGCCATCTCATGCTCCTCCAGTCGAGGCCAGGGGATATTTTGAGGATATTCGCCGCCACTTGGAGGCGGTGCTACAAGGAGTGCTTGAGTGCATGTGGTCGCGCATCCAGGATGAGGGAATCCTAGAGAAGTCTGTGGGAGTTCCGTTGATGTGGCGGACCGTGGTTTGGCGTGCAGCAGTAGCAGGTGTTGCAATGACTGGGCGGTTACCTCCAGGTCCGGAGGGACCGGTAGTGGGTGGGGCACCACCGCCTGAGGGAGGGCCGGGAGGTGGTGTGTTAGAGGCACCATGAGTGTCTCTCTGTATATTTTGTAGATTTATATAGGCTGGTGAGCCCGTTTTGGTGTAGTGACACCAGTTTTGTACCGAGGTGGTTCTCTGGCCTACAGATTTTGTATAAGATGTACTATGTTTATATGTAAACATTTTGATGGAACTGTCAACCGATTTATATATATTTATGGATATACATTTTGGGGTCTTTGTGGTGTTCACATGTGTGTGAGAATTCTTGTCTTTTAATGTTTATTTATGATTTCTAATCTATATATGTTGTGACAGGCTTTTGATGCTTTATGTATGTGTAAAGGTATCTTGATGTGATATATGCCAATCGAGTATAATGTTAGCTAAGTTATCTGTGATTTGATTAAATTGTCTTGGAATATGTGTGAATGTGATGAAATCAAAATGTCAAGATAAAAGTCTAACTTGCAGGTATTTGTGAAAAAGGCAAGGATCACAGACACGGTACACATTGTTGATCTGGAGGACGACTAGTTGGGAGTCAAGTAAGATGCTAAGGTGATGAATACGATGATGTTTGGCATCAGTAAGGAGGCCAATGACGGTAGTGTACTTGGCTTGGTTGTTGGTTTCTGAACCCAAACATATGCTGCTAGAGTGGAGCAATGCGTGTGAGGGGGAATAGAGGGCCCAAGCTGCTAAAGAGAGATTTTGTATCCAACGACTAGCGCCGTCAACGTAACAGACGGGTTCTTTGAGAGAGAGGCCCTCGGGGGAAGCCAGGATGTACGCACCTTTGGTGAGGCAATGTTGGATAATGTAGGGGCCATGCCATAGTGATTCGAATTTTCCATGACTGATGGAATCATGAGAGATATCGTAAGCAAGGACTAGGTCACCTTCGTGAAATGAGCGAAGCTTGCATGGCGATCAAAGGTGGCCTTTGACCATTTTTTGGTTGCCTCATTGTTCTGTAATGAAGATCGATAATCTTCATCCAAGGACTCTAAGTTCAGCAAACGCTGCTCCATTGGAGCAGTGTCGGGTAATAGCTCAATTACGGTGCATAAGGTGGGAATTTTGCACTTGATAGGAAGAGTAGCATCAACCCCATGGACTAGATGAAATGGTGTGAAACCAGTGGTCATTTTCACGGCCGTACGATAAGCCCATAGAGCGGAAAATAACATATGATGCCAATTGGTCTTATGTTTGTTAACCGTGCACTGTAACATGGTCTTGAGGGCCTTGTTAACTGCTTTGACCTGTCTGTTAGAGTGAGGGTAATATGGTGAGGCTAACTCGTGGAAGAATCTCAACCGTGATGAGAGTTCAACGAAAATCTCATTCTCGAAATGTTTCCTATGATCGGAAACTAGTTGGAGTGGTACTCCAAAGCGGGATATGACGTGATTAAAGAAAAAACGTGTTGCAGTGTCAGCGGTGTTGTTGAAGGTGGGCATAGCTTCAGCCCACTTTGTGAAGTAATCTACTGCGACAATGATGTATTTGTGTCCATTGTTGGATGGGGGGTGACAAGTCATGAAGTCGATGCCCCATTTACAAAAGGGGCCTGCAGTAATGACTGGGTGGAGAAGAGCAGGTGGTGCTCGTACTTTGTTAGCATAAAGATAACATTTATCGCATTGTTTCACGACATGGATGCAATCGTGAAACAATGTAGGCCAAAATTAACCTACACGGATGATTTTTTGAGCGGTGGACATCCCTAAGAGATGGCCCCCGCATGCGTCGCTATGACAGTCGTTCAAGACTCGATCGACCTCGTCAATAGTCAAGCATCAATGGAGTATGGTGTCGATCCCTCACCGATATAAGATATCTCCGATGAGGAGATAGTGGGGGGGCTGGTGGCGGATACGGTGACGATCATCTCATGAGAGGTGGGTACCGAACTTTTGGGTTCGGAGGTAAACGAGGAGGTCGTCGTACCAAGGGTCATCTGAAGTGATGTAAAAGAGATGTTCATCAGGGAAGTCGGTATTGACAGGGGAACTAGTAGTATCAGAGGGGAAGGTTGTGACGAGTTTAGGGAGGACGAGAGCTTTCTTGCTCTTGGATGTTGAAAATTCGAGATCGTACTCCCGAAGGATAACGATCCATCGAGCAAACTTACCGTTAATCTGTCGACGACTGAGCAAGTAGTGCATGGGGTTGGAATCTTCTATGACTTTGGTGGTGTGAAGCAGAATGTGATGGTGCAGTTTCTGAACTGGGAGGATGACTGCAAGGGCTAGTTTCTCTTCATGATTATACTTCAAGGGTGGCCCTAAGAGGTTTTTACTAATGTAGTAAATGACATGCTCATGATCATTATCACCGATTTGAACGAGAACTCCTGCTACTAAGACGGTTGACGCTGATATGTAGAGGATATAGTTGTGATTATAGTCGGGTGAACTAATTAAACAGGCGTTGGAGAGTGCCTTTTTAAGATCATCGAAAGATTTTTGGGCATGTTCATCCTAGTGAAATGGGATGTCGTGGCGTAGTAAGCGAAGGAAATCGTGTGCACGAGTGTCATAGTCTGGGACAAATCATCGTAAAAAGTTAGTTTTTCCTTGTAGTCTTTGGAGTTGGCATAAATTCTGGGGGGGTGGAATTTCTATGATGGCTTGGACTTTGAGGGGATCCATGGTAATGCCGCTTTGAGAAATGATGAATCCGAGGAGGCGCCCGACAGTGACGCAAAACACACATTTGAGGGGGTTCAAACGGATGTTGTATTGACGACACCGTTGGAAGATGATCCGTAAATTAGCAAGATGTTGGGTGTGTTTTTTGGATTGAGCTGTGAGATCGTCCAAGTATGCGAGGATGATATGAGCCAGATCATGAAAAATGTCTGTCATAACCCGTTGGAAAGTCGCACCATCATTTTTTAGGCCAAAAGGCATGACCTGATATGCAAAAGTACCCCAAGGGGTGGTGAATGTGGTTTTGTATTGATCAGCTGGATGGATTTGGATTTGATTATAGCCAGAGAAACCGTCCATGAAGGATAGAACCTCGCGGCATGCGCAGTCGTCAATAATTTGATCAATGAAAGGCGTTGGAAAGTTGTCTTTGGGACAGGCGTGATTGACATCGCGAAAGTCCGTGCATACATGGATAGTGCCTTGTTTTTTGTTAATGAGTATAGGGTTAGAAACCCATGAGGTATAGGCGATGGGGTAGATGAACCCCGCCACTCATAATTTGTCAATCTCGGCTTTAATGGCTATTTCTTTGGATGGGTGTAGCAGTCGTTGTTTTTAGCGAACCGGTGTGATATCAGACCAGGTGTCTATGCGATGTTCAACAATAGAGGGATCAAGGCCAGGAATCTCTATGTATGACCAGGCAAAAATATCTCGGTATTCTTGGAAGAGGGATTTGTAGGCGGTGATTTCTTGAGGGGTGCATGCAGTGCCAATGGTGATTTCCTCTACAACTCCATTTTTGATGGAAATATTGATTTTGATGGTAGGGGAAATGTTGGCCATATTGCCTTCTTCAAAAGCGTCAGGGGCAGAGATGGGGTTGTTGAACCAGTCGATATGCTCTGATGGGATAAAATCCTTGGTTTCGACTTTGTATATGGGGTGTTGGTTAGGAGGCTTGAAGGCTTCTTGTGAAAAGAAGAGCACTCTGTGGTGTAGTGCATCCCATGGGTAGTCGGGGGTGGTGAATTCCTCAAGTATGTCCTCGTCACAGTGGTATTGACAAGAATACAAGGGATCTAAAAGAGTGATATCGGTGATTGTTACCATTTGGTTGTCTTTTGGTGATGAAGAAGCGGGGGGAACAACGCAATGAGATTGTGATGGTTCGCTCGACATAAACCAAATATCAAGATACTGAGGATTATAAGTGGTAGTTGGATGTAAAATTTTCGTGGGTAAATGAATGGGAGAATTGGGGGGATTTGGGGGTAAATCCTCGTATAAGTCATCCAAGAACCATGGAGGAATAGGGAGTGCTTCAGGTTCAGGAGAAATAATATGAAGAATCTCTAGTGATGGGGTAAGGTCAATCAGTGATTCTGTAAGGGGTGCAGGAGCTTGAATCAGGGTCATGTGGCAGTGCATGTATTCAATGATCATAGGACATTGATATGTGAAATGATCTAAGGATTCGCATAGAGAGCAAGGGCATCTCATACGTTCGTTGACTGAAGTTCTGACATAATGGATGTCAGTGATGTTTGGTAGCGATGATGTAGTTGGATTGGGTTCGTGCTGGAAGCTTTGGCGTACTGCTACTAATGTCTGTCGAAAGTGAGGTAACACTGGGCAATGGTGTGTATAATGGCTATATTCTGAACATATGGCGCAAGCAAATTTGGTTCCCAGTCCTTTGCTGCTTATGTTAGGGGAGGTAGCGGTAGTACTGGATAAAGTGACAAATGGTGATGGTGTTTGATTGAGTTGAATTAGGTTACGTAACTCAAGTAGAGATGGGATTTGTTGGTTAAGTGTCCATCTTTCTCACATGGCATGCAAGGAGGTTGGACGTGTAGGGGAAGTGGAGCTATGAGCTCCTTCTTTCGCCTTCCCCCAGCTGTGGCAGGGAGGTTAGTGAGTGGAGGTGTAGGGGGAATGCTAGGAGTGAGTATGGGAATCTGTATTGGGATTCCTTCTGTTTGGGGGGGAAGGGATGGTTGAGGAACCATCTTTGGTGGATGTAAATACCAAACTAGGATTTCCAGCACCATATTAGTGAGGGTAAGTGTTGCAGCTACTTGGAAAGCGTGTACGCCTAGTGGAGGGTAAAAGAAGGGGATTTGAGTAATGGCTTGGGGAACTATCTCCCAAACTAGGACATGGCCTTGGGGTGTGGTGAAATCGTGAACTAGTGGAGTCGAAGAGTTCATAGGAGGTTCGTGAGGGAGGGGCTCTGTGACTAGTGGGACGTCAGATATAAGAGAAACCTCATTGGAAGGAAGGGTACCCTCTGTTAGCACTCTGTAATTTACCCAAGGCTGTGAGGCAGTCACAGAGGCAACATCAAAACCACTTCGAGTCTTGGATCTAGCCCTCCAAGACTCAGAGAGGGATCTCTCTGTCTGATATAGATTTGTTTGAAGAGGTATTAGGCTAGTTATGAAGAACATGGGCTGGGTTTTTTAAATGATTGATTTGGAACAGCAACGAGGGCCATTGGGCAAATGGGGTCTGCACTGTAAACAATGTGATTCACTCTCAACTCTGGACAAAGTTCTTTCACAGGGAAAGGTAGTGGCAATATTGGATCGAATTGATTTTTAATGGTATTGATTTGAGGAAGAAATAGGGGAGATAAAATCCAGGCACAGGAGCAGCTAAGAATTCTTGAACTAAGCTTTAGCAGAAAACATAAAGATCATCAAAAGCTCAGAGGCAGAGTATCTGCTGATAAATTCTGCTTCTATTACTTTCCTTCTGATAATAAGAACTGAAAACAAAACAAAAGATAACAGGAAAACATTTTAACCGAGAGAAACTCCACCAATATCACCACACAAGAATCTTGTCAAAGAAGCAGGCACATCACCGATAGATCATTAAAATATTACAAAATATATTCTCTGGTCATACACAGCCCATGCTCCAGTCCAGGAACCTCACAGGTCAAACCTGTTTACATTAAAATCCTATGAATAAATAGGATAGATCTCGTCATCAAGTTCCGAGAGTCGGTTTAACCGCCTCGGCCAAAAATAGCCACCACTCCCACAAAATTTGGAGCTTTCTGCCATGAAAGACGGACCGATTTTCTGCAAAACAGGGGTCCGAATAGATGTGATTCTCTCTTTAATGATGAAACCTGGGAGAAAACTGAAAGAGGTTATTGTAAATGGGCATGTTCTGGACAAAAACCTCCTTCGGTTTCTCCAAATTCGTCCCCAGCTGGACGTAACAGCTCCTGCAAGATCGGGACTGAAACGGAAAATTGAAAATCTAGAAAAATAGGCCTTGAAGATGTCTTCGATTCTCCCTCCTCGTAACTCCATTGAAAACACTGAGAGAGGTTTTTGTTCTTCAGCCCGTGCTGAGAAAAAACCTCTCTCGGATTTTCAAAATCCGTCTCTTTTTTCTCAGAATCTCCTCCGGAAGAAGACATGGTAACACAGACAAATATTGGCAAAAATTGGGGAAAGTGGTTTTTTGCGTGGTAAGCAGTATTCCGGACCCCCCCCCCCCCCC
>ML777197.1:834835-889605 GCA_009831015.1 Picea engelmannii
TTTTTGTTTTTAATATAATATATTATAATATGTTTGGTTTGCTACGTATTTTTTATGTTTGGTTTTGGTTTTATTTGTTTTGTTTTATATTTAATGTTTGTTTTTTTATATTATATATTTTTTAATTTTTAATATATTTTATTTTTGTTTGTTTTAAATTGTTTTTTAATATTTTGTTTTATATTTTGTGTTTATTTATATGTTTTGTTTTTTAAATATTTAATGTTTTATTTTTTTAATTGTTTTATTCAATTTTTTGGTTTTGTATGTTTTGATTTATTTATTAATTTATTTTATTTAATTTTAAACTAATCTAGGTACTAACTTAGGTATTAACTTAATTATTAATTAACTAATTTATTAATTAATTAATTAATAACTAGTTATTCATTAGCTAGTTTAACCTATACTAACCTTACTTATTTAACCTAACTAACTTTATTGCTAGCATTATTAACTTAATGCTTTTTATCCTAAGTTTGTTTATGCAGGGATGGAAGGCGGGTGAGGCATACTCAACGGGTTGAAAAGACAAGGGAGTGAAAACGCAACCGGAGGATGAAGGATACAGCAGGGTGATGGGGGATCGAGTGAAAAGGATGGAGGGAGGAAACGAGATCAACCGAGCCATACTTCGTCATCACGAGAGGGACGCCAAATCAACAGTCGAAGAATCGAATTGCCTATAATTATAGGACCCCAACACCCTCAATGCTAGTTCCTTTGAACAAGACGACACATACCTAATTGAAAGGATGAAGGAGCGATGGTGCACCATGGTAAGTTCCTAACAAGGATGGGTCTTTGAAAATTTCGGGCCCCATTTCGATGAGTGGGTACGTCTCGTGATTAGTATGGACGAAAGGGAGAATGTTATCAATGTTTGCGCAAGGGTTGGGATCATAATGTGAAACTTGATCAATGGTAATGATCTTCTCGTTATGAGGGAACATCATGGTTCGAACGACGAAAGAGGAAACTACCTTCATAGCATACATGTAGCTACCATCGAACAAGATATTGTAATCAAGTGGGGCATCGATAACTTCAATGTCAATGAGAATGGTCTTTCCCCCGAGTTCTACAGGGACATTTTGGAAGAGCCCTTCGGGAGAAGATAGTCGTCCATCATAAGCTCTTAAGGTAATGGCAGATGGTATGATTTCGGGGGAACCAAGTTACTGCCATACTGACTTGGACATGATGCAGGTTGACGCACCTTCATCAATGATGCATCAATGAACTGTAATGTTCTGAATTTTCACTGGGATTTGAAAAGCGATGAGAGCAGGGAGATGAGGTTCTCCGCTGTCGAAATCAAATGTGATGAGTTGTGTATCTGCGGGGTCGACTGCCCCTAAGGCGGAAATTAATGACTTTCACTGAGTGGGACAAGTTTGAAGTACTTCTAAGACTGACATGGCAACTGGGGACTATGCTAAGTCATCGACCAAACTGTATTTATGAGCTTCCCTCGCCTGCGGGTTGTGGAAATTCCTGCACAATGAGATGCGAGGGATGCGAAGAGGTGTTTCTGTGTTAGGGCGAGGGATCATCAAAGGGGGTTTTGTTGGTGCTGGGATTATTTCTGGGGGGGTGGGGGGAGACTAAGTGGGTGTTCGATATTGACGACTATGTGTTTGTAGGAGGACTTATTCCTCACTAATGAGGAGGATAGTACGATCAGTGGGGTTGTTTGGATTGAGATATTGTCCCAACTGTGGTGGGGTAGGCTGCATGTCCTGTTGGGTGTTCATCACTCCTTGGTGTGGAATGGGGTTTTGCACCACGGATGGGGGTGGTTGTTGTACGTATTGTTGTGGGGCCTGCTAAGGTGGTGTTGGAGTATGTGTTCCATTCACTAAGTCTTTCATCCATTTAAAATCAGTGATTTGGGGGCAATGGTGAGTATAATGACCGAACTCACCGCAAAGGGAACAAGGGAAGTTGGTTCAAAGATTGTTGTTATTTTTCCCTTGACGTCTGTTATTATTTCCCCCCTAGAGGTTCTGATTCCCTTGATTCTTGTTTCCCCCAGTAGGTTGGTTTTGGTGGGGGTGATTTCCGCCTGGACCTAAGTTGTTATTGTTCTGATTTTTTCCTTTCTTTTTGGCATTATTCGATTGATGGGTCGGATTTTCCGTATTCAACTGTTTGAAATTTTGATATTGTTGAATGGGAGAGGGTTGAACAAAATTAACCCCAGCATGAGGATGTCCTTGTGATGGAGCCATGGGTTGGGGAGGGCCAGGAAATGGAAAGTACGGATTATTTTTTGGTAAGGAAGGTGTGGTGCTTTCGCTAGTACTTAGAGTATAAGATGAGGTAGAGGGGGTACCGGAACTTGGTTGGATAGGTGAGTCTATTGTGGGTGCCAGCGATGGCCCACTGATGGGTGGAGGAAGAGAAACAGGGTATGGTTGTTGATAAGGTTGTGGAGGGTAATAAGAGGTTCCCCCATATGCTGGTGGATATTGAGGTGTTCCATACATTGGTGGTTTTTGGGGTTGTGCATTGTGGTGCATGGTGTTACCAATCAATCTATCTATTGAGTGATACATCCCGAGTTTATCTTGGCCGAATGGCACGGGTTTTGGGAGATCATGAAGTATTGTGTACAAGTACCCTGATTGAGAATAGATGAGGTCGTATTGTTGAGCCTTACTCATGGCTTCTTCTTCTGATTAAGGGAAGGTGGAAGCCACATCTTTACCGAGGAGTGAGACAAGTGATCTGAGAAACCAATCAAGACATTGTTGTTTGGTGGTTTCTACTTTGCATAAACTACGTCGTCGACACCACTCGTGAATGTGGTCAGCGATGTGTGTGGTTGAGGTTTGTTTAAAATTAGAGAGTAGTTCAAGACCGTTGTCATGGCGGATTGGCAATTGGAAGAAGGTCAAAAATGCTTTGGCCAAGGACTCGAAAGTCGCATGGGGCCCTAATTTTTCATCTACATATCATTTGGATGATGGGCCAGTGAGTGTGCGTTGAAATAATCGTAGTCATATGGAATCATCCATAATGTTGTTGGAAGAGCACCATAAGTGGAAAGTCATGACATGGTTGGCGGGGTCATCACCGGCCTTTCCTTCAAATTTGGGGATGTCTGAAGGTAGTTTGGTAGGCATTGCAGGCCATGTGGGATCATGCAATATAGGGTCATTTGTGAGTTTTCTTAGATATAGTATGTTAAGAGAGTCCAAATATGGCATCTAGAGTGGTGGCAGAGGATTAGTTCCAGCCATGGTGTGAGTGTTCTATGAACCTGACCCTTGAGGGGGGCTAGGTGGGTTGGTACTTCCCCCTTGAAAGTAAGTTGGCCCCCCGCTTCCATGTAAAGGAGAGCGAGTGGACGGTGGACCTTCGGAATGGGACCCAAGTAAGGTGGAACCAAGCAAAGTTGATCCTAAGACAGTGGCACTCACAGGGGTGTGAGAAGGTGGAGCCAATGAGTTGGCAAGACTAGGAACTTCCCCTAAAATAGGAGGGAGGTTTAGCAAACGTTTGGAACGACGGGGGTTCTATGGGTCCCCTATGATGTTCGACTAGCTGAGTGGATGTGTGCGGATGGTGGTGAGAGTAATAAATAAACAAGAGCGTTTGCTGCAATTTTTGAACTTTACACGATATATATCTAAATCAAATGTAATCAGAAGTGCATCATACATAAAGTGTTTTGATAAAGAAGCATATATGTGGATAAGTGGATTTTGTCCGCATGGGGGATCAAAGAAAATAAATGCTCGTGTCCTAAAATACGTAACATCCTTCCTCTCAAATAGCACTGGACCTTCCAATAGTACTCAACAGTGGGGTCTGAAGTCACCAGAAGAGAAAACTAGTGAAGGATGAAACAATCAGTTATAATGAGGTGTAGAGGGGGCATATCTCGAAAGAGTTGGCGATATTTCCCAATAGCCACAAAAAATCCAATCAAGGTGTAATTGCAGCCCACAATTGCCACCTAGGTAGATGTCCTAAAATTTGGTCACTAGGTACCTCGGTCAAAGTGCGGCATTTAGATTTTCGGCCTAAGAAATGGGTCACGGGTTGGATCCCGTCCAAGAGGTGGGTGCCTCAAGGGGGGACGCACAGAACAACTGGACCTTGGCCTTCAACCCTTCATGGGTATCTCTCTGCTTTATGGTGTTAGGAACACTTGACTTGGAGGATTTAAAGTTCCCTATTTGACAACTTCTATTGTGTTGAAAATGTGAGAACCAGATAATGGGGAGTTATTTGGATGCCTATCCCCGAGATCCTACCTAGACTAAAAGATTCCTTTTGGCACCTCCTGTGGAGGAAAACTTAGTGAGTTTTTAGAAAAAAATTAGTGAATTTTTAGAGTGTTTGTTTGATATACTGGGGGTGTGAGCCAATCTCATTGAAATTAAATGGGAGTGGATAGTTTCGTCAAGAAAAGGGTGGGGTGTTTCGGAATCCCTTTGGAGGAAACTTACTTTAACCTCCACGTTTTGAGATGAAAACTATGTGAGTGAGGAGTGACTTTTGTGTGTGAATGAGTGAAAGTGTGCCAATTTTTTAATAAATTAGGTGTCACCTTGCTGCATGTGGACTTCGCTTGGTCCTTACAAGTGTTGATTACCTAATTAACTAAATGTCTTTGATACAACCTTACGTAATTCAAGAAGTCCCTAGGAAACTAGCATGTGGACATGTGGGTCCTTTACTATTCCTTTAACTCCCTATTGTTATTTAATCTAAGAAAACTTTGAAACTATCCTAGATTGTGATCATGTGGGCATGTGTGGGCCCGTTACAAAACCTTTAAACTTCCCTAGTGATTTAATCTAAGAAAGTAAATTTCAACACTATCCTATCTTTGTAGCATGTGAGCATGTATGGGCCCGTTACAATCTTGAGATGTGTTTGAAAAATAAAATAAGAGGAGTCTCGAGGGGGTTGTTGTCCTCTCCTAAAGGTTTAGTCATTTTAAGGGAGATGAAATTGTCCTACAACCTTTTTATTATTCTCAAGGTTGCTTTGAAGCGCGAGAGAAGAGCATACTAAACAATTGTTATCTAATTTTTGGTCCCAATGCAAGCTTTATGTGATTACAAATGATTCCAACTTATACTCTTTAGTCAAAGCAAGCCATCCATGTGGAAAAATGAAAGCAAAAGAGGAAATAATGATTTTTAAACCTCCTAAGTGCCTATGTGTTTTTTACTAATCCCTTTATATAGACAGGGAACTAAGTGTGGTGCAGTTTACAATATGCATGGAATCATTTCTAAGAAGGCTAGGGGCCTTCCACAAATCACAAAAAAGGATTACAATTTGTATTTTTCTGCACAGGTGCGTGGGTCTCAGAGTAGACAGAGGTGCATTGAGTGCCAATGCGTGAACCAAAAAAGACCTTTGGGCGCAAGTGCGTAGAAAGCGCTAAGTAACATAGTAATTTTTGCGCACGTATGCACGATGCGCGACTGTGGGCTAATAAACCAGCGCACAACTATCACACGGGCATGAAGAAAATTCCCGATGGAATTCTCTCAACTCAGCTTTGAATTGGATGTTCTGTAGGTCAACTTAGGTTGGTTATGGTACCTGTAGGTTAAATAAACCAAAAGAAGAGATAGAAAAACCCAAATGGGGTAGGAAATTGATACCTGTCCCCAGCGGAGTCGCCAATCTGTTGTGCCTCTTTTGTCGCCTAAATGGGCAAAACATAGGTTCTTACAAGCTTAGTTGGGTTAGCTAAGCAAGACAGTAGTGAAGGAAAGGGTTAGAAAAAGAAACATAAAAGACTAAGCTAAGAATTAAACTAAAAAATGAAAGAACAACTAAACTATTGAGCATAAGGACATAAGAACAAGGGACAAACAAGACTCATGTCACCAATGGAAAGGATTATATTAGTGAAAAGAAAACACCGAGAAGAAATAGGACTTTGGGTCCCTTCTTCCTTGGACCTCCACAACTAAGCTCTTTTTACAACTTTGAAACTTGAAAGAAATGGTGAAAGAATCCCAAGCTAATCCACTCAAAAGGTGAGGTGGATTTCCCAAATGTAATGATGCTAGTATGCTCTTGATGAGAAAAGAGGATTCCCCAAGAGAATAGCAACAGCATAATCTTGCAAATGAATTCCTTGAAAATGTAGTGCACCCATGGCCTTGTTTTATAGCACCACTTTGAGGTTTTGTGCAACCAACTTTTAGTGTGAAAATGGGTTGTTTAGGGCACTTTTAGGTCTTTGACCAGCCACCCAGTCGGATCCAGCTGAGATTTGGATGTCAAATCAACTTGGAAGCTGAACCAAAAGTGGGTGGAAGGCCGACCAATCTCATAAATGCGTTGTTCTCAGGTGTGCATGGATTTTAGCAACCACAATCGCGCATCGTGCGCATGTGCACTTTTCTTACGTTTCTGGATGGTGCATGTGCGTGAACGCCCTGTGCAGTCATAGCACACCTTGATTTTATAACTGGTTGTATAGTTTTGGACCTTTTGGAAATGATTTTTTGGTAATTTTGGACCATGGGTGGACTCATAGTTGTTTGAAGATGCTGGATTCATGTAACCATTTGCGGACGAAATTTCAGTGATAACAAACAAGAAGAACAAAAGTCATGAATGTAAAAGTAGCAAGCATATGCAAAGGTAGGAAAAGCATGCCCGAATAATGAGTTGTCACAGGGTTTTGGGATAAGTGAGTAGGCTTTTGAGCCCTAAATTTTATGTATCAATATGTAATGGGTCGAGTAGAATAGGCTATTGAAAGTTGAGTTGATGATAGGATGAGGTTAAGAGAATAGACTAAGAATGAGAGAGAGTCTATGTCTGAAGGTTTAGGGAGGGTTTGTAGAGAGAGGGTTATACTGCAGAGTGGCTAGGAAAGAAGGGAAAGTATATCATGATGTACCTATTGTAAGCTCAGTGTGCAAGCCTAAGATGATTGCATGAAGAATAAGAAAGAATCCAATCGTTGTGGGCGTAGCCCGAGTATTGGGTGAACCACGTTAAATTCTGTGTTTGGATGTCTTTTTATGGTATTGTTCATGGATGTTATATTTATGCATAACTAGATCTAGATCTGTTTATTATATGATTGATGCACAGTAATTATGAATGTTACAGTGAATATTTTATGTTGCAATATGTGTCACAATGGTGTTGCTTAATTAGAGTTTACTAATTAATAAATGGAAAAGGGATAAATAATACGACGCACAAGGTAGATAAGTAGGAATGAATACATGATGAAGGCCTCCCATCCCCTCATCCCTGAAGAAACTTGGTTCCTCCAGCCCCAATAAATACCTCGAGTGAGACTTCACTTGCATGTAGGTGATGTCGAAAGGGTTGGTATCTAAAGGGTTTTGTTGGTTAGATAACTTGAACCTATGTCTTAAAACCGCGAGCCAACAAATGGTTTTGTTGTCGAGACCTAGAATCTGTGATGGAGGGAATGTTTTGGAGGTTGAAAAAGAAAGAGATCATTGAATGGCTATAATGGAAGGAACATGTATTTTCTCGGAAAGAGAATAGAAAGCCTCGGATGAGTGACAAGAAATGGATGCAAACGTATGTGTACACAGAGTTGCATGATATTTTCTTTGGTGAATTTTCAATTATCTTAATTGAGTGGTTAGAAATATTAGTGGAGAATATTGGAAGGTATTGTATTACAAGGATGAGGAACTTCACTCCTGAGTTGGTAAGATAATTGAGCTCTATAATTAACAAGACTTCCCACATCGTTGATTTTTGGTTTAACAATATATTGGGAGGTTATATTACGGAATTTTTAGTACATTGTAACCAATCATATAGTGTTTCTGAAAGGGATTTCTTCAAGGGTCCACACAGAAGGTTTATGAAAGCATTGGGTACATGGATAAAGATGTTGTTGTGCAACAAGTGTGTGATGACGATGGATTTTGATTGCTTATGGGATTCACATACATAGGGGAACTAGGGGATGACCAAAGGATAGTTTGAAGGTAGTGATGAGGGGTCTGAGATCCCTTTAACTCAACAGCAAAAACCAAACCCACCTAAGAGGCCCAATTAGACTCGTAAGCATTTGATGAGTGGTAAGGTTCTCTAGATTCTTGATCTGGCTGGGTTTATCGATGGGCTTTAATTGTGATTGACAAATATGTCTTTTTTGTTAAGCCTTTTCCTTAGGCTAGGAAACTCTCTTTTTGGTTCTTTTCTAAGGTTATAGAAAAAATAAAGATTAAACTCTAAACTAGATGATAAAGAGAAGCTAACTATGTGTTTGGGGGAAAGGTTAGGTTTAGGATAACCCTTATACCCTAACATGTAGACGAAGAATATCTAAACAACTTCAAACTGGCATTAATACCATTTTAATTAGTGGACATTCAACATTGTCTGAGATAACAGTTACAGAAAAGAAACATACATGTGACAAGAAGCTAGTGCAAGAAAAATAATTTCCAATACTCTATTATCAATCACAGGTTAACACAATTGATTTCTAGTGACCAATTAGAATAAAAGAACTGTTACAACATTATAATATAACTTTAAATATAGATACATCAACTCTTACTCAACAAAGAAAAAAATATTGAATCCAAAGACAGAGATAATCCTCCTCGTTCTAAACACATTCACGCCTTAGATGATAGAAGTGTATTTGGTTCTAAACATAACTTCTTAATTAAAATAAACTTGCACAAAAATAATTCTATTACAAAATTTCAGAAAAAGTCTTTCTCTCCAAAAACCATCGACCATTTTCCCAAGGTTGATGCCCTTATTTATAACCAAAAAATAACTAAAATAAGAATAGCTATTAATGTTGTGTTCAATTAATAAAATGCCATGTGGCAGATTTATCTGTTTGTTATCTTCTTCTCATCTAGTAGTTTTACTGAAGTGGATTGTTCTTCTTGTACTCTGACCACTTGACGAAGAGATCTTTGCATCTGTTTGCATATGGAAACATGTGTTCATCCATCGGAGTGGAGAAGACCTCTTTTATCTCTATTGCTCATTCCTTATACGTGATTATTTTAACACTTACGCATCGTAGGAATGTGATAGCTTTGATCGGGTGTTCCATGAACTTCTTCACTTGTCATGAGGTCATGCTTGAAATCTGTGAAATCTCTACTTCCCATGACGAGTCTTGCTCTGTATGTCGTTTTAATAGGTCATGCAAGTCAGAGAAATCCTCTGGTTGGTCGATGTTTTTCACCTCCTAATTAATTTTCTCCCAACTTTTCTCGCACTCTCTCCATCTACCCTGTATCTTCTGCTAAGTTTCTTGGACCATACTTACCCAGTATTTAGTTGCCTTCCTGATTCAGGACATGTTGCTATCCATCAGTACTCGGATGCCATGCTCTTTTGTGTCGCGGCCTTTATGTACTTCGTTGATGTAGTCGATCCGCTCCAAGGCCTGATGAGCCTTTTCATACCATATATGCATGTCTTTATAGGTTTCCAGCCCCATCAGCGTATCCTCTTGAAAATTGGCTATGCAAGCAGTGACGAGATTTCTTTCGCTTGTGAAGCGCACATACATTTCTCGAAACTCACTCTTCAGGAGTACTATTGCATGTGTTGAATTCTAGTAATACTCGGCTTGATGTCGCAGATGGTCCAGCTCTTTATTCATGGCGTCTAATTCATTTTCATCCCTTTTTTCTCTGTCTAGCGTGGCATCGGTTATGGCCCTCGCTACCCCAATTATCTCAGTCATCTTAGCATTTTCTTTGTCGAGAATTGTTTCCTGTGTTGTGATGAGAAGTGTGTTATCGAGAGTGAGCCTCCTTTTCTTGGTCTCTCTTCTCATCACAACCTTCCTTTTTCTATCATAAGTGATCACTTGTATATCGACAATTTTGTCTACTAGTTCAGGAATCTGTTGATCTCCCCAGATCAAAGTATTTCCTAGGCTTCCTGCCATGTAGAAATTTTCTATGACCGGTTCTTGTAATTCCTTAGAAGGGGAGGTTTATGTATGCTCTGGTGACTTGGCCTCATGCTGGTCCTTGTCGGCTAGTGGAGTCTTTTTCCTAGCTAGGGATATAGGCAAAGGATCGACATTAGCTTGGGGGTCGGCCACTGAGATGTTGATTTCTGGTTGTTTCATTTATTCTTCTTCCTCACCAGCACCCAAGTCATTCTTGGAGATATCCTTCTGAGGATGCATTCCCAATCGGTCAAGAAATTCAGTGTCTGGAGTTCTCTTAGCCTCATGGTCTCCTTCCTGGGGATTTGGGATCAAAGCATCGAAATATAGGGCAGATGTTTCCCCTAGTTCTTCCTCTTCTGTGATTGGTACTGGAGTTATGAGTGAAACCTTTGAACTTTCCTCATCGCCATAGATAGTAATTAAGTCTATGAGGACAGTAGGCACACACATCCCACTTGATTCTCTTGTTATCCTCCGCTGAGTTGTAGTAGTCATTGACGATCTTGCCTGTGGTGACATAGGGCTGGGGCTTTCTTGGTCAGCAGTTTCCTCTGGTGGAATTGTTTTTGATCCAATTAGCTCTTCTCTGCGATTGCTTGTGTCGTTCAGGGTAATCCTCAAGGGTCCTATCAAAGGGTTAAGTAAGGGATTTTCTTCTCACATTTATATATCTCGTTAGGCTTCTTCCAGTAACAACATCCCCCTCCTATGTGCCTCTGCTACTTCTACTACTCTATTTTCTTCTCTTACCTTGAGGGCTTCTTGAGTTTTTTGTTCTATCGTTTCAACCTGCTCATCCATAGTCATCTCTTTGGACCTGGTCATATTGGGGTTAGCCTTTCTATGGAGCACCTCCTCCCAATCTTGGGCACCCTCTGTAAATATTTCATCTTCAAAAATATCATGAGCATACGGCCAAGAGGAGGATACCTACGACGGCTGTTGAAGTACCAGACCTTTTGGATCATGCTTACAAAATCGGACTTTGGGGAATCGATACTCAAGCTGGTGCAACCTCTCTTGTTTCGCGTGTGCAGTGTATTTTACAATGTAAAACCCTATATGAAAGCCATAGGGTATGAAATATCTCTTCTTGTCCTTCACCAAAGTGGCATTATAGCCTTGCAGAATGGTATGGTAACAGATTTCTCCCGCAATGAGTTGGTCTGGGACATGAGTGGGGAGTAAATGTGGCATGCCAGTAGCCCCGAACACTCTGATATAAGTGTTGGTTTCTTAAAAATACCAGTGGCTGGGAAAAATCCCTTTTGGTAGATGTGTGGATAATTGGTTCCACCCTTAAGGAAAAATCAAGCTCTCTTGCAGCGCCCGATGTAGACCCTTCATCGACCTCTGCTTCCTTCTTTTTGGGCGTTCTAGGTGAGCACCTGGTCATTGGCTTTCTTGGAGGAATTTTCCTATAGAAAAGAAAATAATGTTGTAGTGAGTGGCCAGACAACCTCGAAAAGAGTCATCGACACCATCACAACTGCAGAAATGATAAAAACAATGCTTACCTTCTTGCTTGCAAGAAATTAATCTTGTCTTACTAGTAATCAAAATCAGAGATATGGTTGTAATCTCCTCGACGCTTTCTCTTGCTTCTTCGTCTGCTTCGGGGAATAAACAATTTGCAAATGAAACATCATGTTTGGGTATGAACTTGTAAAATTAAACAGAACGTATACTTACCTTGTCGCATCAATTCTTCAATTCGAGAGTACAAATGCGATATGTGCAATTTATTACAGAATCTTCTTCATTCCTAGGATTAAATGCAATGCAGATTGGCGGTGCAGGAGCGGGTTACTTTGTAGTTCATCAGCGAATTCAAATATTGGCTATGGTCGGTGCACCCGGGGTCATGTTATAGGTTACGTGAAAATTTAACTGATCCATCAAATCGCAAAATTGTGTCTCATCTCAGTCGAAGGTGTCCCATCGAATGACCAAGCTCTTTTCGCATTTACTAGCATAATCAGTATCATGGAGATATAGTGCATCGCAGATCAACTAGGTTCGTTAGTATCAGTTGTTGAAAGTTTGAACTAAGATGAGGAGCTCAGTATTCTAGTGATCAGCCGATAGTAAATGAGTGCGTCAACGTCAGCGGGTCGACTTTGTCATTGTTTTGTTGGTGCATCTAGGGAAAAAAAATTACGTCAACCAAGACCATCGTACAATGCTGACATGGAAATATTGTCATGGACGTACAGATATGACCCGAGGAGAAGACTGAGTCACACAGACTACTTACGTGGCTAAGACATGTGGTTGTTGATTGTGACCTCTACGGGAGAAACTTTTCATCATCGATGATTTTCTTTAGACATACAATCTTCACTACAACATCCTATCATGCTGACGTCGATGATGTATCGATGATCGGTGATTGCTAATGGTTAATTTTTCACAGTTTTGTTCTTTTGGATTTCACCGACTTAGAAAAATGTATCGGCGATCGGTCATCAGAGGTTCGTTATGACCCATTTTAGTGGTTTTCCTTTTGTATTTCGTCGATGTCGACGATGTATCGACATTTTTTAGAAAACTTATTCACAAGACATAATCAGCGATTGGCACGCCTTTCTTCCATTTTTTCGATGTTGATGATACATCAGTGATCAACAATCGACGATTATCATTGCTATGTGGTCATTTTACTACTCAAATTACGTCGATGTCGATAATAGGTGAGTGGCTCAAAATTTTAGCTGTGTATACTTAGTTAAATTGCCAAGTTTACTTAGAGAAACCTTTTAATTTGTTCAATAACCCCAAACCAAGACGAATATGATCGATGACAAAAAATAATCAACTCATGACCTGATTGATTCCTTACACAACTGACTAAACTCAAAATACAAAGTGGTACCCAAAAAGAAAAACTTCACAAAATTTTTAGGGTGTGTTGAGTGCTCAACAAATGGCGATTCTCTAGGTGAAAACAAAATCTCTTCTCCTTCCCTCGTACGTAGCATGTGAAAATTGGTTGAGAAACCAACTAGCCTTATTCTATTCCTTTTTCAAAAAAACATTTTCTATCAATGTGTACACATGTTCCCAGGTTCACAAATCTGGATCTGCTTATGGGGTTTATGTTTTTCTTCCCTCTTTCCTTTTAACCTCAATCCATGTGCTTTCTAAACAAGAGTCGGGTAGGGTGTCCATTGGTCGTGGGGCCTTTTAGCTATCATTCATTTTCTTATGGTGTTGCTCTATTGTTATTGAGTGTTCATAGCCCCGATGAAGTCACTCTGATATCATAGACCTTTCTCTACTGCCCGCGAGCATACATAGCCCTAACGGAGTTATTTGCATACCCTCTCAGACTTTACACTCTTTTTATATAGATCATTTTCTTCTGGAAGAAATGCCAAGACTGAGTCGGAGAGGAGGATACCTATTTTTTGACAAGGTGAAAGTATTAAGGTGGGGCCTTTCTTGGCTTTGTCCATAGGTACATGTGATTCTTCCCATCTAGCCATCTTTCCATTTAATGTTACCAGGACACTAGGTGGATTTTTCATCACTTCCCCGGGTAGTATGCTTACAAAGACAAATATGATTTGAAGATTTGTACTGGCCCATCGTCTCTTATTTTGCATGTAAGTGTAGGGAAAGAGCAGAGTCGACTTCACTGTATTTATTAAATTCAACCACTATTTTTCAGAACACAATTTAATTAAAGTAAAATATCAAGCAAAAGAAAGAAGATAAAAAAGGAGTTCGAAATTGGTCTTCCCTAAACCCACACACTCATCCTGATCAAAATGTATGCTAACAATAAACAGAAAAATTAAACAAAGCATCAAACGACACATTTTTTTCTTACGAGAAGTATTTTTTTAAGGCCTAGTCATTCGCCAGGAGGGTGTCTGATTCCCCACTCAAATTTTGCAACCAGTATGTGCCTGCCCCGATCTTCTCGAACACCTGAAAAGTTCTGAGCCATAGATTTTTGAACTTTGAGTGTTTTCCTTTGGACTCGTTTGCTTTGTCCCTCTTCAAAACTAGGTCTGCTACTTTGAAAGTTTTTTCTTTGGCCTTATGTTTGTTGAACCATCTTTTAACTACCTATTGATGAGTGGTGAATTTAACTTTATCCCTTTCCATTTCTTCATCCAGCATGAGAAGGGTATTGATCCTTTGTTGTAGAGCGGATGAGGGCTGACCTCTTGATGCCTGAGTAAGTTGTAAAGATGGAAGGTACAATCCGTTTGGAAGAATGGCTTATTTCCCTTATACCGGAAAGTAAGGATAGTTTCCTATGGCTTCTTTAGGTGTTACTCTATCGGCCCATAGGGAATTATGAAGTAAATTATGCCAATTCCTCTGATTTTCAACAACTATATTTTTTTAAATTCTCACCAGGTTTTTATTAGTTGAATTGGCTACCCGATTCCCTTGCGGATAGTAGTTTGCAGAATATCTTATTATGGTCCCCTTATCAAGGGAGAATTCGGTCAAGCACATGGAAGAAAAGTAGGAAGCATTGTCTAAAACAAGGATGGAGGGCATCTCAAACCTTGTTATTAGTTGTTGTTCTAAAAATTGAATCACTACCTTTTCATTAATGTGCGTGAGAGGGATAGCCTCTGTCCACCTTGTGAAATAATACGTTGCAGTCAAAATATACTTATGTTGTTTCGAAGAGTTGGGAGTAATTTCTCCTACGACGTCTATTCCACATTGCTCGAATGGTCTGGATATGGTCATTAGCTGGAGTGGAATGATTGATCTCTTTTCCCTACCTGTGCTCACTTGACAAGTTTTGCATTTCCTGGCATATGCATGATCGTCCCTGAACAAAGTGGGCCAATAATAACCAGCCCTTAGTATTTTATGACCCACGGTTTCTCCTACAAAATTCCCATCTGTTGGGTCATCATGGAGTTCTTTCATTACATTTCCTGCATCGTCCCGTTCAAGACATATAAGCAGTACTCCATCATAGTTTATGCGGAAAAGCACAGAATTTATGAGATGATATTGATCAGATTTTAACCTGAGGGCTCTCCTTTCTCTAGGGTTTAGGTTTTTCGGACAAGTTCCATGATGCAGGAGATCAGATAATTTTTTGTACTAGGACTCTTTCCCGAGAGGTATGTATAAGGCTTCATCGCACCATAATGACAACTCATTTTCCCAACTAGGGTCGTCTGCATTAATCAGATCTTGGGCTTCAACGACCAATTTACACAATCCTTGACCTTTGACTATTTTGGCAGGTTTTATGTCTAGATCAAATTCTTGGATGACTACCATCCAATTTCCCCTTCTTTCTCCCATCTCCTGTTGAGTGAACAGAAATTGGACCGTTGGATGTGGTATTATGACCTTAGTCTGATTTTTCAGGATGTAGGATCTGAAGTGCTTGGTTTCTTTATATACTGCATAATCTTGTTTGTCTATAGCAGGGTAATTTAGTTCAGCTCCCTGGAGGTTGGTGCTTCATTGTTTTCATCATCCTTATGGGTAAGTACTACAGCCAAGGATTGGTCAGAAGCAAAGGTATAAAGAAAAAAATCATTTCTAAAGTCAAGACTTCGCAGCACTGGTTCTTGGGATATTGTAGTTTTTATGTTATTAAAAGATACTCTCCTTTCTTCATCCCATTTAAACTCTGCATCTTTGCAAAACATTTTCTGTAAAAGTTTAACAATTTCAGCGAAGTCAGGAGATTTTTCTCACAAAGTTGATTTTCCCAAAAAAATATTGCATGGTCTTTTTATTGTGAGGCAAGAGGAGTTGAGATATCGCTTTTATCTTCTTAGGGTTGATGCTAATTCCCCCTTGAGATATGATATGACCTAGTAGTTTTCCTTCCTCTACACAAAATATGGTTTTCTTAGGGTTCAATGATATTCCACACTTCCTACACCTTTCAAAAAGCTGAGTCAAATGTTGAATGTGGTCTTCCTTGTTTTTCAAGTGCACCATTACGTCATCTAAATAGACTACCACACACTTGTTAATAAATCCATGAAAAGCTACATCTAAGGCCCTCTGGAAATTTGTCCCGGCGTTAATCAGCCCAAAGGGCATGCATTTATAAGGAAAGGTTCCCCACTTGGTTCGAAAGGTAGTTTTTAATCGATCATCTTCTGAAACCAGGACTTGGTTATGTCCCAAAAAACCATATAAGAGAGAAAAAAAAATCAGAGCGAGATATTGTCTGTAAGAGTTGTTCCATGGGTGGTACCGGGTAGTTATCTTTTTCTGATGCTCTATTAAGGTTTTTGAATTCCACACACAAATAGTTTTCCCCAGACTTCTTTCTGACAGGAACCAGATTGGCTACCCATGCAGTATGTCTTGCCTGAAAGATAATATTGGCATCTAATAACTTCTTCAGATATTGATAAATTGGAGCTTCCAGATATGGGTGGCACTTCGTAAGATTTTGTTGGAAGGGTTTTATTCCAGGTTTCAACAGGATCGTATGTTGGATAATGCGAGTATCATACATTTTCAATTCTTGGTAATACCAAGAGAGGACATCTTGATATTCTTTAAATATTTTAAGATAAGATTTATTTTCTTCTTTGGACTCTGTCTTGCCTAGGTTGGCATTCTTGGGCTTCTCGGGGGTTCCTAGGTTTATAGTTTCATATATAGGGCATGAGCTCCCTATTTTTGCATTCTTTGGTCCCCTGAATCTTTCCCTCAAGTCAAAAAGGTTCTCCAGATTAGCCACCCCCTTAGGTATTGTGTGAAACTTTGGTTTTTCATCAGAGTGGTATGTTCCCTTCCTCTGTTCGTGGATATTTGATTATGTGAGTATTTTTTGGAATATTTCATCATCAATGGCCAAATCCTTAAAATTATCCTGGTTAGTCGGGAAATCTAAAATACATTCATCTCCTTCAAAAACTTTCTAGTTATAAATGTTGTTAGGAATGATGGTTTGTAGATTAGTTCTACTGTAAACCTTGAGGCTTCATAGTGTTCTAAAGGAGACAATCTTGAGGCTGTGGTGGCTAAAGAATCAACAAGAGTATTTTTTTCCCTGGGAACAATGGTAATGTTGAAAGCCTCAAAATTGTCTATTAACTTGTGTACCTCTTGTTGGTAGTTCCTCAAGTGAGGTGAATTGCAATGGATAGTATTCTTCACTTGCCTAACAATAATTTCGGAGTCTCCGAAAACTTTCAACTCTTTGATGTTTAAGTCGATGGATTTCTTTAGTCCCTAGACTAGAGCTTCATATTAAACAGTGTTATTAGTGCATTCAAATTCTAATCTACAGGATAAGAAGTTTTGTTTCCCTTTTGGGTCAATGAGGATACATCGTGCTCCTGACCCCTCTTGCCATTTAGAACCATCAAATTGCAGCGTACAAATTTGTGGAGGGAAATTTCTTACCTCTTCATGTCTAGCTATTTTTTCACTTTCATCTTCCTTGTCTGCTACTCTTGATGGAGAATCCTGAAAAAAGATGCTTTCTTCTGCGGTTGCTAGTAGGTTTACTTGAAAGGTCATTTTGTTGTTTTGAGTGAGAGGTACGTTGGATAAGAGAGGGGAAAAATTGTCGAAATCAGAATCACAGGAGTAGTTTCCTAACACAGGGAAATATGTCGACGAGGGTTTGTTTGGACTCTCTAAATCAATAACAATATGTTTGAGATATATTTCTTTGTCAATCCTAATCATGTTTCTATGTCCCTTTAATGGAAACCAGAGGTGAGCCCAGTTAGTACTAAAGTATCCATTTAATTTCTCAGACCAGTCTCGATTAAGTATCATTCCATAAGCATCTGGGATGTCTATAACAATTAGGTCAATTACTTTGACAAATTTGGGGTGCGTAGCAATTTTGATCATGAAAAATTTCAGTTCCCCAATGACCTTCACCTGAGTCCTATCCAGTTGTATAATGTGTTTATCACATTTGAGTGGGGTTGCATTCAATTTTTTGCAAATTGACAATGGCATGACATTTGAAGATGCCTTTGAATCAACTAGGAAATTATGTATATTTCTGTTGAAAACTTCAAACGTCAAGAGGAAAGGAGGAACAAAAGGCCTTCCTTTTTTTCCTAAAGAGAAAGCATTCACACTTGGCTTATTTTTTAAATCTGTGGGAGATGGGACCTTACTTTGATCAGTGCTTGTCATAGGGGTATTTGTTGATTTTAAGGCTTGTAACAAAAAATCCTTTTGTTGAGGGATCCTACACATGTCCATGACAGACATATTAGCCTTCATCTTCTTCAAGTCTTCTACCACATTATAGTCTAGTTTAGGAACTTCCTGTGTGTGTATACTCATGGGGTTTCTTTGGGGAGAAACTAGTGGTTTGGGGTGATCAGTCGTTGGTTTCCCTCTAGATAACTAAGTATTGGTGGGATTAATTTGGACGGATTGACTCCTACCTCGCGTCTGTACAACTAGAAATTTAGTGGAAGGTTCCTACACTTCAACGACATCATTGAAAGGCATCACGTGATGTGAATCCCATAACAGCATGGTTGTCTCTTCCGGGGGATCTTGACTTTCTTGATCGATGACGTTTATTATCGAGCTACCGGGTTGTTTGGTTAGAGAGAATTCATCTAGGAATCGTTTAGCCATTAAATTCATAGCATCCAACCATTGAGGGAAGTCCCTTTCTGAATTATTCTCTTGGTGGTATGTGCAGAAAGAGTCAGACGCTACAGTCCCTAAGTTGACGTTTAGGTTAGTTGGGGGTGGTTCTATAGCTTTGAAGGGTGGATTTATTTTTAAAAAGGGTTTATAAGGTCTTCGATTTTGGTTTCGTTCCCCACCACTCCTTTTCATATCTATGATGTTGTTGGAGAGTTTTTTTATCATCCGTTGCAGGTTTTCTAGATCTCCTCCTTCTTTATCAGGACCTGGTTCTGTTTCTTTTACCGAGGGTCTTGTTAACAAAAGTAATCTCTTAGGAAGAGGTTGGATTCTTTTTTTATTAGTGATATCTGACCTTATTTTCATCCTTTCATTTGGAATTCAATAATTTTAGATTCTTCGAAATTTTTGGCTAGGGTATGTTTGGCAGCCCTTTTACGAACATGGAAATAGAAGCTGGGAGAGAATTAGCATATACTTCAATTTGGAACTCCTGGGTAGGTTTAGATTCGGGTTGGAATTTGTTCAAGATGGTGGTAAACCTTTGGTTGAAATATTTAACCTTTTCTTTCGGACTCATAGTGGCGGTGAAAAGTTCAACCATTAAATCTCCTATGATGGTTTCTTCAGCAAATTTGTCCAAAACATCCTCTTGAAACTTTGTCCAGCTAGTTATGGAACCAACAGGCAGGTTGAAATACCAAGTCGAGGCTGAATTTTCAAATGTATAAGGAAAACTTCTACACACTACATCTTCATGTTTCACATTCATCGACCTTATGGCTAATATGAACTTCTTGATATGGTCCTCAGGCAATCTGGAGGTTTCGGGGTCAAATTTAGGAAGTAGTTTTTCTGGATGTCTCGGTAGGTTATGCATTCGTCCTGGGATTTCCATAGCATCTCTGGCCAACCATGGTTGATTATCTTGAGGTTGATTTCCCCTTTTCGATTGTTATCATTATTATATTTGTTCGACAACACAGGTATTCCAACAGAGGACGAACACCTTCAGTAACCACTCACATAACCATATCAAAGATCAACACACCGATTTTTTCATGTGGTAAAACCTCTATGGGGAAACATCCACGGCCCCAGCCAACGTTGTCACTTGGAGCAATTTATTAATGCAAAGAAAAATATTACAGAGATATTTTACAAGAGATTTTCTCACAATCGATCATCAGAAAATGACCCTCCATGCTCTTTAAATAGAGATCATGGACCGATCGGGTGTTAAGCCACGAATCAATGGCCATTAAGATCAACGAGAGTATGAACCGTCGGATCACTCTATGTCAGGAACATATTGTGATCGTCAGATTTCCTAACTACAAATGCATACTAAAGAAACACACTTTTACCTAACGACATATTAGACCAAGTAGATCTTAACTAACTCCTAAGTGTCTAAATATCCTAACATCCCCCCTTAAGAACAACTTGGTATAGGATTGAAGGATTTAAAATAGTGACACAATAGGAGAAGGAAGGAGTCATTAGAGCCTATCCCCCCTTAATGACAACTTCTTGAACTCCTAACATAGATCGAAGTTTGGAAAACCTCTCTTTTGTAAGAGACTTTGTGAAAATGTATGCAACTTGATCTTCTGTAGGGAAAAAGAGCACTTCAATAACTTGATCATGAATTAGATTTATGATGAAGTGAATTTTTATATCGATGTGTTTCCTATGTTGATGTTGAATTGGGTCTTTGGTGAGATTGATGGCACTCTGATTGTCACACCAAAGGCTGGTCAGATGTTGGTGCTGGAATCCAAACTCTGAAAGGATCTGTTGAAGCCACAGGGCTTCCTGACTTGCATTTACCGTTGCTCGGTACTCTGCTTCTGCTGATAAAAGTGCAATAGCTTGTTGTTTCATACAGGCCCAACTGACAGGTCCCGAACCAAGTCTAAAAACATAACCTACAGTAGACTTTCGATCATCAGGGTCATCAGCCCAATCTGAATCAGTGAAACCAACCAATAAAGGATTCCCCCCTGAACTGTAATGTATCCCGAACTGAACTGTACCATGAACATAGAAAAGTATCCTTTTATAATCTTTCCAATGGATTTCATGGGGTGTTTGCATATACCGAGCAACAAGACCAACATCAAAGGAAAGATCAGGACAAGTATGAGTCAAGTATAAGAGGCTACCAACTAATTGACGGTACAGTGTGGCATTAACTTCAGGAGAAGTACCGATGGAAGTAAGCTTGACTCCAGACTGGAAGGGAGAAGGGGTTGGTTTACAATCGTCCATGTGAAAGTGACGAAGAAGGTCACAACCATACTTAGACTGGGAAAGAAAAATTCCTTCATTGGTTTGCAAAACTTGGAGGCTAAGGAAATAGTGAAAAAATCCTAAGTCTGTCATTTCAAATTTCTTCTTAAGGTTGGTTTTCACATGGTTTAAAAGGTTTGAGTCACTACCAATAAGGATAAGGTCATCAACATAAAGGACAAGGATTATGAGATGGCTTCCTACTTGCTTGGTATAGACATTAGGATCAGAATGCCATCTAGAGAATCCAGTGGCAATAAGAAAGGTGTCCATTTTGGCATACCAAGCTCGGGGAGCTTGCTTGAGACCATAAAGAGATTTATTAAGGTGAAAAACAAGGCTAGATTCATTCTAGACATAGCCAGGAGGTTGTTCCATGTATATTTCTTCTTGCAAATCTCCATGCAAGAAGGCGGATTTAACATTCATCTGATGGGAAAATCCTTTGGCAACTAAATGAGCCTTGTGTCTTTCAACACTTCCATCTGATGCATACTTAGTTCTGTAGACCCATTTACATTTGAAAAGTTTTCTTCCTTTTAGAAGAGGTACAAGATCCTAAGTATCGTTTGCCATTAAAGAACGATACTCTTCATTCATTGTTGTATCCCAATCTGGATGACCTGAAGCTTCTACAAATGTCTCTGGATCATGAGTTTCTAAAACTTGAGCCAAAACAGAAGAGGCTCGTTGGAACTGTGAATGTGTCTAACGTTGATCTGAAGGATCACCGACAAGATCACCAGCTGCTTCTCGTGTTGAACAGACCCATCTAGGAAGTGATGGAGCTGATGTTGGTTCAGGTTCAAAGGACTCATCTGGAAGAGGGTGAGCAGGCGGAGGTGGATTTTCATCCGCACTGTCATCATCTGAAGAATAAACTAGATCAGAAGAAGGCACAAATGTTGAATATGGCTCGCAGGCCAAAGAAGGCACAACCATCAAATTAGGCTCACAGGCCAAAGAAGGCACAAATGTTGAATTAGGCTCTTAAGACAAGATATTTTCATCAAATTTAACATCTCTTCTAATAATAATTTCATTACAATGTGATTGAAGAAGTCTGTAACCTTTGACATCTTCAGAATAACCAACAAATATACACTTCTCACTTTTAGGCTGCAATGCCTTCTTTTTCTCATCAGGAATGTGAGCCCATGCTATACTGCCAAATACACGGAAATGACTTACATCTGGTTTAATTTTCGTCCAAGCTTATTCTGGTGTTATATTTTTAAGAGCCTTTGTGGGAGTGTGATTTACTATGTAATTTGCACAGTTGATGGCTTTCGCCCAATACTTTAGACTTAATCCCTTAGATTGGATCATACAATTAGCCATTTCTTTTAATGTGTGGTTCTTTCTCTCAGCAACACCATTTTGTTGTGGTGTATATGGAACAATGTGTTGCATTTGGATCCACTGTGTAGTGCAGTAATTTGTAAAATTATTGTTCACATATTCGCCTCCATTATATGTTCTTAACCTTTGAATTTGATGGCCAGATTGCTTTTCTACAAGGGCCTTGTAGGCCAAAAACTTGTCAAAAACTCCGCTCTTAAGTTTTAAGAAGTAAACCCAAGTACGTCTGGAAAACTCATCAATGAAAGTTAAGAAATAATTGCACCCAAAAAAAGAAGGAGAAGAAAGTGGACCACACAAATCACTGTGAACAAGCTACAAAGGACCCGAGGCATGTCAAGAGGCACATTTTTCAAAATTGTCATGATGATGTTTGTCGAGAACACAACCGGCACAAGCATCATCTCTGCATGAAACAAGAGGAAGACCAGTCACCATCTATTGATTACATAGTTGCTGCAATGAGCGATAGTTTAGATGACCAAACCGCTCATGCCAAAGTTTGCTCAAGTTATTGCTATGAGCAACAAAAATTGATGAAAAAGATGATGACCCAAAGTTGTCAAACTTGTGCAACCTGGTAATATCATCAGCAATTCCAATTGCAAGAAAATGATTAGGATATTTTAGATCCTTGATTACAACTTGGTGAGGTGAAAACTCTACAGTTTTACCTTCACCTGAATGAGTGATTTTATATACTGATAGAAGGTTACAATAAAGACTTGGAACACATAAGACATCATTAAAATGGCCATTTTCTACTTGTATTGTTCCAGATCCTTCAACACTAAGAGATCTATCATCACCAACAAATATTTTCTTGGTGTTACATTCATTTAGAGTAGAAAATATGTCCCTATCCTTAAGCATATGATAAGATGCTCCAGAATCAATAAGCCACTTATCAGAAGTAGAAGTAGAAGGTGTATTGAAGGAGAAACCAGAAGCAGAAAGTGCATGTCCATGAGAAGAAGAAGAAGAAGTAGAATCAATACTGATGTTGTGCTTCTTCATCACTGTTTCTAAATCTACGATCTTCTTGAAACATTTGGACAACTAAGGCTTTGTTTCTTCTTGGGATACTTGGGTTTATCTCTCTACTGGGCAAATAAGGCTTTGTTAGAGGTACCTGCAGTGCTGATCACTCCAAATTGTATAAGCTTATCTTCCTCTCTAATCAAAGAAGCACAAAAGGACTCAAGAGTGGGTTTTTCATAAGCTTTCCCTAGAGCCTCTCGCATGGCATAAAATGTATATACAAACACAGAATATGCACTACCTAGCTTAGAAAGAATAAGATAGATGCAACGCTCTTCCTCCATTTTTATCTTACATTCTTCACATAAAATTCTGAGTGTTTTAAACTTAGATAAATAGTCTCCAAGGCAAGAAAAAACACTTGGACTCAAGGTCAATATTTGATTTTCTAATTGTTGTGCTCGAATAATATTGATTTTACCAAACACAGATTCAATATTGTCCCAAGATTCTTCGAGGTCATCAATTTCTTGAAGGTGGTACCTTAAATCAGGAGAGATGGACATTTCGATTAGTCCTCGTGCTTCGTCATTCCTATTATCCCACTTGGCTTTCTTATCATCAATGGGTTCTTTTTCCTTTCCTAAGGTAATCTGGTACAAACCTTTACTTCTTAATAAATATTCCATATGAGGTTTCCATTGGAAGTAGTTGTTACTGGTAAGCAAGACATTACTTGTAGAAGCCATATTAAATATGCAGATAATATGGATGTAAAAACTTAAACTAATGATCTGGATGGAAAGAGCTCAAACAATTATGCGGTTTTTAAAAAAAAACGGCACTAAAAATGGACTTCTGATGTAAGAGTTATGCCCTTTAAAAAAAAAGGCATAAACGATAATCAACTGACCATGTGATAGTGTAAGTTGCTTTATGAAGTGACCCACTTTTATAAAGAGAAGTGGGGATCACTTTTACAATGAAGTTACTTTATAACAGAAAAGATGCATGCAAAATAAATAACTATAACATAAAATATTAAAGCTACTTATAGTGATTCACTTTTATACTTGAAGTGAAATACACTTTACAATTTTAGCATGAACTTTTTCAAAAAGGTAACAAAAGAGAGACATGAACTCAAGACCTCTTACTTAATAAGGCAATTTTTAACCAAATGGTCTAACGAAACATATTGTAATGTTCATAAGAAGGATTGGGAGTGTTGTTGTTGTTGTGGAAGACGGCCTTGGAGAGCGTGCTAAAAAAAAAACTCTTGTCACACAAGAAAAAAAATTTGCTTCTCGATGACAATAAGGGTTATATCTCGGTTAGCTTACCCGAAATATGCACCTTTTCCTATCTTTTTCTGATTTTTCAAGATCGCACAGGGCGCGGGGAAAGAGCATATGCAGATCTAAAAGAGTAGCAACCCAGAAATAAAAAATACAAACCGAAATGAAATCAAAATAAATCATTGCAGAAATTTAAAAAATGTGTATTCAAGCTTTATACCTCCGGATCTGACTGTAATGGTCGTATCTTGGGCAAACGGAAACCTTTTCGAGTGAAATGAAAAGTGTTCTTGAATTAAACGAGTGCTCCGGGCGCAATGGAACAGTCCTCTTAGCCCATAAATGTACGGAAATGCCAGAAATGGAGATGATACAACTCGGTTTCACGATCTCGATCTACAACAGGAGCGAGTCTTCAAACAGGCTCTGATACCATGTTTGACAACACAGGTATTCCAACAGAGGACGAACACCTTCAGTAACCACTCACATAACCAGATCAAATATCAACACGTTGATGTTTTCACGTGGTAAAACCTCTACGGGGAAGCATCCACGGCCCCAGCCAATGCAGCCACTTGGAGCAGTTTATTAATGCAAAGAAAAAGATTACAGAGAGATTTTACAAGAGAGTTTCTCACAATCGATCATCGAAAAATGACCCTCCATGCTCTTTAAATAGAGATCATGGACCAATTGGGTGTTAAGCCATGGATCAATGGTCGTTAAGATCGAGGAGAGTATGAACCGTCGGATCACTCTATGTTAGGAACATATTATGACCGTCAGATTTCCTAACTACAAATGCATACTAAAGAAACACACTAAGAAACACACTTTTACCTAATGACATATTATACCAAGTAGATCTTAACTAACTCCTAAGTGACTAAATATCCTAATAATATTCCATATCTTCTGATTCAGAACCTGAGTGATCCGAGTTAGACCCTTCCTCTTCAGATTCAAAATCGCCAGGTTCGCAGTAATTACCAGCTGGTGTTTCGGGTATGAGATTAAGGGGTTGTTCGATCTCCGTGAGGGAAAAATATATCAGGTATTCTACGGTGTGAACGAATACTTGATCAGGGGTGTCAACAATTGGTCTGCTTATTTGTTTTCTTCGAGGAAGTAAAGGAGCTAAAGGTAATGCTCTGATTTGTCGGGAGTAATCTCTTGTCATCCTTCTGAACTTATTTAACTCCTCGTGGGGAAGAGCGTAAGGTATTTCAGGGTACATGTGTTCTTCCTCTTCATGTTGAGGTGGTTACTCGTATCGGGAGTACTCTTTGTATGCGGGCTATATTGAGAGTGACTAGCCATACATGTGGGTTGTTTTGAATCTATAGGCTATTCATAATATATTATCAGAAATATCGTTAGCCATGCATTCGTCCAAGCCCTCCTTCTAGAGCCAATTATTTTGAGGGGTCTAAGATCCCTTTAACTCAACAATAGGAACCAAACCCACCTAAGAGGCCCAATTAGACTTGTAAGCGTTTGATAAGTGGTAAGGTTCTCCAGATTTTTGATCTGGTTGGGTTTATCGATGGGCTTTAATTGTGATTGACAGATATGTAGTTTCTATTAATCCTTTTCCTTGGGCTAGGTAGCTCTCTTTTTGGTTCTTTTCTAACGTTATAACAAAATAAATATAAAACTCTAAACTAGACGACAAAGAGAAGCTAACTATTTGTTTGGGGGAAAGGATGGGTTTAGGATAACCCTTATACCCTAGCATGAAGATGAAGAATATCTAAACAACTTCAAACTAGCATTAATACAATTTTAATTAGTAGACATTCAACATTGTCTGAGATAACAGTTACAGAAAACAAACATACATGTGACAAGAATCTAGTGCAAGAAAAATAATTTCCAATACTCTATTATCAATCACAGGTTAACACAATCGATTTCTAGTCACCAATTAGAATAAAAGAACTGTTACATCATTATAAGATAAATTTAAATACAGGTAGAGCAACTCTTACTCAACAAAGCAGCAAATATCGAATCCGAAGACAGAGATAATCCTCCTCGGTCTAAACATTCATGCCATAGATGATAGAAGTGTCTTCGGTTCTAAACAGAACTTCTTAATTAAAATAAAATTGCACAAAAATAGTTCTATTACAAAATTTCAGAAAAAAATCTTTCTCTCCAAAAACCATCAATCGTTTGCCCGAGGTTGATGCCCTTATTTATAACTAAAAAATAACTAAACTAATAATAGTTATTAAATTTGTGTTAAATTAAGAAAACTCCATGTGGCGGATTTATATTTCTGTGAAGTGCATTGTTCTTCTCGTACTCTGACCACTTGACGAAGAGATCTTCACATGTGTTTTCATATGGAAACCTGTGTTGATCCATCGGAGCGGAGAAGACCTATTTTATTTCTATTGCTCGTTCCTTGTACTTGATTATCTTGAAATTTAAGCATTGTAGAACTGTGAGAGCTTTCATCGGGTGTTCCATGAACTTCTTCACTTATCCTGGGGTCATGATTGAAATCTGTGAAATCTCTGCTTCCCATGTCGAGTCTTGCTTTGTATGTCATTTGACTATGTGTTATCACCAGAAGTCACCTCTGGATTGCGACAGAGGTAAGCCTGATACCCATCAGTTTCATATGTCACAATGAATGAATAAGGGTGGTCGAATGGGTGCAGACCCAAGAGAATATCGCTTTAACTCATAATCTCGAACCAGACAAAACATAAGCAAGTGAGGTCTTGATCTAACTCCAGTCAGGAAGTTGAGTTTAAAATGAGCAGAGGGAAGACTTGGTGAGAAAATGTAAGAGTCTTCTATGAACATTCGGTCTTCCAGCAGCCTAAGGAAGAAAATCTTCAAGAACAATATCCTCTTGGACCCAAAGTTTCAGACACTAAGATATGCTTAAACAGCATAGTTATAGCAGCACAATGATCAAACCTACATCACAATGCTACTGTAACAACTCGACTGGATCCTCCAATTCCAAGCTACTTAGTGTAAGAGGGAAAAGATAACACAGGAAACTGATTAAAACTTGTGAAAATATTGCAGTGATCAAACCTACATCACAACAACATAACTACCCTTGACTAGATCCTCCAATTCCGAGTGTTTTAACACAGTCGTTACAAAGAGATGAAAAAGGAAACTGACTTTCATTAGACAAGAAGTATCAAATGCATATACATAACCAGAGAACCAGAATGTTCATTAAAAATTTACAATACGGGAGCCTAGCTCAACCATCGACCACAACAAAATATAAAAACTGAGTATATATACTCAGAACTGCTAACGGCACCCAGGGACACGAATGAACCACTGCATTCAAAGCTTTGTGTCTCCTCCCTATGTTGTAAGTCTGCACTTGTCTTCCTCTATCACATGCAAAATTAAAACAGTATGGGCTTTGCAAGAAAACCCATTTACAGAGGAGTTTCGGGCTGTCAGCTAGCCACCACGACCATCCTTTCATGTTTTCCATTCATGTGATGAAACTAGGTTTCAACCACCATCCCCCACCTTCATTAATTGTCTTCATTGGGATCAGGATGAGCCCTGACATCCATGAATTCTCTAGGTGGTGCACATGACTTTGTCGAATTAATCTTGACGCCTTGAGCCCTACTGCTCTAATTTATTTGATGGATCCGACGGTTGAGACTGATCCTGTGCTTGATGGCTTTTCGTCGACCAGGTATGTGCATGCCTTTGCATAATCATGCCCCGACTTTGGATAAAAATGCATATGGTGGGTTTTTAAACCCCTTTTCTCGCATTTGGTCACCCAATGGCCAACTTCAAAGGAAAAACATCCCCTTGCAAGAATAAGTGTTAACATTAGGCTCCATGGGGGATAGAGTCCTCCCTGCGAGGCTCTAAGATCTCCTTTTGCAGTTCCAGTTTCCTTTTTTGGGGCTATGGATTCAAGCTCAAAACACACTACTGAAAATACAGGCCGAAAGTAAAAACAAAAATAAACACACATGCTCAAAGGAGCTTATTTATGTACAGTCCTAAACTAATAAAATTTTACATAGTGCTAGGTGAAAGAAAACTTCCACCATAGCCATTCAAACAACTTCCTAACTGGAAGCTCCTTCACTCTGTCAACGATTGATAACAGGTAATGCAACCATGACAGCATAATGGTTACATTCTTCAGTTTTCCTCCTAATGTTGAGGTCAGGATAAAGTTGGGCGGCTTCAAAACACGAAGGAAATAAAACTCCATGTATTCCTTCACAGGCTCATAGGCCAAGCGACAAACTCCAGAAAATGGGTAACAGACATCCTTCTCTGCTACACAGCTACTCACACATCATTGAATCTCTCTGGTAGGCACATGAGGGTGAACAGTTGATACAATCTGACTGATCTCAGGCGATGGCTGCTCATTAACAGGTTCTGAACAGGAGATAAACCGCTCCTTCTATTGCTCCTATGGTTCCTCTTCTTGGCTCTCCCAAGGGTCAGATTCATAATCAGCATAAACAAGACCCATGGAAAAACTATGTTCTTCATCTTGTTGCTTAGTGTCTTCGGTAGGTCCATGAGGGATGATTTCCTCAAGATAATCTTGCTTAATGAATAGAGGATAAGGCCCAACAGTCTGTTCTTGGAAATCCTGCACATCTAGCTCAGAACTTGATTCGTAATTTTCATATACGGGTTGGTCACTTCTCTGGTCAATAAACTATGATGTGGGGCTCTACTGATCTTCATCTGAATAATCCTCAAAGATAGGGACAACAGGCCAAAGTGGAATGATCTCCCGATCCTTCCTTTCAGTCCCAAATGTGAACACATCATCGGAAATCTCATGAAGAAAAAGAGAAGAATCCTCCTCCACAATGGCTCGTTCCTTTAAAATTGAGATAGCGGGCTTACGAAGGGCAGAAACTAATGTCTCTACCACCATGTAATATTGAATACTACCCTCATCAGTAGGGCCACCAAGAACAACAACTGGAAAATCCTCTGTATTTTCTTCAAAAAGGCAGCAGTCATGATCTTCCCTCAACTCTTCTATCTCTGCAGAGAGATATTCTACCAGCTATGTCAACTCACCCAGAGCATCCTCCTCTTCATGGTCCTCATCCTTGCAGCTTTCATAAGACACAACCACATCTTGATCATGGCCTTCATATTCCTCACAACAATTATGATAGATTAACTCAAAGGAATAATGCCTTTGACAGTGCCTACTGAAGGCTACATGAAACTCTCTCAGGGAGGAGATGCTAGCAGGGGGTAAAGAATGATACCATTCACGAGCATCCCCTGCTAATGAGAACCTAGACATTTTTAATAACAACTCCTCATGATGTATATCCCATTGATTCATGAGTTCATGAAACTCACAGAGATGTTGATCAGAGTTGTCCTCTTTACGCTCTCTAAATATAGGAAAATAATCGCCCCATTCATTTGGAGTATGGACAACATTACGAAAACCAGGAACAACCAAAAAATTAAAAGGAGCAAACCTTCAAGCCAGGATCCTTTCCATTTCGAACCAGTGGAGTCGTCGATCGATCCTTGAATCATGCAGTCGGTAGGTGAATGATGCACAACTTTGAATGTGTCTGGTCTTTGTTCACCATCAAAGGCCAGCTCCTAACGCTGTCATTCCCCCAAAGAAATTCTCAAGCTGAGAAAGCAGCTGCTGAAAACCTTCTTGAGAAAGCTCCTCTGGGTCAGCTTTCAGGTGTGCTAAAATTAGCCACAACTGAAACAGTGAAGTGGAAACAGTGGAGTTTCCAGGTGCATAGTTGCAATATTTGAAGTACCAAGTTTTGATGCACCTTCAAAAGTAGTAAACGTTGTCGTTCTACCCAGGGATAATCTTCAATTTCGTCCTTGGCAATGGCGCCAAAAATGTTAGCACCAGAAGTCACCTCTGGATTGCGGCAAAGGTAAGCCTGATACCCATCAGTTTTATATGTCACAATGAATGAATAAGGGTGGTCAAATGGGTGAAGACCCAAGAGAATATCTCTTTAACTCATAATCCTAGACCAAGCAAAACATAAGTAAGTGAGGTCTTGATCTAACTCCAGTCAGGAAGTTGAGTTTAAAATGAGCAGAGGGGAGACTTGGTGAGAAAATGTAAGAGTCTGCTATGGACATCCGGTCTTCCAGTAGCCTAAGGAAGAAAATCTTCAAGAACAAGATCCTCTTGGACCCGAAGTTTCAGACACTAAGATATGCCTAAACGACACAGTTATAGCAGCACGATGATCAAACCTACATCACAATGCTACTGTAACAACTCGACTAGATCCTCCAATTCTGAGCTACTTAGTGTAAGAGGGAAAAGATAACACAGGAAACTGATTAAAACTGGTGAAAATATTGCAGTGATCAAACCTACATCACAACAACATAACTACCCTCGACTGGATCCTCCAATTTCGAGTGTTTTAACATAGTCGTTACAAAGATATGAAAAAGGAAACTGAATTTCATTATACAATAAGTCTCAAATGCATATACATAACAAAAGAACCAGAATGTTCATTAAAACTTTACAATATGGGAGCCTAGCTCAACCATCGACCACAAAAAAATATAAAAACTGAGTATATATAGTCAGAACTCTAACGGCCCCTAGGGACACAAACAAACCACTGCATTCAAATATTTGTGTCTCCTCCTTATGTTGTCATATTGTACTTGTCTTCCTCTGTCAGATGTGAAATTAAAACAGTATGGGCTTTGCAGGAAAACCCATTTACAGAAGAGTTATGGGTTGTCAGCTAGCCACCACGACCATCCTTTCATGCTTTCCATTTGTGATGAAACGAGGTTTCAACCACCATCCCCCACTTTCATTAACTGTCTTCATTGGGATCAGGATGAGCCCTAACATCCATGAATGATCTAGGCGATGCCCATGACTTTGCCTAATTAATCTCAACGCCTCGAGCCCTGTTGCTCTAATTTATCTAATGGATCTGATGGTTGAGATTGAGCCTGTGCTTGATGGATTTTTGTCGACCAGGTATGTGTGCGCCTTTGCATAATCTCTCCCCGAATTTGGATAAAAATGCATATGGTGAGTTTTTAAACCCCTTTTCTTGCATTTGGTCACCCAATGGCCAACTTCAAAGGAAAAACATCCCCTTGCAAGAATAAGTGTTAACACTATGTAATGAAAATCGTCAAAATCCTCTGGTGGCTTGAAATCTGGTAGGTCGATGCTTTTTATCTCTCGATTGATTTTCTCCCAAATTTTCTTGCACTCTCTCCATCTGTCTTGTATCTTTTATTGATTTTCTTGGACCATACTTACCCAGTATTCAGTTGCCTTCCTGATTTGGGAGATGTCGTTATCCATCAGTACTCGAATGCCATGCTCTTATGTGTCTCATCCTTTATGTACTTCATTGATGTATTCGATCCGCTCCAAGGCCTGATGTGCCTTTTCATACCATCTCTTCACATTTTTACAGGTTTCCAGCCCCATGAGGGTATCCTTTTGAAAATTGGCTATCCAAGTGGCGAAGAGATTTTTTCCGCTTGTGAAGCGGGCATATGTTTCTCAGAACTCACTCTTCAGGAGTACTACTACCTGTGTTGAATTCTAGTAATACTCCTCTTGATGGTGTAGATGGTCCAACTCTTTCTTCATGGCAGCTAATTCATTTTCATCCATTTTTGCTTTGTCTAGCGTGGCATCGGTTATGGCCCTCCCTGCCCCAATTAGCTCAGTCATCTTAGCATTTTATGTGCCTAGCAGTGTTTCCTCTGTGGTGATGAGAAGTGTGTTATCGATTGTTTTCTCATCACAGCCTTCCTTTTTCTATCATAAGCGATCGTTTATATATCGATGATTTCTTCTACTGGTTCAGGAATCTGTTGATCTCCCCAGGTCAAAGTGTTGCCTAGGCTTCCTCCCGTGTAGAAAATTTCTATGACCGGTTCTTGTAATTCCTTAGCAGGGGAGGTTTATGTATGCTCTCTTGACTTGGCCTCATGCTGGTCCTTGTCAGTTGGTGGAGTCTTTGTTCTAGTTGGGGAGATACAAAAAGGATCAACATTAGTTGGGGAGTCGGTCGCTGAGATGTCGATTTCTGGTTGTTTTGTTTCTTCTTCTTGTTCACCAGCACCCGAGTCATTCTTGGAGCTATCCTTATGAGGTTGCATTCCCAATTGATCAATAAATTCAATGTCTAGAGTGCTCTTATCCTTATGGTCGCCTTCCTGGGGATTTGGGATCAAAGCATTGGAAGCTAGGGCAGATGGTTACCCTGGTTCTACCTCTTATGTGATTGATACTAGAGTTATGATCGAAACCTATGAACTTTCCTCATCGTCATAGATAGTAATTAAGTCTATGAGGATAGTAGGCACACCTGTCCCACTTGATTCTCTTGCTATATTCCGCCAAGTTGTAGTAGTCACCGGCGATCCTACTTGTGGTGACATAAGGTTGGGGATTTCATGATCAGCGGTTTCCTCTGGTGGAATTGTTTCAGAGCCATTTATCTCTTATTCTTGATTGCTTGTGTCGACCGGGGTAATCCTCAAGGGTCCTATGAAAGGGTTAAGTGGGGGATTTTCTTATGACCTTTGTATATCTCTTTGGGCTTCTTCCAATAACAACATCCCCCTCCTTTGTGCCTATGTTGCTTCTACTTCTATGTTTTCTTCTTTTACCCTGAGGGATTCTTGATTTGTATGTTCTATTGTTTCAACCTACTCATCCATAGTCATTGCTTTGAATATGTTCATATTGGGGTTAGCCTTTCTATGGAGCACCCCCTCCCAGTCCTGGGCACCCTCTGTAAAATTTCATCTTCAAAACTATTATGAGCATACATCCCATAGGAGGATACCTACAATGCGTGTTGAAGTACCTGACCTTTTGGATCATGCTTACGAAATCATCCTATGGGGAATCGATACTCAAGTTGGCTCAACCCCTTGTGTTTCATGTGTACAGTGTCTTTTACCATGTAAAACCTTATATGAAATCCATAGGGTATAAAATATCTCTTCTTGTCTTTCACCAAACTGGCATTATAGCCTTGCAGAATGGTCTAGTAATAGATTTCTCCCTCAATGATTCGGTCTGGGACATGAATGTGGAGTAAATGTGGCGCGTCGGTAGCCCCAAACACTCTTATATAAGTGTTGTTTTTTTTCAAAATACTAATGGCCTACTTTTGAAACCATCTTTTTGGTTGTCACTGTAAGCCTTAGGCATTCCTTTATAAATATAATAGAATGTACTCAAGTTATGAACTCATCGTATATCAGGGCATAAAACCTCTTGTACCTATTCTCCCACAAAATGTTGAAATAGACATGCACGGGTAGCTCAACAACCTACCAGCTCAATTCATACCTGTGAAAACGTTCCTTGCACAGATCACGTCCAATAGGTACGACACCATGTGAAAAGATGGTGTTTCTCCATCCTTTGGTGTCTGGGCCTGCAATATGTTAGTGCTTAACTGCTTGGAAATGATGGTTCCCTAGTTGAAGCTACTCCTAGAGATCACCATAGTATATGCCAGGGGCATCCATGCTTCTAAAAACTTGGAGAAATATTTTTCTCCATATAATCGACAGATCAAAGCCATTAGATAAATATACGACTCTCTTAGGTTTACCGTGTCTTACCATTCATTGCTCATGTCCGTGAATTTCTTGTCTTCTTTCCACCATGAGGCCATTAACCTGCTAGTGTCATGGAACTCATAAAATTTGACCACAAACTCCATATTTAGTCTTTCCTCTGGATCTCTGAGTTTGTAGTATTTTTGGACCTCTGTTGGAAGAAAAACACCAATACAATCACCTTTTTCATTATTGACTAAGCATTTCATCGCGTCTATCTACTCAATTATCCATCCCAAGATCTCGATGCAAGGAAAAATTGGGATTTGGCAGGCCACCATATGCAGGCATGATCATTGGATGTTTGGGAACACCTGGTCATTCAACATCTTGACATCCAAGTCACTGTGTGGTATAAACTCTGGGTAATCTTGTTGGTTATTCCTGTTAAACAGATCTCCCCAATGCGGGAGGACAGCATTAGATCCACTGCTCTCTTCCATGTCATCGAACGTCGGAGGTTGGAAAAAATCCCTTTTGGTAGATGTGCGGATAATTGGTTTTGCCCTTAAGGAAAAATCAAACTCCCTTGCAGCGTCTGGTGTAGACCCTTCCCCGACCTCTACTTCCTTCTTTTTGGGTGTTCTAGTTGAGCGCCTAGTCGTTAGCTTTCTTGGAGGCATTTTTCTGTGGAAAAGAAAATAATGTTTTAGTGAGCGGCCAACCAACTTGGAAAAGAGTCATCGACACCATCAAAAGTGCAGAAATGATAAAAACATTTCTTACCTTCTTGCTTGCAAGAAATTAACCTAGTCTTACTGGTAATCAAAATCATAGAGCTGGTTGTAATCTCCTCGACGCTTTCTCTTGGTTCTTCATCTGCTTCAGGGAATAAGTGATTTTCAAATGAAACAACATGTTTGGGTATGACCTTGTAAAATTAAACAGAACGTATACTTACCGTGCCACATCAAGTCTTCAATTTGGGAGTGCAAATGCAAAATGTGCAATTTATTACGTAATCTTCCTCATGCCTAGGATTAAATGCAACGTAGGTTGGCAACACAGGAGCCGGTTAATTCACATTTCATCAATGAATTCAAATCTAGACTATTGGTCGACGCACGTGGGGTCATGTTACGGGTTAAGAAAAAAATTAATTCATCCATCAAATCGCAAAATTCTGTCTCATCTCAGCCGAAGGTGTCCCATCGAATGACCAAGCCCTTTTCACATTTACTAGCATAATCGGTATCATGGAGATATGGCGCATTGGAGATCAACTGGGGTCATCGGTATCGGTGGGCGAAAGTTTGAACTAAGATGAGGAGCTCGGTATTCTAGCGATCAGTCGATAGTAAATGAGCGCATCGGTGTCGACAAGTCGATTTTGTCATCGTTTCATTGGTGCATCTAGGAAACATTTATGACGCCGACCAAGACCACCTTATAGTGTTGACGTGGAAATACTGCCATGGACGTACATATATGACACGGGGAAAATACTGAGTCGCATGGACTACTTATGTACATATTAGCCTTCATCTTCTTCAACTCTTCTACCACATTGTAGTCTAGTTTAGGAGATTCTCATGTGTGTATACTCGTGGGGTTTCTTTGGGGAGAAACTAGAGGTTTTGGGTGATCGGTCATTGGTTTCCCTGTAGATAAATGAGTGGTGGTGGGATTGATTTGGACTGGTTGACTCCTACCTCGCGTCTGTACATCTAGAACTTCAGTGCGAGGTTCCTACACTTCAACGATGTCGTTGAAAGGCATCAAGTGATTTGAATCCCATAACAGCATGGTTGTCTCTTCCGTGGGCTCTTGACTTTCTTGATCAATGGTGTTTATTGTCGATCTACTGGGTTGTTCGGTTAGAGAGAATTCATCTAGGAATCGGTTAGCCATTAAATTCATAGCATGCAACAATTGAGGACAATCCCTTTCTGAATGATTCTCTTGGTGGTATCTGGAGAAAGACTCAGATGCTATAGTCCCTAAGTCGACATTTAGGTTAGTTGGGGAAGGTTATATAGATTTGAAGGGTGGATTTATTTTAAAAAATGGTTTATAAAGTCTTTGATTTTGGTTTCCCTCCCCATCACTCCTTGTTGGTTATTCATATATCATGTCTGAGTTCATATCTTCAACTTGAGTGAACCAGGGTCCATGTCTGTTCGGGGTTCCAACAAAGCCTCTAAAACTATCGACCCTCCTGGTAAAGGAAAAGGCAATGCAGCACACAGGATGCACCATGCCGTCTCACCCGAGATGGTCTTAATGGGTGGCTACAATACTCATGTGTTTGCAGCCTAGGATTGAGTGGGAGATCTGAGAATTGTACGCTAAGAGTTCTATTTTAACTTATTAACGCAATACATTGTTAATTATGATCATGCAAGGAATATAACAACTCATTCATTTAGCATATCACTAACTACTGAATACAATAAAGAAACACATGCATTCAATCACATAACACAGGTTTTTACCGTGGTTCACCCCCCTGGGCTACGTCCACAAAGATCTAGCTCTTAGCTCTTTTACTATAGTAGTTCTGACACTACAACACTGCATGCTTTACAACTCATCTCAAAATGGGTTAAGATCTATTATGAGGTAGACTAGATTGCACCAAGCTCCTCAACCTGCGATCTAACCCTCAAGATCTACCCTCCTCGGTGCTCTCTAGCTCAACAACTTACAAAATTAGGTCATCCAACAAAATATTACATCACATCCGCCTCCTCGCATCTGTCTATCCTTTTCGCTATGAGACCTAGGTATCTATATTTATATGTTTCAGGCTCGCTAGCCATTACAATGTGTTGCAAAAACCCTAAACCTAACATCATTAGGTCTTCCATGCATGCGTGCATGTTGCTCTTCCTTCCAGCTGTTGCTTCCTTCGTGCATGCCTTCTTTCCCAAAATCACCTTTCTTTCTGCTTTGGCCTGCTTCCAACATGCCCCCAACACTGACATGTGGCTCGTCCTGAGCCACCTAAACTTTGTGTGCTTCGTCGATCTCCCTGGTGATCACCTAAAACTTCTCCTTGAGCTTTGTTGCTTGTGTTTGAGCCTACATGGTCTTCTCCTTGAGTGCATCTATTGTTTGGACTGCAATCTCGTCACTGATCAAACCTGCACACTCTTCCTGGGTCTGTGCCATATATTTCTTGGATTCCTCTGCATGTGCAATGACTTCTACTACTCGCTCTTGAAGCAGCTCCATTTGAGCCTGACACTCCTTTTTCTGTGTTTGCACAGTGGTGAGTTATGCCTATAGTTTCTTCTTATCTTGCGTCCCTTTGACACGCTCTGTGATGGACATTATCTTTTGCCTCTGCTTGAGGTCCTGGATAGTTGTGCTTATCCTTTCTTCTTCCTTGTCCCACTGTCGGACTTGTTGATCCTCTTCTAGTTTTTCCAAAGCTATGTTGCATTATCAAACAAATCGGTTGTTGCATTGACCTGTCACTCTATCTCATGTAGTTGCTTTGTTGCATCATGCTTCTTTTGCTCCCTTAACTCTAGTGAAGTGGTAGGTGTGATCTGCTCACGGAGATTCTCAGTCTCCTTCTGATATTGATCGATTTCCTGCGCAATATGATCAATCTTCTCTGTTGTTGTGAGTTCAGCCCTCTGCGCGGTCTTTGGAATCTTCTCATAAGTTTCGACCACTTTTTGTTCTAATCCGTTCACACGTCCCTCTCCTCTTAGGTCTCGAGCTTGGCCTACTCATATATCAATTCCAGCGTGTCCCATTTATCCTTTGCCTATTGCAATTCAGCTGTGTCTGTGTGTGCACGATACTGTACTTCTTGGGTAACACTAACCTGTAATTTGTGTAGATATTTGGATGGTATTCGCGGCAATACCAATTGGAGTTGAGTTAAGTCCTTTAGGGGTGTCTGCCCCACGATCTCATCCATGTGCAACATGTTGGGTGTAATGTGGAATGTTGCACTCGACTATGGTATTGTGTGGACTGTATCTCGCTCACTTGCTTCGGGTTCTTCTCCTGTCTGAGATGTTGACGGCCTTGTTCCTATGTTGTTGTCCGCTACCTACACTTCCCCGATCTTCTTGAGGAACTATCACATGTCTTCCAGCTCCTCTTGAATTTTGTCCCTGTGGTGCACAACATTATCAAAATCCTCGGATGTACGATCATGAACCATTTGTGCTATCATTTCTACATCATCCTTCATGTTTGTGTTTTCTGGAGGTGTTCTATGCACCTTCATATTCTTGCACGCACCCCCCATCTGAGTAGTTGGCCTCTTAGTCAGGCCTGGTTCTTGTGGATTGGGACTTGGTGTAATCCCCTATGTTGCCTCGTCCTTTTTCTGTTGTACTTGGGCTGATGCGTATTATTCTTCTTCCCCTTATGGGTCCCCATATTAGCTGTCCCTTCTTTCGTCTGCTTTGTTTTGGTCTGGCCCGTCCTTGGTTTCTTGGGAACTGGGACTTCCTGAGGCTGTGTTTCTTCCTGCCCTACCTCCTCCTCCGTTGTCCTTACAGGTATGTCTTGGGTGAGGACTAGAAACTTCCAGTTGTCTTCCCAATACCTGATAACCATTTTGATGTCGCCCTCCCTGATGCAGTAGTGCAATTGTAGCCACTGCTTGTTGGGGTCCTTTCGTGTCTGTATTGACATCACATGTCAAGTGGCCTTGAAGTTGGCGATGTCCCGATAGTATGTGACAGCCTATGGTGTTATTATACATAGGTTGGTGATGGCCTCATGTAGATCGCATAGATATCCTTCGAATATGGATGAGTTCATCATTCTGATCCTAGCGTCTGACATAGTGCCAAGCGATAAATATCTCACTTCATGATTAGGTTTGGGTCTAGTGGCGAAAAATACATATTTTGGTTCCTTCCATCCCATAATGGCTATCATCATGAGCAGCCATGAGTAATGAAATTATGTTCCTAGATCATGTGCATCCTTGCAGTCATCCAGAAACAAATTCAAAAGATAGGGTGCCCAGCTAATTGTGGTGCCCTCAGCACATTGTGCTACAACTGCGACAACCTCGGCCGAGACTTCCTCCTTGCGGCATTTTCTTAGCAGCTTGCAGGCCATGATTTTTTTGGTCATTTGTGTCGCGGCATCATTGATCCTTTTGATGATAATTCCTCGCATCCCTCTGTTAGTGCCATATTTCTTTTTCATCTCTTCTGCGAGTGCTTTCTCCTTTGTTTTGTCGTCGAGAAATTGTGCGGGGTCCATGCCCCGGAATGGCAGCCATGTAATGTGCGCAATGAGCTCTACGTTTATCGAGATGAGCTTGTCCAACCAAATATCCCCGCCATGTGCGACCACCAACAGTGGTTTGACGCAACTGCTTGCATACTATCCTCTGCCAAAGTGTGGTATCTCTAGCAGACCTAAAATCCTCGTTTTTTCCAATCTTGTTGCCCACTGGAGTGGTTGATTAACTGGTGCCCCAAATGTATCCAGACCCACAGTTTGTAGGTAGACTTTCTTTTCAAACTCCGAGAACTTTTTTGTGTCTTTTACGTCATGGTCTGAGTATTTTATCTTCTCAACATAACCTATCAAGTCTGATTTCACCCATACCCCTTCTTGTATACACAACAGAACAATGGTTGCGACGGGTTGCTTGCATGGTGACCTAGGTACCTGTTGCTTGTCATTTTTCGGTAGTGGCTGACTCGAGGTTCCAACCTCCATCAGTTGTTCTTCGGCATACTATTCTGGACAGCCCATGACATCTTCCACTGCTCCTTCCTGTGGGTGGTCTGACACGGTTGTTTGAGATTCATCTGGATCGACTATTGCTTCCTGATTTGTAGTCGTCCCATTGACTCTCAAATCTCCTTCAAGGTTCTCTGGTTGTGCTAGGCTTCCTATGCCCTAGTTCTATTGCTCCTATTCCTTTGTTGGCATATCCACATTCATGTCCTCAGGTATTGGTTGTTGGGTTTCTTCTACCACGGGTGTGGGGTTCATCGGTGTTGTATCTGGTGATGGGATTTCGTCGACATTGACGACCTCTGGTGGCTATTTATTTATTTTCCATGATTGTACCCGTGCGCTGGTTCTAACTCTAGAGTGTCTAGCAGTCTGGATTTTTTTATTCTTGCTTGGGTGGTTCCATGGTGGTGAATGTTGATCGTTTGTTGATTTCAATGATCTCTATAAGCTCTATTAACTTCCCTCTGTGCTCCGTAGGCTCTATCACTCTATGTCTTTTCCAGTCTCGTAATAAGTTGTTTGCTCCCACGTTTGTGCTTTGTATGGGCATCATATGAAGCTTGTTGAAGATGCTACCTTTATTATGGATTCAATGAACCTCTGGTTCCTTCGTACTTTCCATTACTCTCCTTTGTCGTCTCCATTTGGTGAGATTAATGCAGCGTCTCGTCGGTCCTTTCCAGTATTCAATTTTGTATGCCTTTGTCATTTAGTATCGCTTTTGTCGTCTTTACTTTTCCCGCTTGTTTCCATTTTGATATGGTCATTGGCCTTGTCTTCACTGGGTTTGTATTCCTAAGTATGTGTTCCCCTTCTCCTTTCAGCGCATTGTACCTCTGTTGGTATTGTTTAATATCCTATGTTTTTTGTTTTTTTTTAGCGATGACTTTCAAGTTGTGGGTGGTCGAATGTCCTTGTATAGCTTCATTCAGCTCCCATTGATCATCTATTTGAGTTATGTGCCTGCTAAGTCTTTCAATTGTACAACTCCCCCATCTGTGATAGTTTTTACTTTGTACAGTCCTAACCAGTGCATTCTAAGTTTTCCTAGGTGTTGAATGGATTTGTTGTCATACATCAACACTAAATCTCCTTCCTTCAAAGTTTTCTTCTTGATGTGTCTGTCATGCCAAGCTTTGTCCCTTTCTTTATGAACTTGTTGGTGGAACCCTGCTAAGATTCGATCTTCCTCCATGGTCATCAAATGATTTAGTCTCTCATGTATTGCGCGTCGTTCCGTCATGTGTGTAATTGCTGCTACGCGCAAACTCGGTACCAGAAATTCTAATGGCACCACTACTTCTTGGTCATATACCAATTTAAATGGCGTGTGCCCTATCAAATTCTTGCACGTGGTCTTGTAGGCCCACAATACTGTAGTTATTTTGAGGTCCCAATCATCCTTGTTGACATTAAAGATCTTTTTTAGTGCATTCTCAAGGATTTTGTTAAATGCTTCTACTTTTCCATTTGCATGTGGGTGATATGGTGTGCTATTTTAATGATGGACTTCAAACTCTTCAGTCATAGCATTGATAGTGTTGTTAATGAAGTGTGTGCCTTGGTTTCTCATCAAAACTCTTGGGCACCCAACTCTAGTGATTACTTGTTCAAATAGAAAGTGTGTTGTTGTTTCTACATTGTAGTACTTCACGGGTGTTGCTTCCACCCATCTTGTCAGGTATTCTGTCGTGGTGATAATGTACCTTGATCCTGTTCTTTTTGTTGGTGGGTTGATTGGTCCCACAAAGTCTATTTCCCATTTATAGAATGCCTACAATTTTACCTATGGTTGTAATGGCATCTCATCCCTTCTATTGGGTTTACCAACCCTTTGACAGACATCGCATCTCTCACAGTACTCCTTTGAGTCTCTGTGAATGGTCAGCCAGCATAGTCTTGCGCGCAATACCTTCTGCACGATAGATTTTCCTGCGTAATGTCCTCCTATTATTCCCTCATGGGCTTCTGGTAAAACTTTTGGTCTTTCGTGTTCTAACACATATCTTCGCAAGATGTTATCTGCACCCATTTGTATAAGTGTCTTGTGATCAGTTGATAGTCTGCAGCCCAGAATACTAGGTTTTTCTTCTGCACGGTGTTATATTCTTGCGGTGAAGTACATGTGCTCAACTACTGAATGATATATGCAAAGTATTCATCAACTATCTGGACTGAAAATAACTGTGCATCCGAGAATTTTTCCTCTAAATCCGTAGGTTCTTCTCCGTTTGTGACCCTTGATAGGTGGTCAGGTCCTGCATTCAATTTCCCTGGCTTGCCTATTATTTCAAAATCAAATTCTTGAAACAGTAGTAACCATCGACAAATTCGCCCCCCCAACATTGGCTTGTTGAATAGGTATTTAAGGGTTGAGTGATCCGTAAACATCTTAAAATGTTTTCCCAATAAGTAATGTCTAAACTTCTGCAGTGCCTAGATGTTGTGGGTGGGAAATCCCTCCTACGGACTAGCACTAAGAATTTTATCATGCATGCAGAAATGACCTAAAGATTCTTACTTTTTACCATCATCCCGTGCCTAAACCCCCATTACTCATATGTAAATATAAGGCTCAAGAGATTAAGTCGGCGTACCTTATTTTTCATGTTTGATGTCGATCCTTTTTTGCGCTTGGTCATTCTTTGACTGCAACTCTCCTTTTTTCGTGATTTTGTAGGCACACGCGGGCTATCTTGGGTTAGCTAGCATGTACACATGTGCAGTAATGAAGCAGGGCACATGGGGCTTTATAAAAGGGGTTTTTAAGAAGAGTTGTTCAGTAGTGTTTTGGCAAGAAGGAATCTGAGATGGCCTGAGGCCAGGTAAGCATGTTTGGTGCAAATTAGGGTTATAATAGATGCCCCCTAATGTGTGAGGTCAGAAGAGCATCTGATGGTCGAAATACATTAACAATATTCACCGATGTTCCGAACAAGTGAGCCCAGGGACCAGAAATCAGGAGGTGCCTTCTGCAAAATAATAATTGTCTCACCGAGGCGAGCATACCCATGCTCGGGATGAAATAAAATCATGGCTACCAATCAAATACACTGTAGATCCATGTCATATAACTATATAAAGTGTAGCCGCGAGCAATACATAGCGGAGCTACATCTTGAAATCAAAAAGATATACATGTAGAGTATTCATCTTCTAGAAGATGATAAGGCCTGATGGTTGGAGACGAGGTCTTTAGAGCTCAAGAAACAACTTCAAAATATTCAAAACTCGGGTAGGAGTGTAATATGAGTGTACGACTTCACTACCCAGAGGTCTGCGACGACTCATCGGTGATGGACTAGAGAATATTGATGATCGGACTGAAGGCTTCATTGATTTCAAACAAAGACTTGATTGGACTTTGAGGATGGTCGGGCATGAGGGCAAGAGACAAACTCCAGAGGGGCCAACTCAGGCTTGGTAAAACTTCCCTTGGGCAATAGCACAACAAATGATGAGACTCGGGCAGCATGGCATTAACATAAGTTCGCGAGGCAGGAGGCAACGCAAACTCTCCATATGTTTGGAAGAGTAACCAAATGGAGGAGGACACAGCTCAATGTAGCGAGAACAGTTTCCTAAGGTCATATTAAAACCCAGGGCTTGATGAAAAAATGGAAGGATGTGCTTTGTCCAAGGGCGACTCATTGTGCTTCCAATAAAAAGAAAATACTTTTCCCTTCCTCTTTTTGGGGTATATTTGATTTTTTTGTCTTTTTCAATAATTTTGGAAAAATAATAAAAGAATGTTACGTTACAAAGGAGGAATGAGTGTCGCAAATATACAAGTTCGAGGTGCAAGGACGAGACTGATGTTTAAAGAAAGGACACTTGGGAAAAATCCCTCCTGGGACCAAAGGTGTCAAGACTCAAAGGCAAAGTGCTACAGGGCTTGCGTATAAGGCATGCTTCAGATGGTTCAGTTGAGAGCAACATGGAGTCGGCATTAGACCAAAGACACAGGTATGCAAATGCGGTTAACAAAACACACAATGGTAACATCCTTCGATGTAAGTTTAACGAGCCTAGAGAAGGTAAGCTCGGCAGTTTTTCATATTTAGAGAGTCTGAAAAACGAAAAATGAGACTCCAATGGGGTACCTTTTTTGAAGGTAGTCTAGTTGGTTCGAAAAAGGGGTAAACTAGCACCGACAAGACGTCTATTCAAAACCATTTTAACGAGTGTGATAAAGACAAGATCACTTGGCCATTTTTTCATTTTTAAGGAGTCTGAAAAAAGCTTAACTATGGACTCCGTCAGGAATGTTCTTCTGGACCATTTTAACAAGTGTGAAAGAATAAGGTCACTCGACGATCTTTTCAATTTTAGGGAGTCTGAAAAGAGCTTAACTATGGACTTCGTGGGGGTTCCTTTTTCGTAAATTTAGTCCCTCGGGCCTGAAAAAAGGTTAAAATTATACCTGAAAGTACTCTTCTAGAGAACTGAAGTTCCTTAGAGTATACCTTTGTTCGTACAGTTGACCGTCTGGACCGAAAAATGGGTAAACTACCACCGGATAGACGTGACTTCAAATTTCATTTTAACGAGCGTGAAAGGCCACAAGGTCGCTCGGCAATCTTTTCATGTTTAGAGGGTCTGAAAAGGGCTTAAAAGAAGACCCGTTATGTTTTGGGAGTCTCGTGGGTTAGGTCAAGAGTCATGCAAATGAGGCTCAAATGTGTAATCAAGAAAAACTAAAAGGACTCCCGAGCCTACAGTCATTAGTGACAGCATGGACACCATAATGCAACCAGGATCTACCTAGGGCATCTATGTTCTGGTAAGCTCTACCACCAAATCACAACACTTCTAAAGCAGAAATGATGGTTCTGTGTCACAACCTGATGGGATTGATCCTATGGCAAAGGGATAAAGACAACGAGATACAAAAGTAGGGGTGGAAACCTAACTTATATGCTCAAGTTGACCATCTGAGGTTTTTCCCACGGACCGTCAAAAGTGACCCAAAACTCCAAAAAATGTCCTAATACCTGAACGTAACTTTCCATAGAAACTCTTGAATCACTCTAAATGGTTTTCAATTTAGAGAAAATGATAAGGGGGGCAAAAAAAGTGACAAAAAAGGGCCAAAAAGTCTATAAATAGAAGTTGGTAGCTCATTATCACCATTGTTGATTTGGAAATTGACTCTGGAGCAAAAACCCCCTTTGATAAAAGTGGTGATTATGGGAGCTACAGTCGACGAAACGACCATCCGTTTGGACCAAGTAAGTATAAACTACCTCCTTTTTCTTTTTAATTCTTTATTTATGCATTTAATTTGGTTTCTTGGGGGGGCATCGACCTTTAAAAGGTCGGCCCTAGGTCCATGCGGGTTGTCCTATGACAGCCCGCATGTACACTCGCTCTGTCTGATGTCAGAGCGCGTGTACATGCGACTGTCATCACAACAACCTGCGTGGACCCTCCCATGAGTGCAAAAAGGTTTAAAAAGCAAGGCCTAACCCTCCGAAAATTTTCCCATGTGCAGGATGTATGTGCAATGGAGAGAACAAGAGCACGAAGATATTAGCGCACTAGTTGGGGAAGACCCTAACGCTATGGCGATTTTAATGCAATGTGGCTTGCTCAAGTTTTTTCTGTCTCCTTTCATGAGAGCACAACCTAGGCTACCGAATACCTTGGTTGAATACCGGCACCCTGACACAGAAGCTTTTATGTTAGAGGGGCAGTCACTGGTGCCCACTATAGAGGATATATACTTTTTGACTGGCCTCTCCAGGAGAGGGGAACCAGTCAATTTCCGGACATTTCCTTCAGGGCCTCATAATATATTGGAATTGATAGGACTTTATTGTGAGGCTGGTACAAAACGATCGAGCTCATAGGTGCCAATAAGCAAGATCACTGATTTATCACTACGGGCGATTGTGTTTCTTTTTGGGTGGATGACTGGTTCTGTGGCTCTACATCAAGCGTCCCGTGCACAGATGAACTGTGCAGTCCAGTGCTTAAATGCACAAATATTTGACTGGATCACTACATTGTTGGATTGTATGAAGAGGTAGCTGACAGATTTCCAGTTGTGGACGCAGAGGAACTTCGGGTTTGAGACGATTCTATGCTCTTTCTTCTTTGAAAGAGTTCCTAGTTTCAGTCCTCGAGTGGTGGTACGAGGACATCAGGCCTCTCTTCCTACGGTTTGCAGATGAGCAGTGTTGCTACCACAATAGGGTGGTGGAAGGACCAATGAGTCCTTTGATGATGACTTATTTTCTTGTTTGTCATGGCAGATCCCAGCCATAGAGGATTATCCTTATGCTAGGATTGATTTCTCGAGAGATCCTGAGATCCCTGTACCTCCAGGTGAGGAGTGAGGTGAGATGGGTAACTTTGCATCATTTTTTTTTTTTTTTGAAATATATATAATTTTTATGTTGTTTTTTTATATATCATTTTTTTATACCAGAGTATTTGACAGATATGTGTCTATTGTGTGCAGATGTGGGACCCTCATGACCTGTGAATTATGAGAGGAACAGGCCTCATCCTAGGCTAGGGGTCGCACCTTCCGCCGCAGGGGGACCGACAATAATAGGAGAGCTTCCAGCCGGTGAGGCTGAGAGGGTTTTGAGACGAGTTGAGAGAAATTTTACCTCACTCACTCGCACCATCCCTATGGCAGAGATTAAGGATCTGCCACCATCCATGCAGCCTCATGTAGTGGGGGCACCACAGACGTGGGTCTGACTGTTTCGGCATTTGGAAAATGTTGTTGATTATTACAACAGGGCCCACAAGCCCTGACCTTAGTTAGTCTAGACTCTGATAGCTCCACCTGTATATATTTTTTGAGGGCATAAGCCCCATGACTCATTACTGGTCATATTTTTTGAGGTGCTTGTGTCCACCTATGTACTCTGATGATTATGATATTATGTATGGATTTTTATGTCTTTTTGTGTCTTATGGATCATATTTTCCTTTAAAAATGTATTTACATGTTTATGTGTATGTCTTTTTATATGTGAGCAAGATGCCAGTCTAAAATTTGATTAGCTAGAGTATCTATAACTTGGTTTAATCTCCTAGGAACATGAAAATATGTAATATAATCAAAGCTTCGTTCTAAGAGACGTACCCTAAGGAATCATCGATGTAAAGTCAGATCATGAACACAGTAGACTCTATTTAACTGAGACACAACCAGTTGAGCGTCTAAATAGACCCAGAGATGAGAGATACCAAATGACAGGGTGTCACAAAGAAACTCAATAACTGCATTGTACTCGACGACATTGTTTGTGGTGTCGCCTAAGCATATGCCTCCGGAAGATAATAACTAGCCTCGAGGTGTAAAAATTACCCAAGTTGCGGAGGCAAGCCTCCAAGTGTGCCAGCTAGCACTGTTTGTGTACCCAATGAACACCTCTGATTCACTTGACATCTGCCACAGTGACAAAAGATAACATCAAAAATGACACGTCCATAATACTAAAAGAAACCAGAAAGTAATAGTACAAAGACTATACATATGTTACAAAAAGTTACCCAAAGTGACCTACCTATGAGTAATACTTCTTGAGGTAGAGCCCATTTCTAGGCTCCGCCAAAGTATTTCCCTCAAAGTCAACCAGACGATAAGCGCCCTTTTTTAGAACCTCTTTTATGATGAAAGGTCCGAACCACATGGGTTTGAATTTTCCTGCCCCCAGGGGGTCCTTATCTTGGTCATAGACCAGGACAAGGTCACCTTTAGAGAAAATTCGAGGACGAATAGACCAATCATACTGACACTTAACTTTTTGTTTGTGAGCCTCATTGGCCAGGGCCACATCATGACGCTGCTCATTGAGCCGCTCAAGGTATAATAACCATTCTTCAAGTGGAGAAGTGTCTGGCAATAACTGTACTGCCAATTTTAGGGACGGGATTTGAAATTCTATAGGAAAGACTGCTTCCAGCCCGTAAACGAGTTGAAAAGGTGAGAAACCGGTTGCAGTCTTAACAGACGTTCGGTAAACCCATAATGCCGAGTAAAACATCAAATGCCAATTTGACTTGGCTGAGTTGATCGTTCGTTGTAGGATGGTCTTAAGAGATTTATTTACAGCTTCCACTTGACCATTTGCTTGGGGGTAGTAGGGTGATGAATGTTCTTGCCAAAACCCAAGCTTTGATGTTAATTTGGTCATCATCTAGTTCTGAAAGTGACTGCCATGGTCAGTGACAATCTCTCTCGGGACACTGAACCTTGCTATTATCTGGTTGAATAAAAAGAGAGTTGCAGTCTCTCCATCATCTTTAAACGTTGGCATAGCTTCGACCCACTTCGTGAAGTAGTCTACGGCTACAATGATATAACGGTGCCCCCTTGTTGAAGGATGGTTGCATGTAGTTGAATCAATCCCCCACTTGGTGAAGGGACCAACTGTGATGACAGAAAACATGGGAGTGGGATGTGCCCTGATATTCCGAGAGAAGATCTGACACAGGTGGCACTTCTTGACTGATTCGATACAATCTTTGATTAGTGTCGGCCAGAAGTAACCTGCTCGTAAAATATTTTGGGTTGTTGCCAACCCAAACAAATGACCGCCACATGCTCCGATATGGAAATCGTTAAGCACGATAACTGCTTCTTCGTGAGTGAGGCATCGACACAGGATGCAATCTACACCTCTTCGATACAACGTATCATCGAGTATGAGATAATTCTTAGCCTGATGGCGTATACGGTGACGCTCATCACGAGAAGCAGAGGTGGGGCACTTCAAATTCTGGAGATAGACAAGTATATATCCGTACCATGGATCTGAAGATGCGATCAAAAACATATCTCCTCTAATAGGAAACTCTTCGGGCATAACATCACTTGACTCGATCGAAAGTTTCGAGATGAGTTCTGTGAAGACCAATGAATTTTTTGATTTCACTTAAATGAAATCTAAGTCAAATTCCTGAAGGACAACTATCCATCTACTAATATTTCTGTCGATGACCCGTCGTGTCAACACGTATTGAAACGGATTCACAACGGCAATGACGGTAGTCTTGCGAAACAAAAAATAATGACGGAATCGTTGGATAGCATGGACTACTGCCAACACAAGTTTTTTGATATGAGAATAATTTAGTTCTGGTCCAACCAGGCCTCGGCTCAGGTAATAAATCACATATTCTGAGAGTAAATCATCCTCCTGAACTAAGACCATGCCGATGGTTGACTCTGTCGTAGCCAAGTATAATAGGAAGTCTTTGTTATAATTGGGCGGTCGAAGCAAAGGGGCAGTTGTAAGGGTGTGTTTCAACGCATCGAAAGAACGTTGAGTTGCATCATCCCAATGAAAAGGAACGTCCTTCTTCAGCAAGCGCATAAATCCCTTTGTAAGCTCGACATAGTTTGCGATGAAACATCTCAAAAATTTCGCCTTGCCCTGAAGACTCTGAAGTTGAAGGATTGTGCATGGGGGAGGCAACTGAACTATTGCCTCAACCTTCATAGGATCGACCATGATCCCTGTTGTTGACACTATGAAACCTAACAAACATCCTGATGTTACACAAAAGCTGCATTTGTTTGGATTCAAGCGAATCTGGAAGTAGCGACATCGCTCAAAGATAAGTCAGAGGTGTGTGGGACGATCTGTTCTCTTGCGAGATCGAGATGCTAAATCATCTAAATATCCCTCGACTATATGCATGAGATCATGGAAAGTAAAATACATGGCTCGCTGGAAGGTAGCTCTAGCATTTTTGAGACCAAAAGGCATCTTATGATAGGCAAATGTACCCCATGGACACATGAATGTAGTTTTGTGTTGGTCTTCGGGTTTGATTTGTATCTGATTATATCCCGAAAAACCATCCATGAAAGAAAAGGCCTTGCAACCTGTACATTCATCAATTATCTGGTCGATGAATGGTGTGGGAAAATTGTCTTTTGGACAGGCCTTGTTCAAATCATAGAAGTCCGTACATACACGAATCGTGCCCTGTTTCTTATTGACCAGCACAGGATTTGACACCCATTGGGTCAAATGGATAGGATAGATAAAACCGGTTTTTAACAGTTTCCCGACTTCAACCTTAATGGTTGTTGCTTTCCTGGGATTAATTGGATGAAGCTTCTACCGAACATGCTTGGCATCCAAATAAGTTGTGATTTCATGTTCGACTATTTTTTGTTCGATGCCTGGCATTTCCTCGTAAGACTAGGCAAAAACGTCGCGGAATTCTTTAAATAGATCTGTGTAGATTTGAATCTCTTCGAGGGAACAGTCAACTCCGACGAAAACATTCTCCACGACGCCAGGGGTTATGGATATATTAATCGGTATAGTTTCAACGATAGTTGTCATATTACCCTCAGCATAAACCTCATGTGTAGCTAAGGGATTAATAGGACAAAACCTATCTCCAGTCATAGTCAAGGTGAATTCTCCTGCTTCGATTCTTATTAACTCTGGGAGGAAGTATGATCTGTGATGGAGATCATCCCAGGGTTTGTCCGGACTAGTCATTGCTTCAATTATTGCTTCGTCGGAGGGCAATACTAAGTCTAACGAATTGGTATCAGGGAGAGAGCCTTGAGCCCAAATAGGCTCTAGAATCGGATCTAACTCTTGTGCAGGAGTTGGATCTATGTAGGCTGAAGCTTGTTGGACTAAAGAGTACGCGACTTCGGCTACGGACAAGGGCATGAACATGCCAGGGTGCCCTGTCCCGTCCATCGTGGCCGATGGGGAAGGAAGTATCCATGGATCGTTGAGGTAAGTCGTGCGAAACGATGAAACTTGGAAAATCTCAACCTTATGGTGGTCTGATAATAACTTGACATCGCCTTGAGGGGGCGAGTAATCGAAGGTACCCATCAAAGATGGGCACAAACCAAATCCTACGTTGACGATGCCTGGTTGGGGATTATCAATCATCGGGACCGCGGATGCCCCCAATGAAGGGTCGGGTCTGGAGAAGGACAATTGATCAACAGTCACGATCCAACCCTCGTGTGGAAACAACAAGACCCAGAAAACTGTAGCAACCACTTCTTGCATAGCATAAGTCCAACTCCTACCTAACAAGATATTGTAGTCGAGGGATGCGTCGACTACTGCTACCTCGACGCACATGGTCTTCCCTCCTAGCTGCATGGGGAAAGAGGGAATGATGCCATGTGGTCGGAACGAACGACCGTTGAAAGCAGTGAGAAGAGTAGGTGATGGAGACAAAACGGGTTGGCCAATGGCCTTCCAATATGCCAACGACATGACACATGTCTAGGCACCCTCATCAACCACCGTGCGGAAAATGTTCCGAGTAAAAGTTTCCATGGGGTAAGCCACTACTATCTGAAACGCTACGTGGTAAGGCAGACGAGGTTTTAAGTCGATTGTATCCAGCATGATTGTACCCAGATTACAAGTCTCAGTAGATCCTAAAGCGGCTAACAAATATTTCCTTTGGGAAGGGTAGATTTGGAGGACCTCCAAAGCAGACATCGCACAAAGGGTTTGAGACAAATCCTCCACCACAGAATAGTTATGGGCGACCCTTTTGTTTGGGTTGTGAGAAGCTTTCTTGAACGCACCTTTTGGGATGCGTGTCATTGTTTCGCCCAAAGTCTTCTCGATCTAGAGAGGAAGAGATGGGATTTCAGCTTCTTTGCCCTTCTCAGAAGTGCTTGGTTTATTATAGTCATGCGCTCTAGTCGATATAAAAGCATCACCTTTCATCATATACACATTCGTGGATGCAGGATTATTCGAAGACGGAGAGGGTCCTTGATTGCCCCCTTCCGCGCTTGTAGAGGCTTGGGTTAGGTTTTTCCCATGTTGAAATGGATTGGTTAACATGACAGGTTGTTGCTATGTCACAAACTTTTGGGCCTCTGCAAGCCGAGGACATTGGTGGGTCAGGTGATCTTCCACGCACAGGTTGCATGGATACCTCGCCTTTCGTTTCTCAGTGTTTCCCCCGCCAGCATTATTAGTGGGTTTCTTATCCCCCTTACCCTTCTTTCGTTGTTTTTTCTTTCCTTTAGGCTGATGAGTGGCCTTTGGATTTTTCGATTGCACGTTGTGTACATCCGACGTTTGGGTAGGGGGAGCAGCCGAAACAGTTGTCTGGCTGGCCACTGTGCGTTGTATGGACAATTGTTCCAATTGTATCGTCAATTATTCAGTGGGTTGTGTTTGTGTTGAACCAACAATACCATAGACATGTGGTCTCGCTCTCTGTCTGGTTTTATCAAGTATTGAGCATGGCACATCTGGCAAGATCTCGTATAATAAACCGGACTGAGAGTAGATTAGCTCAAGATGTTGAGCTCTCATGATGGCATCTTATTCAAAAAACACTCCCGACATCGCGACGTCTTTGGATAACTGTGGGACCAAAGACTTAAGGAACCACTTAAGAAGGAATGTTGGTGGGACCGGCACTTTAAATAAACTCTTCTGGCGTCTCCATTCTTGGATGTGATCAGAGATATGGTATGCTTTTGTCTATTCGAAATTGGCCAGCGATTTTGTGCCAACGTAGTATCTCACAGGTAATTGGAAATGGTTTAGGAAAGCCATTGCCAATTCACCGAAGGAAGAGTATCTTCAGCGGTCGAGCTCAATGTACCATTTCGCGACACTCCCAATGAGAGTATGTTGAAACAATCGCAACTGTACGGAGTCATATTTTAATGAATTAGACGAGCACCAAAGGTGAAAAGTAGTCACATGATCTCCTGGATCTTCGTTAGGCTTGGCCTCGAACTTTGGTATGTCTGAAGGCAACTTCGTCGGCATAGGGGGCCAAAGCAGATCGTGATAGATAGGGTCATTCAACAACCTTATCAAGTTTGGGAAATGTAAGGTTGCCAGGAAAGGTAGTTTGGTTTGTTGGTGATAACCATGGAAAAAGGGACCTGGAGTTTGACTAGCACCAGGTTGCCAGGAAAAGTTCGGTTGTTGGCCTGGGTTCTGGTAAAAACCATGGCCATGACCAGCGTACGGATTATGCGTGTGAGGAGACATCATCAGTTGATTCCCAAAATAGGACGTAGATGGTTGGGCGTGCATTACATTCGGAGGACTTTGGGAAGGGTTGCCCCATGCCGATCCCATGGGCATATGCATAGCACCCTGTCTAGGGTTCCATTGGTTGTGAAAATAATTGCCCCAGATTGACATTCCTGATGAGGGAACTGATCCCTGCCAAGAATTCCAAGGTCCTGATGCAAAATAAGTTCTTGGGTTTCCCCACTGTGCGGGAATAGTACCCTGCATAGGAATAGGTTGTCCGTAATCGGGGTTTCCCCCAGTCGGGAAAGTAGCTGACGAGAAAGCGTTGTTACCAAATGCATCGAACAAAGAAAATGATGTCGAACCTACTGGCATATTATGAGAAGGTGGTCCTTCACTCCCTGCTCCAAATAAACTATGGTGTGTGGGTGGCCCGGCGGATTGCTAGTGGGTGCCACCGAGCGAAGGGGACGAAGGAGGTATATGACCTCCCCCGTAAGGGAAAGCATTAAAAGGAGATGAAGTGCACCCCATGTGTCCTTGCAGAGGAGCGTTAGAGCTCCCTGCCCCCAGACCTAATGTCTGTAAAGTGGAGTAGGAAAGTACAAGACTTGTACCTGAGCTAGGCATCCCATATGAGAACAGAGGGCCTGTCGCACTTGATGTGAAAGGGGCAGTGGTCACTGACATAGATGGGATTGGACCACTGCTCAAGGTACAGGCGGTCGAGACCATGGTGGCTCGGACCAGTGACGGTGTGTTAGGAGGTGGAATATCCCTTGTGGTGACAACCATAGTGGGAATTGAAGAATTCCCAAAAGAAGTGGAAGCATTTGTTTCCATTGCTGTGTGCGACACTGTCTGGCACTTGTAAGGGTGAATCTGTATGATGATGGGTGTCGAAAGATCAGTGGTTGGAGTTTCGGATGGACCAAGAGCTTTCGCTCCAAGGTCTAAAATGGTCGTTTCCTCTGGATGTTGGTCGGGTACAGTTTCCTGTGACCCGATCGCTTCAAAAGACCCTTGTTGGTCTAATTTTCACCTTGGTGGTGGCAGAGGTGGCTCCAGTGTAACCGGTGATAGGCCCAGAAGCCTTCGTGATCGGAGAAGCTCATGATCCTCCACTGTGTGAGAAGATCAAAGACGCACTAGGGCTTTCTATTCGTTCAAAAAACAACACACACTAAAAAGGTCCCTCTAAGATAAAACAAGGAAACACTAAACTAGTTGGAAGAATAGTTACAACAACCAACACTAGAGAAACTTACCGGTGCAAGTGAAACTCGAACACAGAAGCACCCTTTGGGTATACTCTGCAAAGTGTGGCCTGATGTCTGTCCTAGGTACCGTGGTATACCCCCGTAGTCACCTATGAATGTCTCTAAAAAAGATAGGCAACTAGGTTTCCAGCGCGCGAACAATCACCAGGCGGGTACAGTTGACAGTCGGGTAGACCACAATGAGCAGGGTATCAAGCCCAAAACCTGTCAAGGGTATCGAAGGCATGTGGTCTGGAAGACAATTGAGGACCTCAAACAAATTTGAGACCCATGAAGCTCCGTGGAAAATGCAATCGACGGAATCCCAAGACAAGCCCTCTATATGTGTTCTCCAGTACGATTGGTCCAGCTTTGGAGGGGTTATCTCCGCTACCTTTCCGCATGCGACCTCGTGTTTAGCCCCTGTGTTAGAGGGGGGTCCCAGATAAATTTCACTATACTGGACTTTGACACTCCCTAACTCAGACTCCAATGTTTGATTTAATGGCCTTGAAGAGTTTCCTCTCCAACCTAATTCAAGGCCCTAACCCTAAACTAGTTGGTTGACCCTACAAACATAAAAAGTCTAATGAATTTTAGATTTAGAATTAATTTTTATGGCTTGTCTTAAGTCAAAGGTTATGAAAGTGAAACTAGTGATGTTTGAAAGACGAAAGAAAAATAAATAGAAAGATGGAAACAAAATAACTTCTTCTTGACTCAAATCTTAAACAACTTTTCAAACTAAAAAATTTCTAAGATCTTTGAA
>ML777197.1:901988-912785 GCA_009831015.1 Picea engelmannii
AACCTCCATACCTCGCATTCAATAAGTGAGTTGAGGTTTCAACTACCTCTGTTCACCTTCATTTAATTCTTCAGCGAGGACCAGGATCGAAGTCGCATCAGATGGCGCATGGAGATCACGATGATCCTTTCGGCGGCTAGCCCTGACGCCTTTGGCTCCTTTTGCACAGTTCTTTTCTTTCCCAGGTGGCCACGGGCTGTGACCCTGTGATTACTCGCAAAGGAGCTTTCGGCGTTCGTGAATAGGAAGGGGTTGATCACCGTCCCTCGAAACCGCAATGAGCGAAACACCGAGATGGCTTGAGTTGGCGTCGCGCGTCCCTCTAGATCTGACGGCTCTAAACTCACCCGATGATGCTGTGAGCCCGATTTCAGGCGCTATCGACACTTCGGGGTTCAGGGCTTTGAGATGTATAATGACAGAAAACCTTCACCCTTTGAACTCGCGACTACCGAAAAGCCGACGTGACCAGATCTCGCGCCACGTGTCCTTTGGATGAACGACTGCCATCCATGCCCGCACATGATGTGGGCGTTATCCATTGCGCTATCCTTGACGCATATTCTCTATCTGCGACTTCCTGCCAACCGTTGATCTACTCATATGGATGGATCAGGACCGCTGACACTATAATTTTGCCTGCTCACTTGATTTTAAGTCCGAACATGACTTCTTCTATGCGCTGCGCTTGGGCGCTCCTCGTGAAACCTGCAGACCTGAATACTCTTGTGCCCCAGACAAAAAATGTTACTAACATTAGGCTCCATGGGGGATAGATTCATCCCTGTGATGCTCTAAGGACTCATTCCGCATCTTCAGTGCCTTGCTGTTGGGCTATGGAGTCAGGCTCAAAACATCCTGCTGCTGAAAATACAGGCCGAAAAATAAAAGCAACAAAATAAAGATACATGCTCAAAGGAGCTTATTTATATACAATCCTAAACTAATAAAACACTGTACATGGGGCTAGGTGAAAGCAGACTTCCACCATAGCCAATCAAGTAACTTCCTGAAGGGAAGCTCTTTCCTTCTGTCAGTGATCACAAACAGTTGATGTAACCGAGATAGAAGAATGATTACACTCTTCAAATTCCCCTTACACGCTGAAGTTGAGATGGGATATGGTGGCTCCAAAGCATAAGGGAAATGCCACTCCATGTATTCGCTGACAGGGTCATCGAATGAGTGGCCAATTCCAGGAAATTGGCGACAGACAACCTCTTCTGCTACACAGTTGTTCACATGTGGCCGAATATCTCTTATAAGCACAGGCGGGTGAATAACTGAAGTGGGCTCGTTGATCTCAGGTGGTGGCTGCTCACTGACTGGTTCTGAACAAAGGGCAGACTGTTCCTCTGGTTCTTTTTCCTCTTCTTGGCTCTCCCCCGGGTTAGATTCGTATTCATCATAAACATGCCCCCCGGGTAAATTCTTCTCTTCCTTGTACTGCTCAGCGTTTCTTGAAAGACTGAGATGGCTGATTTCCTCGTGATAATTTTCCTTAGTGAGCAAAGGACAAGGTTCTGCGACCTGCTCTTGGAAATCTAGCATATCGAGCTCAGACTCTGATTCGTAACTGTCATAAGTGGTCTGGCTGCTCTGATAAGAAAAAGGTGATGTGGGGTTCTACTGCTCCTCTTCCAGATAATCATCAAAGTCGGGGGGGGAAAGAGTTTCTCCAACTTGCAGAAATGGAACTATCCCCCGCTCCTCCGTTTCGACCCCAAATGTAAACACATCATGGGAAATCTCGTGAAGGAAAAGAGAACAATCCTCTTCCACAACTACCTCTTCATTGTTTTGATCTGAGACAACAAGCTCATCGGGGGTAGATGTTAATGCGTTTACAAAATCTTCAATAATCTCCTCGAAAGAGCCATCTAGAACATCTGCCTCGGAGACTGGAAAATCCTCCCCATTGTCCTTAGATTCCAACTTTGCATATTGAGCAGAGAGATACTTCACCTGCTCCATCAACTCACTCAGGGTGTCTTCTTCCTCCCTGGGATCTTCATTAGCTTCATGACCCTCCTCTGATGCAGACGAATGTGGAGGAGAAAGGAATGATTTCTGACCCAGGTCGTCAGGATCATCCTCATAGCCTATGTCTGAAACAACTTTATCTTGTATATAGTTGTGGTATCCCTCACAACAGTTATGACAAATCAACTCAGAGGGATAAAGCTCCTGACAATAGGCAGTGAAGGCTGCATGGAATTCACTGAGTGAAGAGATGCTAGCAGGGGGTAAAGAATGATACCATTTACGAGCATCCCCTGCAAACGAGAACATGAACATTTTCAGTAATACATCCTCATGATGTATCTCCCAATGATGCATGAGTTCATGAAACTCATTGAGGTGCTGAGCAGGGTTGTCCTCTTCACATTTTCCAAATATGGGCAAATAATCGCCCCATTCATCCAGAGATGGGACAACATTAGGAAAACCAGGAATAGCAGAAAAATTAAAAGGAGCAAACCTGCGAGCAAGGATTTTCTCCATATCGAACCAGTGGAGTTGCCAATCGATCCTTGAATCATGGAGTCGCCAGGTGAAAGATGCACAGCTTCGAATGTGTCTGGTCCTTGTTCACCATCAAAGGCTAGATCCTAACGTTGTTTTTACCCCAGGAAGCTTCTCAGGCTGAGAAAGCAGTTGTTGAAACCTTCTCGAGAAAGCTCCTCTGGGTCAGCTTTTAGGTGTGCCAACAGTAGCCACAGATGAAACAGTGAAGTGGAAACAATGGAGTCGCCACAGTGGAGTCGCCAGGTGCACAGTAGCAATCTTGAAGGGATCTGATATCTGATGCACCTTCAGAATCAGAGGCTCAATGTCGTTCTGCCCAGGGAAAATCTTCAACTTCGTCCCCGACAACGACGCCAGAAATGTTAGCGTCAGAAGTCACTCCTGGATTGCTTGCAGGAGAAGAGCCCAACGCCCATCAGTTTTATGTCACGATAGTTTTGAATGGGTGATCGAATGGATAAAGACTCAAGAAGGTACAACTTTAACTCAGGAAACCGGGCCTAGTATGTAGATAGCAAGGGAGGTCTTGATCCAACTTCTGTCAGTAAATGATTAAAGGGTGGTAGATGGAAGACTTGTGGGAAGGGTGAGCAAGACTGCTTCGGGCAACAGGCCTTTGGAAGCTTGAGGAAGAAAAACTTAGAAGCCAAGATCCTCTTGGTCCAGAGTTTCAAGGAGCTGAGGGGTGACTCGACTAGATCCTCCAATTCCAAGTCGTTCAACACTAAGAAAATCACAGGAACCGATTAGAAACAATGCAACTGTTACAGTGATCCAACCTACATCATCCTATAACAGCTACAACTCGACTGGATCCTCCAATTCTGAGTTGTTCTAACACAGTATACAAAGAGATGGAAGAGAAACTGACATCCATAAAGTAAGAAGTCTCAAATGCCTTATACATTAACCAGAGCGACCAACGCTTCATCAAAACTTACAGAACGGGAGCCTAGCTCAACCATCGACCCCTTACAAATTACAAAGACTGAGTCTATATACTCAGCAAAATTCGCCTATCAGAGGCATGTTCAGTCATCCAAGGCGTGGTGTCCCCTCAGCCGAATTTGGACGAGTAACTTTCGTCAGACGTCGCCTTAACTGCACATGGCTCCTACAGGGGAGATAGCAGCAACATTAAAGGCCAGCATGGCGTGAGCAGACTTTCTCTGGTCAGATGAGGACCGACCATGACCTTTTGGAGAAAATCAGTGTACAGGACCGTCTCGAGCAGACTGTCTGCTGGAACCTCCATACCTCGCATTCAATAAGTGAGCTGAGGTTTCAACTACCTCTATTCACCTTCATTTAATTCTTCAGTGAGGACCAGGATCGAAGTCGCATCAGATGGCGCATGGAGATCACGATGATCCTTTCGGCGACTAGCCCCGACGCCTTTGGCGCCTTTGTGACCCTGTGCTTACTCACAAAGGAGCTTTCGACGTTCATGAATAGGAAGGGGCTGATCCCCGTCCCTCGAAACCGCGATGAGTGAAACGCCGAGATGGCTTGAGTTGGTGCCGCGCGTCCCCCTAGATCTGACGGCTCTGAACTCACCCGATGATGTTGTGAGCCCGATTTCAGGTGCTATCGGCACTTCAGGGTTCGGGGCTTCGAGATGTATAACGACAGAAAACCTTCACCCTTTGAACTCACGACTGCCGAAAAGCCGACGTGACAAGATCTCGCACCACGTGTCCTTTGGATGAACGACTGCCATCCATGCCCGCACATGATGTGGGCGCTATCCATTGCGCTATCCTCGGCGCATCTTCTCTATCTGCGACTTCCCGCCAACCGTTGATCTACTCATATGGATGGATCAGGACCGCTAACACTATAATTTTGCCCACTCGCTTGATTTTAAGTCCGAACAAGACTTCTTCTATGCGTTGCGCTTGGGTGCTCCTCGTGCAACCTGCAGACCTGAATACTCTTATGCCCCGGACAAAAAATGTTACTAACAATATCGATCTAATCGGCTATCAAGTAAGGGACGCCACAGAGGAGGCAGTTAAACAGGTGTCGCAACTACAGGAAGAGATGAACGTGAAGGTGCAAGAGCAGTTGATGGCCTTGCAACAACGGTTGGAGGTAGTGAGCATATCACCAGAGCACAAATCCGGTGAAGCACCATCAACAAGCCAGATTGGGGAAGCGAGGTCCACCACTTCTTACTTTTCAGAGATGAAAACAGGGCACAAAGTGTTGAATATCTCACCAAATGTGATTGAGTTCCCAATTCCCGAGATGCAGGAGCAGGTACAACGACTAAGTCACCTGGATTTAGTCGTTTCACAGATTCCCACAATAGTACTACAAGGCTTCCACATCGATATTGTGCATGGGATATGGTTCTGCGTAGAGTCAGCATCAAGCGAGTTGGCAAAGGTAGCGATGGAGAAGACAAAGCTTCAACACGATTATACAATTGCTTTACAGGAGAAGAGCATGGTTGAGGAAAAGGATGAAAGGATACTGAAGGAGAAGAGCGAGGCTAATGAAAAACAAAGAGAATATTGAAGGAGAAGGATGAGGTTGAGAAACAAGTAGAGCGAATACAACATGCCATCCAAAAACTCTATAAGGATATTCTAGAAATGTCGATGGTGGTAGAAGCCACTCTTGAAGAACAAGTCTCAAAAACCAGGGAAGTCATTAAAGGCTTCTGCACCAGGATCAAAGACTTGGAATCACGCACCACACTAGGGACACCACCCGAGGAAAAGGCACAAAGAGAAAGAACCGCTATGACCTCAGTCGTAAGTATTAAGAGAATAAATGAGGAATGCACGAAGTTATGTGAGGAAGGCACACAAATTTGGACAAATCTAATGGAGGATCCAAAGATGAAGGCTGTGGAAGGTAGATTAAGGGATGCACAGGAAAAGGTGCATAAGGCTTCAGAGAACATAAGTAGGGTGCCACCAGCTGAGCGCTTGACGACCATCCTGGGAAGCATGCAGTCATACACTAAAATAAAAGAGATAAGGGAACAACAAAAGGTTCTCCAACAACAATTAGTACCGTTGCAAGAAGAATCACTAAGGGTAATAGGGGAATTGGCAGCTGCACATAGCACGGTAAAGCAAGCAACACACGACAACGAGGAGAAACTCACAACCCTAACTACACAGGTCGTAGAGGAGATTTTGGAACAAGAAGCAGAAGTCAAGAAAGAAGTTGTGACAACAAAGGAAACTCTCCAAAAGTTCATGGAAGCATGGAGGGGTGCGACGCAATAGGCTTAAGTGGCTTGGGACGAGCCACAAGTGAGTGTTGGGGACCTGTTGGACAATCAGTTCAAAGAACTAAGTTTTGAGGGCGCACAAAAGCAAGAAGGACAACAGTTAGGCATGCAAAAGCAGATAGACATGAAAAAACAGGAAGAACAATAGTCGAGAATGTAAAAGCAACATGCAGGTGCAAATGTAGGAAAAGCATGCCCGAACAATGAGTTGTCACAGGGTTTTGGGATAAGTGAGTAGGGTTTTGAGTCCTAAATTCTATGTATAAATATGTAATGGGTTGGGTATAATAGGTTGCTCAAAGTTGAGTTGATGATAGGCTGAGGTTGAGAGAATAGACTGAGAATGAGAGAGAGTCTATGTATGAAGGTTTAGGGAGGGTTTGTAGAGAGAGACTTGCACTGCAGAGCGACTAGGCAAGAAGGGCAAGTATATCATGATGTGCCTATTGTAAGCACAATGCACAAGCCTAAGATGATGGCACGGAGAATAAGAAAGAAGCCAACCGTTGTGGACGTAGCCCAAGGATTGGGTGAACCACGTTAAATTATGTGTCTGAATGTCTTTTTATGTGATTGTTCATGGATTTTCTATTTATGCATAACTAGATCTAGATCTGTTTATTAGATAATTGATGCATAATAATTATGAATGTTACAGTGAATAATTTATGTTGCAATATGTGTCACAATGGTGCTACATAATTAGTGTTTACTAATTAATAAATGGAAAAGGGACAAAGAATATGACGCACAAGGTAGATAAGTAGGAATGACTATGATGATAACCTCCCATCCTCTCGTCCCTGCAAAAACTTGGTTACTGCAACTCCAATAGATACCTCGGGTGAGACTTCACTTGCATGTAGATGATGTCGAAAGGGCTGATATTTGAAGGGTTTTGTTGGTTAGATAACTTGAACCTAGGGTCTTACAACCACGAGCCAATAACTACCCATATCGAGTTTCAAGGTTGGATTTAATGGGTTTGGATAGGGTCTTGAGGTGGGAGTTAGGAGGATTGGGTCTCAAGGTTGAAGTTAAACCAATTATCACTTGGAAAACTCTCAAATGAAATGCAAGAACGCCATCCACTAAAAATAAAACTTTGACCAATTATGAAAATTTCCCAGAGATTTACGACTAGAACACATTGCTAAAAGGTTAGTAAAATTCAATACAATATTAGAAGTTTTTAAGTATGGTGTTTGAGGAGTCTAGACCATTATGCTTTAGAACAATATTCATTGCAAACAATGTGTTCCTAAAAACATAGTCCATGCCAAAAATGGTGTTGACCCCTTCATCTTTATAGCATCTTCAAGATGATTTTTTTTATTTAGAGACTTTGATATCTAGGCGACTCAACCTTGGGCTAGGAGAGGTACATGTATTTGGCACTTTGTTCCTCAAAGGAGAACACTTCTTTCTAAGTATTTTTTTTTTCTTCAATCTATCAACATCTCCATTGTTCATTTCCCTCCCTACATGGCCTCCTTGAGTGACCCCATCACCTTCTCCCCCTAAAAGGAGGAGACAACAAGGAGAACACCAATGTAAACACATCTTAATCCCTAGATCTAAACATAATAAGAGGGAAATAAGGTCATTAGTTGTCGAAAACATTAAATAATTCTATCTCCAGAAAAGTCTAAGGAGGTCCTTAAATGACCTTACTTGATGTGTTTCTTTAAAATGTTGACTTGCCTTGTTTTGATAACTAAAGAGAGAACATGACCAACGCTTGGAATTTCTTGCGGATGGCTAATGGTTTTATTATTCACCCAAAGAACTATATCAACACCAGTTGCATGGTTTTGTGATCCCTCTCATTGAACTGAGGGTTTTCTCTAATTCTTTGCAATTTAAAATTGACTACCAAACTTTATAGGTGGACAAGCTCTATTGAGCATTTAATTTTCACATGTCACATTTACTATGATAATTGGGAGAGGTTCCACTACCTTATAGCGATTTAGAAGGTTTCTTTGTTACATTTTTCCATTACCTTGACCATACTTGTTTATCTCTCTACCTTCAAGCTTCAAAAGATGAGCCTTGCAAGACCCCTCTAGATCGAGATACACAAGATTGATTACATTTTTCTTTAAGTGGAGGCATTAAGTGGCCAATAAATTCTCTAGTTGTAGTCATTAATGATAACTAATGATAATAGATAGAGACCTTCTCTAACTGTTCTACAAAATGACTTTTTTTGACGATATAAATTTGCATCAAATCACTATTTTTTATTGTTTAAAATCCATTTCTAAATGCAAAAATTGATTCAACATGCTGAAAAACACTGGGGCACTTGAATTATACAGAAATAATCATTCAAATATGCGGATGTAACAATTTCTCGCCATATTTCTATCAAATATCCCCGGAAAATATAGCCAAAAAAAATTCATTTCGTAGAACGTTTATAGTACTAGCAAATGTCAGCAAATGCCCCACGTATTCATGAAGCCGCCCGAATTGCAAAAATGTAATGGATTGACCGACGAATTCAATTAAGGCCGGTTTGCATGGTCCATCTTCGAAGCCACTCGCATTCTGTTCGAAGACGAAGGCTGTTCCATTTTTACCTGTCCGCGAAGACCAAGGGGAAATATTCTCATCGTATCGGGGCAGCAGACAGTTCGCGGTATCTGGGCAATTAAGTTGCATTGAACGGAAAAGAAGTCTAAGGGAAGCTAAATCGAGGAAATGCCCAAATCCCTCGGATCTTTGTCCTCCAATAAATATGGAATTCGCTATTCGATACCTTCAAGAGCTTGCTCCGATGCTCTCCTTACATTTGGTCCGCCATCTTAGCCGATTCTATGCTACAGCTAACCCAACTATTCCCTTCATCCTCCAATGCTCTAATTCCTCTTGGGCTGCGCTGTATTACAGTGAAATGCACTCCGATATTATTGCTTCCACCACCTCCGAAATATCAGCCCGCCAGTCACACGATAATATCTTCTTCTGAATATCTCCTTACACGCTAGCTGCCTCGACATCCCAATTTCAATATTATATTTCTTCTGAGCGCCTCACCCAAAAATTCCCATTGGATGCACGTTCTTTGTTTGCTTCTTGAATCTTGCAGTTGCAGCCTTGCAGCTGCAGGTTTTAATGGCGAAATATATGCAGGATTAGAGCGGTTTCCCTGGGCTGCAGCAGCTGGTTTATGGGATTATTTGTTATAATAATTATGGTCTTTGTTGCAGTTTTATCCATTCCTATCAGCTATACGCACTTTACCAGACTTAACAGAGATTCTGAAATATATATATATAGATACAGGGTATCATGGGAAGGGTTAAATTGACCATCAAGAGGCTGGAGAATACGAACAACAGGCAGGTGACTTACTCTAAGCGAAGGAATGGCATTCTAAAGAAGGCGAAAGAGCTATCGATTCTGTGCGATATTGATATTGCGCTCATCATGTTCTCACCCACTGGGAAGCCCACACTTTGCCTCGGAGAAAGGAGGTCAGTCTCCCCTAATTCCTTCAATCACATTTTTAATTTCTCTCAGCCTGCACCACTTGTAAAATATGAACACGAATGAATTAAATTGAGGCAATATTAAATTGAGACAATAAAATAATTGTCTTCCTAGAGACAATATAGAACGCAGATCTTTTTTTGTATCTCTAAAGATAATATTACTTTTGTCTCTATAGAAACAAATATATAAAACAATGTAGAAAAACAGTTGCTTACCACTGAACGAAATTAGCATAAATATTATTTTCTTAATAATAAACTACCATATTAGAGTATGGTGGAATTGAACCACCAACCTCCTGCTTGTAAGGCATGTGCTCTTCCATTGAGCTAGAACCCTTTAAAGAATTAGGAAACATGGACAGGTAGCTGTGAAAGTCCTTTCAGGGTATAATAATGCCTTGGAGGGTGGGAACCTACTATCGTCTTCTCAGCTAGTAGATATAGATATTGCTGTGATCACACCTAGTGGTGCCTACTGTAAGCTGTTGGAATCAAAGTTACCAAACTCAGTTGGAGAATGACTTCACAAGCCTGGCTGAATGGCAAAGGGTGTGACTTGAATTTGAACTTTGAAAACTCCCGGGAGTTGATTTGAAAAATTAAGAAAACAAAATATATTTTAAATTTCATTAATGATACTAAATACTACAAAATGTCATGAATTTTAGACAGTTGACAGGGCTCTTAATTGTCTGCTGTGAAATTGTTTTTTTGCATTTTGCAAGTCAGACTCTCAATTCCAAGTAAAACTTGAGAGTATGACTCAGGGTCAAGTCTGACTCAGAAGCACTGACTCATCTCAGTTTCCTTGGAAAGCAAAGTCAGACTAAAAAGTGAGTCTGGTAACCCAGCGAGTGGATCAATTGTAGTCACACCTAGTGGCACCTACTTGATACTGTTGTAATAGCATCCAGTGGAATCAAGAACACCATTGTAAAGATGAGCTTTTGTTTTTTTTTATGGATGCTTGACAATAAAAGAATAAATCCTTGCCAGAACTGGAAAAGTATATGATTGATTCTGAACTTGGGATAAAATACAAACCATGCTCTGCATCATTCTGGCTATTGCAGCAAAATTGCAGTTAGCATCTACAACTTCAAAGTCATACTCATACAACCACCTTGGGGAGCTAGGGATTGAGTTGCTCAAGACAAATGACAAATAAGAAAAATATAAATATCAAGAATCTTGTGGGAATCTTCCTTGGGTGAATTGCCTGCTCAACTGACAACCATTAGGATTACTAAGAGGTAACAGGCTGTGTTCAGAGTATACAGGGGACAATATGTGATAATAATGGACAAGTCACAGTGAATAGGTTAAAACCAGTGTTGAAAAAGTCGGCATCGGCAAAAAGTCAGCGAGAGTCCGGAAAAAATCGTTTCGGCAAAAGTCAGCAAAAAATCGGAAAACCACGACAAACATTAAAAAATACAAAATATATTCATTTTTTTCAAAATTTTAAACATATAAAGCAACAACAACATCAGATAAACACATTGGCACATA
>ML777197.1:912835-926731 GCA_009831015.1 Picea engelmannii
AAATCACTGATATATATGTAGTGGATGCCAAATAAAAAATTATACATCAAAGTCGATATTGAATGTTGAAGGGCCTCTCCAATACAAAATGACATCACATATATAATTATAAAATGTATCTCATGATTCATCATCATGATGGAGTCTGGAGATGTCTGATATACAATGACAAATGAAACAAAACTAGCAGCTAGTTATCTAATATCAATGTCGGCCTCTCCCCCTTTTACGAGAAAAGATAATGGGTTGTTTGTCAGGCCTGCCCCTGATAGTAGAAGGCCCTGTATCTGATAGTGGATGACTGCTGGTGTGTGCAGGAGTAGGTGTATCAATAAGTGTAGAAGGTTGTGTTGATGTTAGCACATCACCCTCCATGATGTCTTCAGGCCACTCCTCCTCCTCCTCTCCCTGTTGCTCCTCCAAGGCCTGCTATTGTTCGGGTTCCTCCTCTAACCATGCAGGTGTCTCCTCCATGATAGGCATCTCAGACTCCTCCCTCCACTTAGACATACATCAATATTGTCCAAGGAAATGGCATCCACATCCGGTGTTCTATCCATTTACTTCAACCATAGTCGAAGATTGTAATGGACATACACCAAGTCATTGAGACATGAGAACTCTAACCTGTAAGAGGGTCATAAAAAATTTAATGAGTTTTAACTTTTGAGGGTCATAATATATTAGACGGTCATAGACTCATAAATTACAAATTACAATAAATGTAATTGCTCATAAGTTCTAACCTGGTGCGTTTCTTTGAGCGTATTTTTTCAAATACACTCCAATTGCACTCACATCCCGAAGAGGTACATGTTTGACTCAGGATTCAGATGACAAATCTCTGTAAATTTGGTGCCCTTGCACCATAGTTTCGCCACCAAACATCTACAACAAATAAGAAAGAAAGATAACATAAATAAAACATAATTGAACTTTAAAATAAATTTTTAAATTTAAAATACATAATTGAAATTTTAATTTTAAAAACATAAAGTTCTAAGTTGAACTATCTTCTAAATTCTAATGACTTACGTGGCAACAAAATGTTCCTTGAAGCAACAACATCTTCATAGCCAAATAGTCCAGTACCATCCCGATACATCTCTATCTCGCGATTAAAAGGTGAATCGCGACATCAGGTACCATTCTCTGAAGACAAGCATGGAGCCCTTCCATCACCTCGCCCTCAAAAGCAAAGTTGCATTTGTAGGAAAATGCAGGGTTGAGGAAAATTGCTGCTGCATGAATGGGTCGATGGAGCATCCCGGTCCATCAAGTATCAATCAAATCCCATAATAACATCTGTCTACGAAACCTGTGGCTACCCTTTCCCACATAATAAGCCCGGATAGCTTCTTTGGTCCTATCCATGGCCTCATACAAATAGCCCATTGCTGGCTTATCACTATCAACCAATCTCAGAACCTTTACCAAAGGTTCACTCATTGAGCACACCTCTGCCACTTCTTCCCAAAAGGAGTCACTGTACACCAATCTAGCAATGGCTTTCCCATCCTCTCTCCTGCTATATGTAGAATCCCGCCACTCATCACAAACAAACATTTGCTTCAACTCAAACTGACATTGAAGCAAAGACTGAAGAGTAATGAGGTTGGTGGCAAAACGAGTGATTGCAAGACGTCACAACTCCCTGTTTCTGGTGTGTCTCCTCATGAGGCTAAGAACACAAATATGGTTATATATGAACTTGGGGACGCTCCTAGCCTGATCAATCACCTCCTTGATGAAGAAGGTTTTCCCCATATCCTCGAGCATCAAATCAATACAATGTGCAACACATGGAGTCCAAAACAATGAATGGTTCCTCTCCATAAACAACCTACCAGCAACCACACAATTAACTGCATTATCTGTTATGATTTGCACCACATTATGCATGTCGATATCCTGGATGAACGCATCCATCAACTCACACAACAATGCTGCATCTTTCACATGTGCTGATGCACCTATTGGTTTGATAAGCATGGTACCTGTAGGACAATGTACCAAGAAATTGAGAAGGGACCTACCCTTCCTATCTGTCCAACCATTAGAAATCACTGTGCATCTAGAGATCTCCCATGTTTGCTTGAACTCTGCCAATCTAGAGTTGATGTCCTTCTTTTCTTCTTGAAGAATTGGCCCCCACAACTCCTCAAAGGTAGGGCTTTATACCCTGGGCCAACAACAACAATGGTTGTTGACCACCTATTCAACTAGGGGGTCAACTCCATGTACCATGAAGATATGCATCATCAGATGCTACCAAGTCAGAGACTATTTGGTTCTACAGGGCAATTTTTGCCTCCAGCACACATTTTTGTAAATGGAATTTCCGCTCCCCTGCGTGGGATAATAATGTAATAGGTCTGCATGGATCATAGTTAGTTCAGTTACCTTAGGATGTCTTTATTAGGAGAGTTCCTTTCACTGAGTGTTTTTTATCCTTAGGTTATTAATTTGGCCTAACCAACCTTATTAATTTTCTTTGAGTTTTTCACTCCCACTATTAATAAATCTTCCAAAGTAGTGAAAGGCATCCTAATGGATTCATCCTCTGGTGGCTAGTGTTTAGGAATGATGTAAATGACCATGTAAGACAACTCAAAAAGTTTCGCGGAATTCCGTCAAGTCTAGATAGGTTTTTTTAATTAATTAAAATTTCCTAAGGTTGGAAATTTAATTAATTAATTTTTGATAACTATTGTAAAAACTGGGTCCTTGGGTTTTTGATAGGGGTATTTGTGCTCAAAAGAAATGGAATGATACCCCCTACACCCTTGGACTAGGTTTCAACTTAGTAGGACAACTTTTACTAGGTGTTAGTCCACAAGGAGTCTTAGTCAAAATAAAAACGATTTTAATTGCTAGACCGTGACATAGGAAAAATGTCAATTTTGTAATAATTGAGTAAATGGAGTAAAGTAAAGATGGGTAATGATGAGAGAGACATGTCCTAACCTACCCAACCCCATTCCCAAACTTTACACACCCCCTCACTCACACTTCTCACTTAGACCCTCATGCCCTCATGGGGATTTGCACCCCCCTTCCATGTGAAAGTTAGTAACTCGCTTTAAAGTGATTCGTGGGCCCCTCCCTCATGATGTGCGCCCTTCCTAGCCTCCCACCTCACCATGGAGTGTGTCCCACACACTCAAACACACATGCTCTCATAAAGCTCACGCCCTCATGGGGATTTGCGCCCCCCTCTCTGGCAAAAAAGTGGAAACATCTTGCAAAAAGGTGGAAACTTGTTTTAAAACAAGTCATGGGCCCTTCTCTTAGCCTATGTGTCCGTCCTGGCCTACCATATCATCCTTGGAGTGTGTGCCACTCACTCCACCACACTCCATCTTTCCTTTCCCGTCAAGACTCAAAACCTAAAATCCATGCCCCCTCTCTCCTTGAGATTCATCTGTGGCTTGAATTTTGACACTTGGCAAAGATCCAAGAGGGGTCTCTTTGCCTCTCAAGCTATAAATGAGACCTCTTCCTCACTCATTTCACACCATTCTTCTGAGTATTGTTATGCTACCATTTTCTTATCATCTCTCTCTCTCTCTCATTGTTCATTTTGCTTCCATTCCATTTGTTCTTGAAGAGCTTGGAGCAACTTTGTTGCTACAACCTCTTCCATTGGTAATAAAGAAAAGCTTTGGAGGAATCGTGGAGTACGAGATTTCGTCTTGATGTTCCATTTTATTGTGAGGTGATCTTGTTCTTTTCTTTGAATATTATTGTGAAATATAGAGTAGTATTGCTTGGGTAAATTATGTTTACTTAGCTAGGTTTAGCAATAATGTAGCTGCTGGCCTATATGCTTTGTATTTGCTAATGATATTAACTTTGTTGTGTTATTAGTGCATGCAATCCATTATCTACTCTTGTCTCACGTTTTATTTGAAGTTTGCAGGTTATCTAAAAGAGCGTTGTTGGGATAGATTCGAGCAAGGATCTACCCTCATCACTTATTGAAACTTCATAAGATTTTCCATTTATCTTTCTATTATTACTTCGTTCAGATTTTGGTTGCTAACGATCTTAGATAGGTCATTTAAACATATTATTTTTTTGGTTTTTATATGCAGAAAATTTCTGTTGCAAAACAAAAGTTTTCTTAATGTTTGTGGGTGTGTTGTAGCATTTCCAGCAAGCAATAGCTTGCTGGCTTTTGCAGGTTCTCGCCAGGTTAAGGGTGCATGCTGTCCGTTTTCAGTCACAACACACTTCCAAAGGCCCCCCTTTGATTTGGTAACAAAACCCCTTCTCTTCTTAATCTTTCTAAGCATTGTAAGCAAGCCCAAAGGGGTTCCCCAAGTGGCTTGCCTTCCTGTTTTGGTTTCCATTTTCATTTTCAGTTTTAGTTTAGTTCTCTTCTGCTTTTATTTTTATTTTCTAAATGCCTAGCTTAGTTGTGGATGTCTAATATGCTTATGGTTAAAATTATCTAGAGTAGATCTCACACAACAAATGCTAGTTTAGGCCCATGGAGGCATAAGATTTAATCTCTTGCTTTAATCTTTCTTTACTTGCATGCTCTCATTTCTAAAACATTTATCTTTAACATTTGCAAGCAAACATGGGTATCTTAATAGTGTAAAGCTATCTTTTCATTTCAACATTCATTTCAAGTTCTATATGTGATTTACATGCGATAACTCAATAATCTAGAACTTCATTTTATGCTTCTTTAAAGTTTCGGTTTTGACCCTCTTGGACATTTTTGAGCAAGCAAAACACACCTAAAACATTTAGTCCATAGGTTTAACAACCAACTAGACTTAATAGGACACCTTTACCGACCCATCTTCACCATTTAAAACGGGGACTAGAGGAAGCAACAAAAAGGTGATAGGCCGGGGAGGGTCTCGTGGCGCGGAGCGTCCTTTTCCGGGAGTACTCTTTTTCTTGGGCTGACCTGTGGAGCTAGGGTAGGCCTCGTTGCCATACTTCTTGAGCACCCAACAGTTACTTGGTAAAAGGGGGGCGGGGGGAGTATTGGGTTGACACTTAGTTAGGATTGAAACATCTTTTAATAAAACTTTTAATCAATCCTTAATCTACAACCCTTGGGCAATCTACATTTACACTTGCAAGCACTTCATCTTACTATTACATTTACATGCAAGTTATCTTTAAGAGTTGTGGGTTGATTATCTAAGTGATCTTATTTTGTGTTTGGAGCACCTTTCCTTTCAAACATCTTTTGTTTAAGTGGTGTTCATATTTGTGGCGTGATCCCTCAGGAAGTTGCACATCTTCTTGGAGGCATTGTCTTGTTGGGTCTTGAGTGATTTTTCATGTACGCCATTGAGAGCAGTCCAGTAGGGCAGTGCATCCCTTTTAGGGAGACACTCTATTGTGAACATGCTAGGCTTGTTGTGTTGATGGTTGTCTCATCTTGATTATCTTGAATTCCTGCACATACAAGCAACTTGTTAGTCAGTATTTGTATATTTTGTATCCATTGTATCTATCTTTATTGTAGCTTTGTATCTAGCTTGTACTCAATCTTGTTGTAATATTTGTAATCTTTGTAAATCTCGTGTAATCAATCTCCCTTTAATTTAGTTGACCCCTTGCCCAATCTCAGGCACTAGTCTTAGTTGTCCTAGGAAAATGTTTGACTGTTCATTCTAATTGTTGCATCTTGCATTGCTGCTATACATCATAGGCTAGATTTTCCCCCAACTATTTAACTAATTGAAACCAACTCCTAGAACTTAAATTCTAAATCTCATCTAGAAACTAGGGTCTACCCCCCTTGGCTTCCCTAGGAGTAAGCCTAGACGAAAGAGGTTCAAGTCAAAGTGATAGCGTGGGATTTGAACCTAGGCATTGTGCCTCCAAGGACACACTAAGTGAGAATGACTTAGCTCACGTTTGCAAGTGTGTATAAGGACGACAACAATGGCATCACACATCGGTTGCCAAAATGGATTATTCTTGGTGATGCTGAGAGGTATGACACTCCAGAAAAGACACCTCCCCACAACCTTGTTTGCTTCTTTCTTCTCCTTTTTCTTCAACATTGACCTGATGGAACGCTGTGCTCCAGGGGTGGTTCGTGTAAGAAAAAAAGGTGAAAACCTCCCGGTACCTGAATCTGTGGAGCCCCTCCCACTACACTGTCCCTCTGGGGTAGATGTCGCTGAACTTCTAACTGAAAGTTCAACCTTCCTTGCCGCTGCGTCATTTTTCTTTTTATCCTTTGCTTTAAGTGAATCAAATGCAATTCTCATAATCTCCGGGGTTGTGCTACCACAAACATCAATATCATGCCCGGGGATTTTAGCTAAATGATATTTCAACCTGCAAATCCCTCCTGACATATTCACCCCACAGAGTTTTGAACTCAATCGTTGTCGGTTTGTCCCATCTTCAGGGATCCCATACACCCAAAATGGATCCAAAGGCTTCGACATATTTTTTGATGAAATTGATAGCTTCAAAATTCAACCCTAAGGCACAAAAAAACAAGAAAACGATATTAAACCCCACTAGAAAAAAATAACAGCCCATTGATAAAAAAATCAGACCTCTAGATTAGATTATTAGCAATGAAAAATGACAATAAGAGCGTGGAGAAAAAATTAACGGCAAGGCTCAAGCTTGCTGTCCCATAAAAAAAAAACCATTACATTGTTTTATGGGCATGAAAATCATGGCAAAATGACCAAAAAAACAAACAAAACGTAGGCAAGCAAAGAGGCAAACAAACTTGCAAAAATCTATGGAAAAAAAACATTAACATGGAGGGATTTAGATACATACCTATGAATGGAAGATTCAACACCGGTTAGAAAATGAAATTGAGCCCTTGCTCCACTTAGAAATCCTTGATGGTGATGATGATGGTTGTTAAATTGCCTCCACAATGATTGAGGAAGACCACAAACCCTTCTCCTTCCTTCTCCACAAGCAAAAAACTCAAATGACCCAAAAAAAAACCAAAATTCCGCCTTATGCTTGCGGGTTCCTTGCGTCCCATGATTTTTTCCATCGAACCACGGCTTTTTGGAAAAAATCGACGATTTTTACTAAAAGTCGTGACTTTTTAAAAATTGAAAAAATCGCGATTTTTCAAGGGGAAAAAGTTGGCGGGGGGGGGGGGGGNGTTGGCGGGGGGGGGGGGGAAATTGCGACTTTTTCAAAAAGTCGCGAAAAATCGGCAATTTTTTCAACACTGGTTAAAACTACTGAACAAAATAGCCTTAGTAATCTAACCTGATAATAGGTACCATGGAGATGACTTCCAAGTCAGGAGCTGCTATGTGAATTTAGGAGTTGTGTTAACTGCAGAGAGAAATTTTCTGTCCTTCGGTTAGTAAAACTTTCTCTCTGTCTTACAATTGACGAGAACTTTGGAATGTGCTAGATTGCAAGAGACGTAGAATTTAATGGACAGTTTGAAGTTATCATTTCCCAAGTATAATTTAAAATTTCTGTAAATTTTAGCTGTAAACAGTGTTCTCCTTGTTGCTCCTCTTGATCGGAAGGGGGTCCATTTTGGTGACAAATGGATGATTTGACAGGCAGGCAGGAGTGTGTGGGACACGATACAACTGACAGGCATCTCTTTCTTATGGAAATGATTGTGTCCAGCAACATTTCATGAAGTAAATTCTCCATTCAACTTGGAAAAGTTGTATCTTTTAGATCAGAACTGGCTATACAGATCTAAACAAAAGGACATTTTTAGGAAAGATGCAAATACTCTTGAGCTCAGTGTCAAAGCAGACATTTAGCTCTCTTTGCTTATGTAGGGAGGGAGAACTTGTGTGGCCACCCTTTGGTTCCATTATATATCATTTGTGATGTACATTTATATTGAGTCCTAATGAAATATATGATGAATTTTCCCAACAAAAATTTGTGATGGATTCTCCAAACAAAATGGATGGCAGAAGAAGTTTTATTGATTGACGGAATATATAAAAAATGGAATTGAAAAATTGTACATAACTATCTTGATTTATTTTTATGGGATTGACAAGAACACCATCAGCCCTTAGTATGTCTTGTAGCCTTAAATGAAAAAATAGAAGAAGATTCATTGAAAAACCAAGAAAAATCATGGAATACATACCGATTTCATCCTGCTAAGCATGTCTACATCTAGTATTTCTGTACCACAAATACTGATAACTTCTCTCCTTCATATCTCCTTCTATTCTGAGTTTATCATGAGTAAGAACACTGTCCAGGTTAACAGATTGGAAGTTGTCTCATGGCCAGTAAAGAAAACTGTCTTGCATTCATCCATGGTTTCATCAATATTCATGCTTATATTTCTTTCAATGCCACACAATTCCTTCTTGCTGGCAGTCATCATGACTCCAAGCAGGTCATTTCCATTTCCGACATGAGTTCTTGTTGTTGTTCTGGGTTCCAGCCTACCTGGAATTACAGAGCTTAATATTTCTTTAACTATCCTATCAATCTTCCATGCATACCTGTTCTTGCTTGTAGGAATATATCTGCAAAAAAGCCAAGGAATAGAGGTCCACAATCCTTAATTATAAGTACTCGTGAAGCATTATGTTTGTTTAGATGCTCTATGAACTATGCATAGCTCAAAGTAGACCCTTGTGCATAAGTAAAAGATCTATGGATATGGCATTAGCCCATGTAACAGTAGGTCCCAAAGGATTAAAAGAAAACATAAACAGGAGTACAATTATTAATGAACTTGCAGTCATATGCAAAACTTTGTCATTGGAAGATAAGTATACTGCAATTACTGGCTTCTAGGGATGAAGACAGATCGTTCAGCTTTAGCAGCCACTTCCTGTAATTATCTCAGCAGTTCAATACTTCTTTGCCTTCACTGGAACTGCTACAAAATGCAGTATGGATAGGATGTCTGCTGTCGAACATCACCTTCTTTACCATGAGTGTCTGCCGGAACTATCATTTCTTGCCAATTCTCTAGCATGGATGAAGTGCAAGCAGCCATTCTCTTCACCATTGTATGTCATGGGAACAGAAGAGCATAACTGAAGTCAATAACATTGTCTAAAAGACTCCAATTCTAAGAGGCTCCCTAAAATTAGTGTAGTTAATGCAAGTCCTTGATTAGTTAGCAGTGTGCAAATTCACAGCATATAAAATATAATTTGACATGCTAGAGGAAAATACTTGAAAATAATATATCCCATTGCCATATATAAAATTTCCTACAATTCATAACTCTGGTCAGTGTTAATTAATTTGACAAATCCTTTGCCTCTTTGATTGCCCAACACCATGCTTATTAGGCACACATAGTGATACGTTCTCATGGGAAGTCTGTACCAGCTTGATATGTTGAAATTATAAGCATAGATTAATAGTACCTCATTGTATATATTTAATGAAGCACTTTTGTTGGCCTGTAGAATACCTGCGTTCAATAGTACTAGATAAGGTGACAATAGTTTTTAAACTGCCAAAATTTTCAATTCATTACTCAAGGAAGTGTTAAAATTATTCGTCCATCATCAAATCTTATCATACAGTCATCGTGGGACATTCCAAGAATCCAAACCTTAAGTCTATCAATATTGAAACCAGGGCTCACGATCCTCCCCTGTTTGACCTGAAGATTTTCCAGGTCCTATCAAGCTGCCAACTAGGTCTGTCTTTGACCTTAAGTTGGTTCTAAGTTTCAACTGTCTAACAATGGTTTGCTGCTGTTTTAGGACAGAAAACTCTTCAGTAACTTCTACGCTGATTTGTTACGGTTACATAGGCCAAATGGGTGCTCTAGCATGTAGTTTTGTCACAAGATGTTAGCACATGCATACCATCAGCTATATAACACACCTAGAGATCTTTTAGTGCTGAAATAATGTTGTTCTAAACTCTAACATACATGAAAATGAACACAGGTATTTTTGGTCAACATGACCCTGGATAAAACCCCCCCGGGGAAAACCAGTTTGGAATGGAAGTATATATAAGTGGTGTCTAAAGCATGAGATACAACAACAAATAAAATATGATGGAACCTGTATACAAAGCAAGCTCCTCTCAAGCTATGCCAAAGGATCCAAGGAGATATGCGCCCAAGCTTAGTGCGCCCTCTCCTCTTGTTGCCAAATCTGAGGAAGGGAAGCGCCCTTGACCCTGGATGCTCTGAAGAAGAAACCCTTGCACCACAATGTGCTCTGGTATGCTACCGCTCCACTGAGACACTCAGATCCGACTTCCTCCAACTGTAGATGCTCCTTGCTAGTGATGCACCCTTCTCCTCAAGTACGCCCTCCTCTCAGCAAGTGTGACCACCATCAAATAATAGGGACCCAATCTCCCAAAGCTCCTGCATGCAAGGAATCGCCCAAGCTGCCCTCTTCCAATGCCTCCATTCTCAAGCTCATGATCTTCCTCCTTCTCCTCAAGTGAACATAAGAGTGAATGAATGAGCCTCCTTTGCCCTTTGCCCCCTCCTTAAGGATGCATGAAGAAACCTAATAAATGGGTGGATGAGATCATCTCATCTCATCCTAAGTCAATGGTTTAGATCATCTCAAGTAAATCTCAACTCAAAACCCACTTTATTTAAGTTTCCATAGTTTCACTTTATGTCCCTTAATTCACCCACAAAGTGAATTAATTGTCATTTTAGGCTAAAATGACCAAATTTCACTTTTGACTTAAATCTCCTATGTCAAAGTGAAATTAGACATAAAGTTCATAGTACAAGGTACAAAGTAATTCCCACATATGTTTAGAGGCTCACAAACACAAGGGGACCACTTTCCAAGGTACCCAAATCTCAACACTCCCTCTTACCGAGGAAAGTGCTCTTCACCACCAATCTCATCCCTGCAGTGGATATGGTTGCCTACTGGCAAATACTCAGTGAGTATGGCTGTACCCTGATCAATGAAAGTAGTCTGACACAGATCTGTTCAATCTATATGATCTATAGATGGAAGTGTCTCTCCACCTATCCAAGATCACCTAGATCTTGGTATCTAACCAAAGATCTCCACCTTGGTCTCCCACCAAGGACTTCTACCCCCTGACATCTCGCCAACAGTCACTACTCTTGGCATCTCACCAAGAGTCACTCTCTTGGCATCTCACCAAGAGTCTCCCCCTCTTGGTATCTCACCAAGAGCACCTGGATCTCGGTATCTCACCAAGATCCTCAACTTGGCCTTTTGCCAAGTAGCTTCCACCTGAAGTGGATCCAGAACCTGATTTTCCCATTTTCGTAGCTAAGTGAGGCTCAAGCCTCCATGGTGCCCTGTCGCTCCTGCTCATCAATCTCTGATGCTCTGAAGCCCTTGCACCAACCCTCTGTCTCAGCATCTTTGAAACTGAAGCTGTCCCGGGTGGACCAGTCACCCCTGATGATGGTGTCCACGAAAATTGAGTCTGAGCTCCCTCTGAATCACTACTATGAGTCATTAGGTCCTCCTCAACTCTATCTCCCCACCTGATGCTGGACGGTGTAACAAAAAACAAAGTAGTCGCGAATGCACACTCTCTCGCAAACTGTTCATCGAACTCAAGCTCCTCTGTTGTCGCTGTTGAAACATCCTGCAGCTTCGTCTTCTTCTTGGGACATTGTCTTGCATAGTGACCCAACTCCCTACAAGAAAAGCATCTCACTGAGCTCATGTCTCTCTTCTGCCCACTGCTTCTCTCTCCTCCCTGTGGTGGGGCCCCAAACTTGGGACCCAACCGACCTCCCCGACTGGTCTTGTTCTTGCCCTTTGTCCAAAGAGCAAGATCCTCATCACCCTGCACTATTTGTTGTTGTCCAGAAGCCTCTGCTACAAGTCTAGTCTCCTCCTGAACGAAATCATCCCACATCCTCTCCCATGTGGGCATGACCTCCCTGGCAACAATGCCACGAACGAATGGACCCCATGGTTTGGTAAAGTTGTTTAAGGTTGTCCTCACCATAGAATCTGGGTCCACCACCTCTCCAACGGCTCCAAGCTCGTCTTTGATCTGGGTGTATCGACTAAGGAAAAAAGTAACAGACTCATCCTGGAGCATGCAAATGCCCCTGAGTCGATCATGAAGAACCATCTTCTGGTTCTCGTTAGAGCTCTCATAAAGCTTGCATAAAGATGCCCACATCTCAAATGCCCAAGCTTTCCCAGTCAAGTGGGGAATGATGTGATCCCGCATTGCATCACATATCGTCCTCTTTGCCTTGTTGTTCCTCTTCCTGAACTCTGCTAACAAGATGGGAGCAGTAGCAGGGGGAACAGGAACAACTGCCTCAACTATATCCCATAGTTCGAGGTCCCCTAAGACAAAGACTATCCTGGCCTTCCAAGGCGAACAATTGATAGCTCCAGCTAGCCTATCCTCTACATGCATTTGAGATGCTGACATCAGTGCCCTCTCCACTCAAACTAATGCTGCAATTGTAAAGGAACGTTGCCTCACTCCTGTCAACACAGGTGTGAAAAGAGGCAAACGAACACCGACCTCACTTCTAGCAATATAGTTGTGAAAAGAGGTCGTGAAAAATCAGCCTCACTCCTACCACGTAGGTGTGAAAAGAGACTGACAAAATTTCCACCAACTTCTCTACAATTCTCCACAGAAATTCTGCCAACAAGCTGCCACTAAACTTTGTCAATGGCTGTCCACAAAATCTGCCTAAAAGTTGTCTAAAACAGTCCCTCAATATGCTGTCCAAAACTCAGCAAAAATCAACCACCAAGCTCTGATACCATGAAGATTTTCCAGGTCCTATCAAGCTGCCAAATAGGTCTGTCTTTGACCTCAAGTTGGCTCTAAGTTTCAATTGTCTAACAATGGTTTGCTGCTGTTTTAGGACAACAAACTGTTCAGTAACTTCTTCGCTGATTTATTGGTGCGCTATCATTGGAGGAAGATGCGCTACACCTTGTTTGGCTATCTAGCCTAGGGTTTGCTTCCAGAGTAATTCTCAGTCAAGGTTAAGGTGCTCGGAGGGTGGCTTCGACCTATGGTTGGGTGACAAGGGCATTGTCAATGGTAAAACGAGCACACATCCTTCATATTCTAACAGGTTATGGGCCCACACCTCCTTCATTCAGTCTAAACGTTGGAAGGAAGCATAGCCGCTAGGATATTGAGCTCGCTGAGGAACTGCCGCTAGGGTTACTAGCAGGAGCCGCTTCCAAGACACTGCAGCTAGGGTTACTAGCAGGTGCAGTTGCAGAAACCCTAATCCTCTTGTTGAGGCACCTTAAGTGAAAGGATTGACCTAATCTCCGGATAGATCAATGCGCCCTAGCCCAATGCATCTCCTGGTACTCTCAGAAAGACAAGACGTGAAGTTTGAATTTCTGGTCAAATCTAGGGTTGACCAAGTCAAGCAGCCATGACTTACTCTATGAAGTCAGAGAACAAGTTAGATGGAGCCTCTAACTTCAGAGCGTGGAAAACAAGGATTGATCTCATCCTTGCCAAGCATAAAGTGCTGGATATCGTGAAAGGAAAGATCGTGAAGCCAGAGTTTGAAGAAGGAAAAGAGAAGGAACCGCAAAACGTTGTAGCTATGGAGAAGTTCAAAGACAGTGATATCAATGCTATGAGTATCATAGTGGAATCTATAAAAGACCACTTGATACCCTACATCTCCCATCTTGACTTATCGAAGAAGATGTATGATGCCCTAACAAATCTCTTCTCAGTCAAAAACATTGGACAAGTAATGAGTCTGAAGAATGAGCTCCGTGACATGAAGATGAATGATGACGACAACATAACATCATACTTTGTGAGAATCTCTCAGTTAAGAGATCAACTACAAGCTATTGAAGAAATCATCTCAGAGAAGGAGTTGGTAAACATAGTACTCAATGGTCTTCCCAAGACGTGGGATGCATTTGCTGCAAGCATGAACACAAGAAAGGAGTATCCGACATTTGAAGAACTTTGGACTTG
>ML777197.1:946946-958483 GCA_009831015.1 Picea engelmannii
ATAAGGAGCTTTTCAGAGGTAAAAAGGTTAATTAATTAATTAAAGTGATTTAATTAATTAATTAAATATTAATAAAATGAAAGTCACTTTGGAGGGACAAGGTGAGCCAAAAAGTATAAAAGGAAGGCAAGGGCCTCTTCTCAGGCATTCATGTATGATTATCATTTGATATCTGGCTTCTAGCTAGTGAGCCCAACATTGGGGGTTTTGAGGGTTTTGACTTAACAAACCCTAGAGGACGATTCGGTGGTGAAAGATTCCACCTATCTTGTCCCAAGCTTGGTCTCAGGGATGCAATACTCTCCCACACCATTCTAGTTCCAGATCTACTCAGTTGCAGGAGGATTCTACATCAGTTGCATGTGCAGATAGAGAGAGGGCGCACCAGTTGAGGGTTTCCAACAAGAGGGGCGCACCATTCATTGAGGGAGGATTCGTCCTTGCTGAGGAGAAGTGAATTCGGGAATTCCAGGTATTGGGTTTTCTTTGCAGGTGTCTTGGCATCATTCTTGGTGGTTTCCCGGAGTCGTTCAGTGGCGGGTTTATTTGTATTGACAGTGGGAAGATTTCCAAAGAGGAGGGCGCACCATTATTTGGAGGGTAGCTAGATCTAAGGATCTAGCAGGTATTTTGATGATTTGAGCACTTGGGTATTCATTGTCGTGCCCCGATCTATCATTCTAGTGGTTTGGTGGAGCTGTTGGAGGTCTCTAGGAGAGAGGTCGAATTATGAGGGTTTCAGTCAGCTAGTGGGGCACACCATTCAGTGGAGGAGTTCAGAGCTACAAGGTTTGAGAGGGATCTTGGAGATTCAGGCACCTGGGTTGTTCTTACCATCACCCGATCTACTGTTTGGCATCTTTCTTGAGGTGACTGGACATCTTTGGCACCAGGGCCGAATTGTTGAGGAGCTTCAGTTATCCAGCAGGACGTGGCATTGGTCTTCATTTCTTATCCAGCCTTTGGAGGCTTATTTTGTATTGTCGGGAGCATTTTGTAGCAGCTCTATTGTCTATCTTCTTGGACATCTGTTGAGCATTCCAGATCGACATTTTCATTGTAGCAGGTTTCTCTATTTCATGAATAAAAGCCATTTGAGATGTTTTGGCTTGTCTATCATATTGCATATGGTTGAGGTATGTTCCATGGTTGTCTCTTCTTGTTATTTGCTGCAAACATTCATATAAACACATCAGTAAACCCTAAGGCCGAAATCAAGAGGCCATTCAGCAAGTAAACACAAGTAAACAAATAGATCAACAAAGTGTTTGACGAAATACCACAACCAGAAAAAGTTTTAAAAAGACACCAAAATCGTGATGATCTTGGCATAACCAGTATATCACCATCAATAACCAAAATACCAAATAGAGAAGATCCTCCCCAAGGCTAGCATCACCAAGACCTAGCGCCTCAATAAAATGACCAAGAGAAAACAAGCAAGAGCTTCTCCAAGTGTGGTGCACCCTCCAAGATACCAGAAAACTAGAAATAGTGAAATTACCAAAAACTGCAACTGCAACTACCTTGTGCGCTAAGTCACAGGGTTCGCCGAACCTGAACCTTGAGGTTCGAAATTCGATGAACCTAAAAAAAATTTCAAATTCACACAGGTTCGCCGAACCTAATCGCGAACATAAACGAACCTGAACCCTAAGACGAATTCGAACCCTAAGGCGAATTTGAACAAATTTTTTTTTTTGGGGTTCGGCATGAAATTCGATTTAGGGATGGGAATTTCGAAAACATGGTCAAAATAAAAAAACAGAGCTTAATTCGAGCTCGGAGTCTGCCCCCCGCACTGGAACCGTCACGTAATTTTCATTAAGAAATCACCCCTTCCCGCCGCATCGGAACCCTCGCTTAATTTTCATTAAGAAATCACCCATTCCTCGTACAATCAACGCAAACCTGCCAAAATAATTATTGTGGCTTGTCTAAGAAAACAATGGTTGCAGGAGAATTTTATTTATTTTAGTTTGTTTTACGGAGATTTAGTGTACGCTCCGTGAATCTGAACTTAAGCAGCCGTATTGTAGCAATTAGTCGTTATTTGCGGCATCATCGGCTTTTGGAAAATGTTTGAGAAGGAATTAAGAGATTTAATGAAGAAGATTTATTAAGAAAACGGAATAAAGAAAAACAAGGAGTAGAGGAGAATTTTTGTTTTTAAATAGAGATTTAGTGTAGGTTCCCATTATCCGAGCTTAATCATTAATACTTATAGCAGCCGGTCATTACTTGCAGCAACATTACCAGAAGCATCCAATGATTCCAGGCAGCGACGTTCAGGGGCTTTAAGTTTCATCCGCGAGTATAGAGCCTCCGTTGGAACAAAATCTATCGAGGAGTTTCAACTGTTAATTATTTAGACTGTTAATTATTTTATTTATGTGTGGTTTTATTATTATTAATATTTTATTATTTTTTAGTTTGTTTTAATAAGATTATTATTTGGTATTAATTTTTAGTAATAATATTATCTATTTAGCATTAATATTGTATTTCTATTTAGAATATATATATATATATATATATATATATATATATATATATATATATATATATATATATATATATTTAAAAAATGTATATAATCGAACCTAAAGTCGAACCTCATTCGAACCTTATTGAAAAATTCGAACCTGAATTAAACCTAATCCTTGTCGAACCCGAACTCGAACCCAAACCGTGACATAGCTTGTGCGCACTGTAGAAGGAGCTGTCTGATTGTCCAAATGAAATGAGCCAGTCCTGTATTTATACTAATATGGGCACCTGTCTGGGGTCGACTTCTTATTTCTGGGTCTTCAATTTCTTTATTAATTTCATGTGGGGTCGACTTCTCTTCCTGGGTCTTCAACTTCTTCCTAGGGCTTCTTGTAATGTTATAGATGGGTCTTCTTGTACTTTCTTGTGGAGAATCACTGCCCAAAGTTGCAAATCTCCAACACTCCCTTTCAACCAAGGAGATATTCTCCATACTTGGATTTCTTCTGTCATAGAAAAGTTTCTTCATGAGTCATGTTGATGTGCCATCTCTGCACATGCATTCCATCCTGAAATATGCATGTGATAACATCTTGAGTCCATCCACTCCTTGTCAAGAGAAGGAATATACTTGGGCCATTCATCACTAGCAAAGCCCCGTGAGTGAATCAATCATTACCCTTGGTCATATCAGCACTAGCATAGCCCCGTGCATGACCAATCTGGGATAATGTCTGCCCGATGCTTACCTGGGCCACTCACCACTAGCAAAGCCCTGTGGATGAATGAATCGTTACCCTTGGTCATATCAACACTAGCATAGCCCCGTGCATGGCCAATCTGGGATAATGTTTGCTCGAATCTATGGGCCATTCACTACTAGCAGAGCCCCGTAAGTGAATGAATCATTCTCCTTTGATCATATCAGCACTAGCATAGCCCCGTGCATGACCAATCTAGGAGAATGTCTGCCCGGTGCTATTGCCTAGAGGACATCAACATACCTGGGGCATTCACCACTAGCAGAGCCCCGTGAGTGAATGAATCATTCTCCCTTTGGTCATATCAGCACTAGCATAACCCCGTGCATGACCAATCTGGGAGAATGTCTTCCCAATGTTGAAACATCAACACTCCTCACTAGCCAAATCAGCATGGCTAATCCTGTGTATCCTCCTCCTCAGCCAAGTCAGCATGGCCACTCTGGGAGGATATCTGCAATCTGCTCATCTGTGGATAAGTATTGGAACTTCACTGCTCCCTTTTGTACCATGTCTCGGATGAAGTCCTGCAAGAATCTTTTGAAGTTGCACCACTTCACAACTTGTGACACTGGCTGTGACATACTCCGTCTCTGTTGTACTGAGTGCTACAAAAGCCTGCTTCCATCTTATCCCGAAAATCGTAATTGATTCCAAGCTGAAGCAACACCCTGAGGTGCTCAATCTGTCTACTACACTCCCTGCTCAATCGAAATCTGTATAACTTTGCAGCCTCACTTCAGAACCTGAGACAAACCATATCCAACTATACCATGCTTCGCTGCCACCCTTTGGAACTACCTTGGCTTCAACCAAATACTGGCTTAGGGTGCTCACTGCAAAGCAAATATCCGTCTTGGTGTTAACCAGGTACATCAAGGATCCAATCAACTACCTATACATTGTGGGATCTACCAAATCTGAATCTGAAGTAGAGCCACTCAACTTCTTCAGATTTGTCATCATAGGTGTACTCATGGACTTGCAGTCCATCATATCGAATCTCATCAGTATCCCCTGAATGAGGAAGATCTCATATGATCTCGTCACATCTCTAATCCCAAGAGTACATACGACTAGGATCCTCCATCTCGAACTCTGAGGACAACTCCCTTTGTCACTGGAGTCAGTCCTGCTCTCTAGTCTGCCTTACTGGTTGCTCCCTCTGTGACTGAGACAAAATCCATACACAGTCCTCCTGACTGGCTGTCTCCTCTGTCACTGTAGCAAGATCACATCTCCTAGAAGCCTCTTTCCTCTGAAACTTCTGTCTGGCCTCCTCAACTCATGACACCTGTTTGTCAGTCCTGGGAGATGTCTCTCTCCCACCTGGATCTGGGGGGGAACTCCCTCTGAATAATCGACTCTCTCTTGAGCCAACTGACTCTCTCTGAGATCATGCTCACTCTGTACATTATTGGTTAAAACCAAGCTCATCAAGTATCCATCGATCCTGGAGTACCATGCTCCCTCTGAAACATGACTCCCTCTCTGAGTCTGTACAATCTCTGGAACCATCTGCTCACTTTGCATCTTCTAAAGTCTGATATCCAATGAACTGTCCTGGGAGGCTGCTCCTCCCTACTGGATCCTGAGGGATGACTCCCTCTAAACTGGTACTAGGTGAGGCCGTCTGCCTCACCACTGGTGGATACACCTCCTCCTCCTCATCAATCTTCATGTGGAACACTCTGTATCCCACAAAAAAAGTATCCTTCTTTTCAGAAGGTTCTCACTTTGTCTTCTTCTCCTTCAGTAAATGGATGTATACTGTCATGTATACAACTCCATGTCTCAAACTAGAGACCATCTAATCTGTTTCCTCCTGCAACCGTCACTATAGCTCCCTCTCAGAGCTAGCATACAAGAGCAATATTCTTATGATAAGGAAATAGGAACAAGAATAAAAAAAATGGGAAACAGGAACAACACTTTATTAGTGTTGTTACCAATCATTCCTCTGTGGTAACCTGCCCGAAACAAAACAAGAACAAAAGACAAGAGCAACACTTTTCTAGTGTTTTGACCTCCATAGTAACTTGCCTGGGACAAAGACAACAACCAAAAACATCTCCTAGAAGGGATCAATTTCATCTTGTAAATAAGTGCACCATTAGTACTAAACAATGAGCATTTACACAATGATCATTGTACTAACAATATTCAAAACATTTGATAGCAACAATACTTAGCAGTAATATTTCTCTAAAGACTGTTGTCCCGGTTACAATATTTATTTAAGATGCAGCAATATAAAAATATCAAACCTGATATGCAAACCTGAAGTCTTAATTTCTAGGGAGGGTGTGCTATTCCTTTGAATACACTAGATCCAATGATCCCTTTGGGTCATTGCTTGGACAAGGTGCCTTGTACATCCCTTGCAAACACCCTCATACTCTGCTAAATGAAATAACTTGAAAACATATATAAGTGCATACCTCTGAAATTTGTAGCACCATCCAACTTGTCTTCTAATCTCAAGGTTTGCGCAACTAGCAACTGGCAACTGCAACTGCAACTGGCGATTGGCAACTGCAACTGCAACTGCAACTGTAACTGGCAACTGCAACTGCAACTGCAACTACAACTGTCGTGAGAAATTTCAACTTTCACCAAGTTGTAATCTGATACCACCAAGAGGTGCGCTAGGCTAGGGCAAGTTGATCTATGGAAAAATTAATCTCAGCGTCCTCTAATAAGTTGCTCAATGAGCTTGACAAGTTCAGGTCTATGCAACGACAAATTTAAACTGTGCAGTGGCAATAATTCAACTAGCTTTGAAACCATGTTGGTGTTTCATGATTCTCAGCTCCTGATAGCTATTGCCTTATGATTAATAACAAGATTCACTTTCATACAACAATTATCATAGAATAACTATACACTGAAAATCTCAACTATAACAATGCAACATAAATAACAAGATCTAGAAATATTAACCATGCACAGTAGATACAAGAACATAACACAAGAACACAAGAGTTTATCCTAGGAAACCCAAACTTGGGAGAAAACCCATCAACCTTTCTCTAGAAGAATTCAGTCCAAGATATTACCAGTACATCACCATCAATAGCCAAAATATCATACAAAGAAGATCCTCCCCAAGGCTAGCATCACCGAGACGTAGCGCCTCAATAAAATGAACAAGAGCAACCAAGCAAGAGCTTCTCCAAGTGTGGCGCACCCTCCAAGATACCAGAAAACCAGAAATAGTGAAATTACCAAAAACTGCAGCTGCAACTGCCTTGTACACATTGTAGAAGGAGCTGTCTGTCTGTCCAAATGAAATGAGCCAGTCCTGTATTTATACTAATATGGGCGCCAGTCTGGGGCCGACTTCTTATTTCTGGGTCTTCAATTTCTTTATTAATTTCTTGTGGGGCCAACTTCTCTTCCTGGGTCTTCAACTTCTTCTTGGGGCTTCTTGTAATGGTATAGATGGGTCTTCTTGTACATACTTGTGGAGAATGACTGCTCGAAGTTGCAAATCTCCAATAGGAAGCATTTAGAAGGATACATCAGGATAGAGCATCCGCCTTGATGAGGTGGGGGGTTTTGTAGAGTTTTCCACTAGCACTGGGAGATATGGGGGCTATGATGTGCTCATAGACAGGGGGCTTGAGAAGCCCTATGGTTGGTGGGAAACTCACGGGGAAGCGTGCCCTATTCTATAATAGTTATCCATGAGGCTCCTCTCTCAGGTTACTTCATCCTCTTGTAGAGAGAGGAATTGGAGCACATATGGGAATTTGTACATTTTGAAAAAGAACAGGCTTGAGTAGTCCAGAGTAGAGACAATGGTTTATGTGCACTCCAACCTCTGTCTTATTTATAGGCAGAGAGAGGAGTGGTTGAAGGGAAAGACGAATATGTGGGATGTGTTCCCTGATGGTATAGGTTTGGCCAACAATGTTGAGTTGGCATTAGCTAACTTGGATCTTAATGAATTTGTGCTAGAGGTGGTCACTTTTGATTACGGTGATCCTCTTGAGGGGTTATCCTCCACACTAGCAGATGCAGATCTTGGATTGGATGTAGAGGAGGAGGATGGAGGAGAGAGCAGTGGCAGTGGTGGTGATTTTGATGGTTCTAACATGAAGGAGGACTATTGATAGTGATGAGCTATGAGATTCTTCCATCTACGGTTCTAGTATCTACCCTATTTTGTATTTTCCATTGGCATTCTCACCTATAGTATCAATGATTTAGAATTTATGTAATACATTTTGATTTGATGACAAATGACTCAAGGAGAAAACTATAGTTTATGGTTCTAACTTTTAAACTTCTATTTTATGACATTTGTATTGAGTATTCTAATTTCTTGTGTGTTTGATCATTGTTGATGTAGTAACTAGTTGTATCAATATTTGGTAAAGGTTCTAGTTTCTAAAAAAATTGGATATATATATATATATATATATATATATATATAACATGTCCCCATGTCGTGTTTTTGGGTTGATGTGTTATGTGTTGGATACTTGTATCTACGTGTTCTGTGTCCCCATGTCATGTGACTTAGTTTGACATGTGTCTTGTCTAGTTTACATACCTAGTCACAACCCACACGTTCTCTTCTAAAGTCTCCTTTCTAGCAATATTTCCACTGATAGCAGCTACAGACAAAGGTCAATAAAGAATGCATTCTGACAACGGATTTTTTGCTTGTTACATATCATATTTAACTTAGTTTGTATTATTCTATACACAATGTCAATTAGTTTGTTTTCATGAAAATGTGTATTATTCACCTTGCTTTTTGATTACACATAAATTTAAATATATTATTTTCAGTGAAGTACTACATATTATGTAAATGAATAAATCTAGGGAGTCCCTTGATATAGTACTTGTTATTTGCATTTCAGTAATATGGAAGAGGTTATTGCAAGGTTCGCACAACTAACTCCACAAGAGAGAGCAAAAAGGTGAATTTAAGTTTACAAATTCTTAAACTTAATAAGCATTTATAGAGGCTGATAAATATGCCTATTTTTGATTTATTAAATATCAGAAGCTCTGAACTGATGTATAAATTTATTGGATCAGGAAACTAGAGAGCCTTGAAGTAAGATACTCAATCCATTTCCCTTCCTTAATTCTTTTATATGTATATATTTTTCCTTTGGTAAGCATGAGCTCAATAGATTTGATCATATTTTCCAAGCCTACAAACATATATATTATACAGAAGTTAATTTTTGGAATAGCTTATTCTTATTCTAAAATTTGGAGTAAAGATTTACTTATACTACTCTCATGGTAGTCATGGCAAATTTATTGAATCGTAGGCACTGAAGAAAACATTCAAAAAGTTGGACCATGATGTCAACATAGAAGATTTCCTAGGAGCCAGGTAATCAACAATTCTTTCAAAATTTAATGATTTTTTTCAATCTAATGGTTGTTTTCATTTTCAATATATGACAAGCTGACATTTTTTTAAATTTTTCAATGGCCCTTTAAATCCAGCAATCAAACAATCGAGGTAACTTTTTTTCTCAATTCTTTGTTTTGTTTCAGAAAATAGAGTAGTTTCCTATTTCTTCAGTTATGATCACCAGGATCTTTATGTGTAAATATATCAGTGTCAATATGTTTGATTTGAAGTTTTACCATCTCGAAGAAATGGATCCTATAGAAAATTGGTAATTCATAAGTAATTTTCTGTTAATGTACCTATAGCAATGAAAAATTACCAAGATATAACTAAGTCATAAGATAGGCGATGACATTAATCACTCATTTGTGTAAAAATTCAAAGCCCATTTGTGTAAAAATTCAAACAGAGTATTGAATTTAATTATTGCAGAAATAAATTTCAGACCATAGCATTAATCACACAATAGTTGGAAATCAAATAGCGGAAGCATAAACAATTTCACACACACATATGTAATTACTCCTTCAAGAGTACCTTTTCATTCCTTCGAAAAAACTTACAAGGAAACCTCCACAAGTTGCTTAAAACCAGCAGCTGCATGGTTATCGAAATAACCCTGAACTGAGCTTGTACAGCCTGATTGAGAGGTACAACCTGCTGGAAAAAACTAGAAACAACAGAAAACTGCTATATGGTCTGCAGGACAACCTGTACGACATTTGTACCAATATATGGACCTGTCTGTACGACTGTACAAACTTCTGTCTCGAACTGCGTGCTGCTTGGAAACACCTCTTCCTTGGCTGCTTACTCTCTCTCTCTCTCTTAATCGCTCAACCTCCTCAAGTGTTCGTGTCTTCAAGTGTGTTTTAACTCTCTATCTTGACTTATCTTTATAGTTTTAGTTGAGACCAAAACCCTAATCTATTTATGAGATTACTTCTAGTCTAAGTCACACATGCATGAAATACACTTTTAGACTCAATTGCTAAAAATAAGACTTTCATTTTTTAACTAAAGTGAATTACAAAATAGAATTTACTTTTTGAAAATAGAATTACTTTTTGAAAATATCTTGAACTAATTCTCACACATTTACACAGAACCTGTGCGGAAGTTCCTGCCCTAGCTATAATTCTCAACACTCCCTCTTAGCGAGGAAGGATATCTGCACCAATCCAAGTTTGTATCCGAATGCCTCAAACTTCCCTTTTGCCAAGGGCTTGGTCAGAATATCAATGACCTGCTGATCCGTGAGAATATACTGGAGCTTCACTGCTCCCTTTTGAACCTAACCTTGTATGAAGTGATATTTGATCTCTATATGCTTGGACCTGTCATGAAACACTGGATTCTCAAAGAGTTTGATGCAACTTTGATTATCACAGTAAATGACCGTGGGATCCAACTCCTAATCAAACAATCCTGCAAGTAACTTGCGAAGCCAGATGGCCTCACAACTAGCCGTATTGGTTTCCATGTATTCTACCTCTGTTGAGCTAAGTGCCACGAAAGTCCGCTTCTTGTTGAACCAGGATATCATCGTTGATCCCAAGCTAAAGCAACACCTTGAGGTTCTTTTCCTATCTGTTGCACTGCTTTCCCAATCCGAGTTTGTATACCCTTGCAACTTCACTTCACCATCTCCAAGATATATTAGACCATACTCCATTGTGTCCCTCAAATACCTGAGCACATTTTTTGTTGCTACCTGTTGCCACCTCATACACACCTGGGAGACGTGGAACAAATCTTCCATCCACTCGGTGTGTCCTTGGGGGCAAGTGAGAGTTAAGGTGCTGTCACCTAATCCTCAACTCTTCTGTCTAGGCCAACTCCCAGCGAAGCCAAGGGGGGTAGTCCCTAATAAAATAATCTAAGGCTTAAACTGAAATCTAAGCAACTAGTATTCTAGGAGTTTATTGCATTAACCAATGTATAAAGCAAATCTATTCTAAAGCATATATAGATCAATTAATCACCACAAGATACATAAAGATACTTGCATAAAAGGATACTTGAGATCAATGTTTTAAAAACCATTGAATCGGAATCGGAACCGGTCGGTTTGACCGGTTTGATGGTCGACCGGTTCAAACCGGTCAATAAACCGAACCGGTCGATCGGTTCAAACCGGTCAATAAACCGAACCGGTCGACCGGTTTGGTCCCAGAAACCTAAAACCCTCTAAAACCCCCTAAAACCTAAAACCTAAGTAACAGAGAAGTACTTGGCTCATGTTTTCTCATGCAAGTTGGAGTTGTAAGGTGTTTTGGTGTGCATCTGAGGGTTATTTTGCCTTATTAATGCTATTTAAAGAGGTTCCCACCCCCTCCATTTCACCCACCCTAGTAATTAATGGTAAAAGTGACATTCTCCTTTATCTTTCATTTTCATCCTTTTACTTAAATTTTTAACATTACCATTAATTGTTTCAGGATGTTTGAGAGTGGTTCCAACCTCATTGGACTTCATATGGAGAAAGTAGAATTTTAGGTCCCAGTCAAAATTCAACAGACTTAATAGTTTTCAGGATTTCAAGATTGGCAAGATTGCAATGTTTCCACTGGATTCTATCATGTATGAGGGTATGGAACTGACATTTAATCAAGAGAACCAAGACCTTTATGTACCTCGATGTTGGTGGCATTGATTGTTGAACTCTTTTGTCACGACCGCAGTAAAAATGTACCCTTCACTCAAGTATAAACTCTTCTATTGAACTCTTCTCTTTGTAGTTTGTCGTCGTGGCCGGTGACTTAGTAGTGTATGTGCACACCAACCTCTGTCTTATATACAAGCAGAGAGAAGAGTGGTTGAAGGGAAAGACAAAGATGTGGGATGTGTTTTCTGATGATAAGGGTTTGAACAATAGTGTTGAGTTGGCATTAGCC
>ML777197.1:1012921-1033878 GCA_009831015.1 Picea engelmannii
TGAATTGATATTGTTCCATTGCTATATTAATAAACATTGATCTCGTCAATATCTATTGTCATAATTGCTAATATATTGATATTAGATAGTTATATGAAGTACTAACCCATTGAATCATAGCCTGCATGTATTGTTTTGCTGTTACTTTGTTCCGGGCAGGTGTTCTCATTTGGGCCTACACTTCATTATTGGCTGTTTAGCTCGACTATCTGCTCTTGGTGGTGACCTGTGAAGAGGGAATTTTACCCTAACCTTTATACCTTAGCCTCTTAAAAACCCCAGGTTACCGGGGACGTCTCCCCTGGGCCTAACCTTCCTAAAGAGAAAGAACCTCCCCATTGTGGTGACATTGGGTGGGGTAGGTTCCTGTTATGCCAGTTTGGCCTCTATCTTCTAGCCTTTTGACCTAGCTACAAACTGTGCGATAACACCTCTCCTTACCCCTTTTCCCTCCTTTAGCCTCTCTTTGGCCAAACCCTAAAAGATTAATGGCCTAGATCCAATCTAGCCATGTCTAATCAATGGGTGAGATTTAATCAAAAAATCACTTAGAAAACCCACTTTCTCAAGTTTCCTTAGTTTGCCTCAAGTCCTTTAATTCACCCACAAAGTGAATTAAATGTCACTTATGCTTTAAATGACATATTTCACTTTTGACTTAAATCTCCTAAGTCAACATGAAATTAGAACATAAAGTAAAGTAATCGTGAAAGTTTCTTGCTTAATCTGTTATTATTAATCTTGATTATAACAACAACATAATAAGGATCTTACTGAAAGAAACACAATCACAGAGTACATAAGCATTTATCCTAGGAAACCCTCAAGGGGAAGAAAACCCAACAAAACTTCTTTAATATAGATTCAATAACCAAGTACAGTGTCTCTCACAAGAGAGATCTCACCAAACATAAGATCCACCAGAAACCCTAACCGGAACAGAGTAGCGCACCACTTACCCCAAGATAGTCCTTCTCAAGATAACGTTCACCTTTACTGAGATACTCTTCCTTGTTGCTGCGTCACTTCTCCTTGTACTTGCGTCACTCTCAGAATTGCGCACTTGATAGAGAGAGCTTGATGAGTGTGTGTACAAATGAGGTGCTAGGCCTCTTATAAATACAAGTTGTGCCCCCCCCAATAATTAGGTCAAGGCCGACTTGTTCACTTTACCTTTTTAATTTACATTTGTCTTGTCTAGGCACAATAGGGCCGACTTGTCAATATATATATATTTTATCTTTTGCTTTATCCATAAAAGGGGATAAGAATATTCTTTGCAGTTACAGAATATTTTAACACTCCCTCTTAACAAGAAGGATTTTCTTTATCTTTTGACAGGTCACTGGATGTCATCATCAACTGAACAATATTATCTGGGCAATATCATCAACTGGATAATCATCATCAACTGGACAACAACATCAACTGGATAACATCATCAACTGGGCAACATCATCAACTGGGCAACAACGCCAACCGGATAACATTATCAACTGGGCAACATCATCAACTAGGCAACAACATGCATCAATATAATCCACTTGGTCATCTGGCATCACGATCACTGACTGGTTCTCCATGAATCCATATCAAAGAAGTTTTGTTCTCTTTATCTTCGCACAAAAGATACTCTTTCTTTCTTTCATCTTCACGCAGAAGATACTCTTTCTTATCTTCACATAGAAGATATTCTATGAGTTTTGCCATTCCTTTTATGTTCTCCCTTCTCTTGTAGTCATCTATCTCACCCATCCATTGGGGCGGACTACTACTATAGCTTCACTCCTAGTCATCCCACATGAACTAGAGAAGCTACGATGCTAGCCTGGGCAAGACTAGACTCCCTTTCCATGATCCACACAGGATCACGACACAAACCTCAAGAGCCAACTAACCATTCCACATGGTCAAGGTTTGTGTTCTAGGCTACTCAATCCTTGGCCAGAGGAGAGTATCTTCCCGTTGCCCCTTGGAGAAACATCCACACTCCTCTCTACGAGGGTGGTCACACCCCTCTCTACAAGGGTATTCTAGCATGTCCCTAGAGTATCCAAAACTCAACACTTGGACAGAGGCCAACCTTGGCAAATTTCTCATTCCCCTTCTCTACGAAGGGCTCTTCTCTTTTCCTTCTCTATGAAGGACCTGTGGGATTGCTCATTCCTTCTCTACGAAGTTCTAGCTATGGGATTTGAAAAAATCACTTGTGGTCCAAAATCTTTCTATGGTATAGTACCATGCTATCCATCTGTTGGGCACCATCCATCTACTGGATAACTTTCATCTTGATCAAAATATCTCATTACTCATCCATTGAGTAAACTGTTCCATGGACCACTGCTTTCATAACTGCACCAAATTACGATCCTTCATTTCGAACTCAGAGACATTGCTCCCTCTTGCACCAAACTAAGAGCTTCTTTAACTGTGTGGCATCTGATAATCATCGTCCTTGAGGTTCTCTTCTATAATATCCTGGGTGCCTTCTTGAGTTCGAACATTTCTTTCTTTCTGTCTTCATACTAGATCAATCTGCTCCCTCTGCATCTATAAGAACGGTACTGGAACAACTTGCAATTACTTGCATCTTCATCAACTATATTTGAGTATCCATCTTTCTCTTCATCTTGAACATTTCTGTTTCGCATCTTTAGGAGCCTCCTGCTCCTATATAAATACTGGATACTGTCTGGTCTTTACTGACTGTCACCATATCATAAGTCCTTCTCATGCTGTCTAACTTCTGCAAGTCAAGGCATACGTTCTTTCTTTCGAGACCTGTGAACTTACTTATAGTATGCTTTTTGAGATATGTCACTTAGCCAATCAGTCAGTAACAATAAGCAATAATCAAATAAAACTATATCATGATTTCTATCAGAGTAGTACACATCTTTTCTTAAGTAAAACTTGTTCAACCATGTACACATCTGAAACCCTAATCATGAATAAGACTTTTGAACTCTTTTTCACTCTAGCTATGAAATTTCCAAATTTTTTCCTTACTATCATAGCTAAACACATACCTTTGTCACTCTCGCGAGTGATCATACCTGAAATAAATATTTTATCTCTTTATTTATCCTCTTCTTTGATACTTCCTTCATAATTCTGCATAGACACTGAAGTAAAACGAGGTTAATTAACATTCTCACAAAAATCTAACTTGTAATGATAAAGTATTAAAGTAAACAAGATACTAAAAATAAACATGAATTCTTATCTTTTGTTTTTGTGTGGGGAGGCTCCATGGACTCCACCATTTGCTATCTTTCTTCTGGTTCTGGTATACCCACTGTAACATGTTCTAGGAGATCATTCTCATCTAGAATCATCTGCAACCTATGCTTCCAAGATTTGAAGTTTCCAGATCCTTCCAGCCTGTCTTCTACCCTCATACCGGTAGCCATTCTTTCTTGCAGTAGAAACCCTAGCCCTCCGGGCTATAGAAATAATAGAAAAATCAAATTTCTTGGATCTGAAAATTGAATTCACCAAAAGATGCATTGGACTGAGGCGAGTATGCTGGTATAGTCAGTTTCTAAAAATTCCAATTTCTGACCCTTGAAACTGGACCAGCAGATTTATGGACTGGTGCTTTTGGTTTTCTGGTACTTCTGGTTTCCTGGTATTTCTGGTATTGGTGAAAACTAGGGTTTCACTTTCCGAGAGTTCTATCCATTGAAAAGGTGCGCTGAAGGTGCCAATGAGTTCCTTAGGCTAGGGCGCACTTTTCTAGATGATCCTGGGCTAAAATTCCTCTTTAATAAAAAGCCCTAATTTTCTTGTACGACAACAATGACGTTTTTCTTTTTCTGTGAAAGATGCTCTCTTCAGCTTAGCTTTGATACCATGTGAAAGTTTCTTGCTTAATATGTTATTATTAATCTTGATTATAACAACAACATAATAAGGATCTTACTGAAAGAAACACAATCACAGAGTACACAAGCATTTATCCTGGGAAACCCTCAAGGGGAAGAAAACCCAACAAAACTTCTTTAATATAGATTCAATAACCAAGTACAGTGTCTCTCACAAGAGAGATCTCACCAAACAGAAGATCCACCAGAAACCCTAACCGGAACAGAGTAGCGCACCACTTAGACCAAGATAGTCCTTCTCAAGATAACCTTCACCTTTACTGAGATACTCTTCCTTGTTGCTGCGTCACTTCTCCTTGTAGTTGCATCACTCTCAGACTTGCGCACTTGATAGAGAGAGCTTGATGAGTGTGTGTACAAATGAGGTGCTAGGCCTCTTATAAATACAAGTTGTGCCCCCCCCAATAATTAGGTCAGGGCCGACTTGTTCACTTTACCTTTTTAATTTACATTTGTCTTGTCTAGGCACTATAGGGTCGACTTGTCAATATATATATTTTATCTTTTGCTTTATCCACAAAAGGGGATAAGAATTTTCTTTGCAGTTACACAATATTTTAACAGTAATAAGGGTAATAGTCTCCCCCTTTGTGTTTAGAGACTCACAAACACAAGGGGGCCACTTTCCAAGGTGCCCAAATCTCAACAGTACACCACTTGGCCTCACAACCATGAACATAGAACCAACAATATCACTGACAATGAAACACATAGCAATGGAGCACAACGAAGTGATGATTGCATGAAGACATAAGCACTTCGAGGAGGTGACCTCCAATTACACTCCATAATATTCACAATTCAACATATCCCCAAATTACATACAATGGTGTTTATATAGATAGAGGTAGTGGAGAGGAAAGAAAGTTATTGATAGAAGAATGGAAAGTGCTAAGAAAGTGAATCTTAATTAGAAGAAAGAAGGAAAGTTCTACGAGGAATCTTCTAAGTAAGAGAGACAGGTAAAGTTATATGCAAATTCTTGCTAAATAATAAAGATAGCACTTCTTGCACATATGTTAGGAACCTAACATACCCCTCCCATTAAAAAATCTTTGTCCTTAACGTTTGGACAGATTTGGATGCTGTAGTAAGAATTGTTCAGGCTTCTACATGGTATCTTATGTTGGGAAATCTTTCTATTTTATGAGGTATTCATTAATTTTCCTGGACCAAACTTGCTTTGTGCAGCTGCCAAGAGTGCCTTTTGATTCCAATTGCATTCAACCTTCTTCATCAATCTTAGGCAGGTTTTTTTGTGTGGTGAATCTCTGACCAACTACCTTCTTTCAGAAGGAGACATGGAAAACATTATGAATCTTGGAAGTGTTGGTTAACTCAAGCAGATATGCCACTTATCTAGTTTGCTTACGCATATTTAAGGGTCCATAGAACCTTGTTTGTTCATTCTTTTCTTTTTCAAGGAAGTCTCTCCGCATGGATGGAGGCGTAAGTATACCCAATCACCCATTTGAAATTCTTGTTCATTCCACCCTTCGTGTGCTTGTTGTTTCATCCCGTTCTATGTGGTGTGTAGGTTATTCTTGAAAATTTGTAAATTTGTAATACCTCTTGCGTTTGCTAATGGTGTGTCTTCACTTGAAATCGAAAGGAGTCAAATTGACATTTAGGGAAAATGCCAATGTCACCTTGCAAAGTCTCTCTCACTTTGGGCTAGTGCATTCTATCCTAGGAGGGAATCCCTAGTGATCTAAAGCCAAAAATATTCAAGTACACCATGCAAAAGGCTTCAAATCTGCAAAATATACTTGCCGAAATCTCAGAAGTCATTGAGATTTCTGCCATTAAATGCTTGAGAATAGCAAGTAAACTTCAGGTTTATGCGTTTTGAATGTCTAATGAGTGTTTACCCTTCGTAAATTTTGAAGAATTTTGAGGTTCCTAAAGGCTGCCCAACAGGTCTGTCCTTGACCTCTTGTTGGGCACATTTTTCAAGGTATTTCAGGACTGTTTTCTTGCTGTTTTAGGATAGCCACCAGTTCTGATTTTTCTGCCCACTGAATCTGCCCTTAAGCTTTGATTTTATGCTCTTTTAATTGTTAAGTTTTGAGCTATTATTAGTTTTCTTTTCAATTTACTAGATAACCATAGCATACATAGGGTCGCTGAGAGAAACACAATCACAAGATACACAACATTTATCCTGGGAAACCCTCATGGGGGAGAAAACCCAACAAAACTTCCTTAATATAGATAGCCAATACAATGCTAAGACAATAAACCAAAAGACTAGAGAATATCCAACACTGAGCAATGCGCCTCTCTCTTCCTTCTTCTCCCAACTGCAGCTACCAAACTTGCGCACTTGATGAGTGAATGAGTGAGTGAGATAATGAGGCGCTGGCTTCCTTTATTTATACAAGCTGGCAGGCACTAGAAAGGTGTCTCTTCATTGGGCAGGGCCGACTTGTCTTCTTAGTGGCTAAAACCACTTTAATTGGGCTTGGGGCCGACTTCTTAATTTACATGATATAATTAGGGTTTGACCAATCCACAAAAGGGGATTTGGTCAATTACAATGCTCGACATGATCAATCCACAAAAGGGGATTGATCTATTTAATAATGACTCAATAATAAATAGAATACTCTTTGCAGTTACAATATTTCAACACTCCTCCTTAACAAGAAGGGTATTCTACAGACACAACTCAATACAACATCATCAAGAGAGAGAGAGGGCAGCAACATCAACAACATCTGGAACACTAACTGGCATATCTATAAATCATCGGAAGTTTTTCTCATTATCATCGTTCACAACATGGAGCTGGAGTAGCATCATCATCCTCATCAACATGAGGCTAAAGTAACATCGTCATCATCTTTGGCATGAGGCTAAAGTAACATCATCATCTTCTTTAGCATGAGGCTAAAGTAATATCATCAACATCTTTAGCATGAGGCTAAAGTAACATCATCATCTTTAGCATGAAAGATGAAATAACATCATCATCATCATCTGCAGCAAGAAGATGAAGTGGCATCATCATCATCATCTTCAGTAAGAAGCTGAAGTGGCATCACCATCATCTGCATCAACATGAATTAGTTTAACACTAATACATCATCATCATCAATAACAACTCAAGGCTGATACAACATCAACAACAATAGTATCATAGCATGAAGGATGGAGCATCATCAACATTAGCACTAGGCTGGAAATCTTCAGCACGAAGATGGCATCTCAACAACATCAACACGAAGCTGGAAATCTTCAGCATGAGGCTGGCATCACAACAACATCAACACGAAGCTAGAAATCTTTAGCATGAGGTTGGCATCAACAACATCAACACGAAGCTGGAAATCTTCAGCACGAGGCAAGCATCAACAACATCAACACGAAGCTGGAAATGTTTAGCACGAGGCTGGCATCAACAACATCAGCACGAAGCTGGAAATATTCAGCATGAGGATGGCATCAACGACATCAGCATGAAGCTGGAAATCTATAGCACGAGCCTGGCATCAACACATCTTGTGGTACTCTAACAGATCCAAAGGATCTGCCCAGGAATCAAAAGATTCCCTAGGATATAAAATCCTAATGGAGCTACCACTACTGACCAAAGCTAGCATATACATGCACAAGTACTCTGACAGTCCATCCTTACGGACCTTCGAGATCTGTCCAGGGATGATTAGTCCCCTAGGATATAAAATCCTAACTGAGCTACCTGCTATTGGTCAGGACTCAGGATACCATAGTATCATCAACACTACTCTCCCTTTCGAGGGAGGTCCTTTCGGACTATACTAAGCTTGTCTCAAAAGTGCTCAACCTTTACACGAGATAGAGCCTTGGTCAACACATCTGCAACCTGTTCATCCGTGCCAACATATTGGAGTTTTAAAGCTCCCCTCTGCATCATATCATGAATGAAGTGATACCAGATCTCTATGTGCTTCGACTTATCATGGAACACATCATCTTTATACAACTTTGGTTATCACATAGGATCACAATGGCTTCCATCTCCAGATCAAATAGATCTGTCAACAACATCCGTAACCATATGGCTTCACCACTGGCGGAACATGCTGCAATATATTCCTCTTTTGCCGTGCTGAGAGCAATACTGGATTGCTTCCTCCTAGTACATTTGTTCAGCTACAACTTAATCTGCACAATCATGTGCTAGCTCTATGTTCTTTTTGCAAAGCACTATTAGTCTCACTGCCTCAAAGTATATCCTCTACTCTCTTTGCAACTATTCCTTCTGGAACCGGTACTCTGCACCTGCAACTGCTATTTCTGAAGCTGAGAATGACTTGCTCTATTCTCACTGTAGCTGCTGAACTCTGAGCGTAGCTCCTCTATTTTATCATGGCAACAACTTCTTCTGAGAGTGGCTCAATAACTGATATTGAAGGTAGCTTTTCCTCTTTCATGGAGGTAACTCAATCTTCAAATACAGGGACTGCTCCCCCTGAATCTCATACTATATCAGAATCATGGTTGTTCTGGTTGTCTTCATGAATACTGGAACTATTTCTTCAATTAATGGAACAAGTGTCTTGTCATAGTCTTCTCTCTTTTGCTGGGAGAATTCTCTGGACACAAATCAGGCTTTATACTGTTATCCGCAACATGCTTGATCTGGAAGATCAATCTTCGAAGTCATCACTGACCTCCCTTCTGGTCTCAAAGAAAAATCCATATCCCAGTCCTTTTGACTAGCTTCCTCCTCCGTTATTGAAACAAGGGAATCTTCCCAGGAGATTTCATGTCTCCTAGAGGTCTCTGAAGCTAGTCTTGTCAACTCATGACATCTGTCTCCCAGTCCTGGAAGATGTCTCTCCATTTGATCCTTTTTGAGATCAGACTTACTATGATTCTTGATTTCTTCTGAATCTACAAAAACTTCATAGTCTCTGCAGGATATACTTGGTGTTGAATACCAAGTCTTAATTATGAAAAGCAGAGTCAGGCTTCAAACGAATTCTGCTTCCTGTCAAGGTGGCTTCATTATTCATTGACCAATTCTAATGTTCATTCATCTTTGGAGCCTTCTGCTCATTACGATCAATCTTCACATGAGATACTCTGTCTCTCAAAAGTAGCTTCTTCTTCATCTTCTTTGTTACATGGATGTATACAATCATGCATACAACTTGGATAGTCTACTTCATGTCTCATTTAATATGTTGCCTCTTGCAACCTTCACTATAGTTTCCTTAGGGCACCTGTGACCTGCCCAGAATAAGAACAACAAGGGAGAAACAACAAACAAGAATAATACTCTTTAAAGCAATAATGAGAACAATCGTTAGAGTAGCTCCTTTAGAGCTATCGCATGTGATTTGCCTGAAACAAGGGTTAAAAGTAAGAGATACAATACTGAGAGAAACCCTCTTCTATTGTTGTTATCAATCATTCCTTCATGGTAACCTAGAACCAAAACAAGAAGTTTCTCCTAGAGGAGATGTTAGTTATATCTGGTAAATAATTAGAATAAGCATTTATCTCAATATGCTCACATGCTACTAGGTATAAGACTTTTCAAAGATTGCTATCTCAACTATGAGGTAGTTATCAAACTTGACATGTGCAAATTTGAATCTTATCAACTTAATCAATCAAACCTGGAAACTGGAGACTTGTCTTCAAGAATGAGTGTTGTTGTTTTTCTTCTGAATCTCCTTCACTCAAGATGACAAGTGTTTTCTTCAACCCTGTAATGTCCCCACTTTGGGACATAATAACATTGCAGAGGTTTATGATGACTAGAGTAGCCAGATGGATGTTATAGCGAGTAAAGGGATTTTTGAGAGGCATTTTGGGGTCCAGCTTGCATCGCTCATCCCATTTCATCATTATGATCCATTCTGCATAGGTTGGCCTTGGTTTCGTTGTATTTTGATGATTTCCATGATTTTGAGTATTTTGAGCTATAAGTTAATTAAATTCACTGAAGAGGTCATTTTGGGCACATTACTTGGAGGAACCTCTCAGTGTAATAGCTCATTGGAATCGGGAGGAGCAACACTACAGGATGAGATGGTGAGAAGTGACTTTCAGTGGCCAGAGAAGCCATAAGGAGAGATAAGGCGCTTTTCAGAGGTAAAAAGGTTAATTAATTAATTAAAGTGATTTAATTAATTAATTTAATATTAATAAAATGAAAGTCACTTTGGAGGAAGAAGGTGAGCAGGAAGTATAAAGGAAAGGTAAGGGCCTCTATTCATTCATTCATGTATGTTTATCATTTTGATATCTGGCTTCTAGCTAGAGGGCCCATCTCTTGGGGGTTTTGAGGGTTTTGACTTAACAAACCCTAGAGGACGATTCGGTGGTGAAAGATTCCACCTAGCTTGTCCCAAGCTTGGTCTCGGGGATGCAATACTCCTCCACACCATTCTAGTTCGGATCTACATCAATGTAGGAGGGTTCTACACCAGCCACATGCACATGAAGAGAAGGGGGGCACACCATTCGGGGTTTCCAGCAAGGGGGGTGCACCATTCTTTGAGAGAAGCTTGTTCCAAGGGATTGGAAGGGCTTTGAAAGATTCTAGCACCTGGGTTTTCATTGCAGGGGCTTGGCCGTTAGATCTAGTGCATTCCAGAGGAGTTTCATGGGCCATTTGGGTTATTGGATGCATTGGACGAATTGGAGAGGAGGGCAATTTTGAGATTCAAATCTATTCCGTTTGAGGAGGTTATACATCAGATCTGACCCTGAGACTTCACCTAGTGACTTGCAGTGTCCCGATCTATCTTTCTAGCAAGTTTTAGGGCATTTGGAGGCCTCCTTCATCAGGGCCGAAATTCTAGGGTTTGGTAGTTTTAGGAGGGTGTAACTCCATTGGAGGATTCAACATTTGGAGGAGTTTCCCTTGGTGTTTCGGTCTGAGATTTTAGGAGGGGATTCTACTCATCCCGATCTACAGTTCAACATCTTCTGCATAGTATTTGGAGGTCTTTGACAGTAGGGCCGAATTATTGAGGGTCTTCAGGGTTTCAACAGGAGGTGGCATCTTCCAGCTTCAGGGTTTGGCACTTCATTCGGCCAGATCTACTCTTGCATCGATCTTTAGTGGATATTCGGCCTTGGGAGGCTTGTGGCATCGTCTATTGGAGCATTTTGTAGCAACTCCTATCTTCTATTGTCTTTATTGGAGCCATCTGATGTGCATTCCAGATTGGCATCTCATTGTAGCAGGTTCTTTCTTATTGTTATAAAATAAAGATCAGATCTGTAGTGTTTTGGCTTGTCTATCATCTTATTGATCTTTCATATGGTTGAGGTATGTTACATTGCTTATCTTCTTGTTTGTTGCTGCAAACACATATATAACACATCAGTAAACCCAAAGCGCAACATAAATATTCACAGTAAGCAAAGTGTTTGACAAAATACCACAACCAGAAAAGTTTTAAAAGACACCCAAAACCGTGATGTTCCTGGCATAATGGCTTGGGAACATTACAAACCCGTCCTCTGTACTTAAGACAATATGCTATCTTGACAGAAATCTGAGTTAGAGAATAAACTCTATAATCTCAACTTTAATCAATCTAATATTTTGACTTTAATTTTGACCAATGGTTAGTATGATGGTCATAACCTCAACATACAACCTAGAGTTCATAAGGTCAAAATAATGTCATAACAAATAGATGCATATCAAAATGATCAACCCTGGGGTGCATAGTTCCTCTTGAATGTGCTGTATCTGAGATGCTTCTGGATCTCTGATTGTTTCTTAGACAAAAGATCCTGCAAGTACTCTTTAAAATAATGATATAGTTTAATCATGCATAAGTACATACCTCTGATAGTATTTGTAGGTAGTGGGACCATCCGGTAGCAGTGGTAATAAATACCAAACCTTTAAAAACTTCAAGGGTGACTGCAACTGGTACTGCAACAGGTGCTGGCACTGCAACTGGTACTGCAACAGGTGCTGGCACTGCAACTGATACTGATACTACAACTGCGATTGCAACTGGTACTTCAACTGCAACTTAGGGTTTTATGAGGAAACCGTAATTTTTCAAACTTCAAATTTTTGAATTCTGATCGAGGGACTAGATGCGCTGGGATGAGGCGAGTAGGCTGAAGTTGTCTGTTTTCGAAAATTCCAAGTTTTACCCCTTAAAACTTGCGAAAATCTGGACGGGTACTTCTGGTACATGTTCTGGTTTCTTGGTTTCCTGGTACTAGAAGAAACTAGGGTTTCACTTTTCAGAGGCTTTTTCCACTAAAAAGGTGCGCTCTAGCTGCCAAAAGATGCGCTAGGGTAGGGCGCACGTTTCTAGATGGGTTTTAGGCAAAAATTCCTCTCCAATAAAAAGCCCTAATTGTCTTGTACGACAACAATGACGTTTTTTGTTACCTAGTGAAAGGTGCTCTACTCAGTTTAGCTCTGATACCATGTTAAATTTAGAGCTGCTATTAAGTTCTTTCAATTTACTAGACAATAATAGCATAAGTAGGATCACTGAGAGGAACACAATCACAAGGTACACAACATTTTATCCTGGGAAATCCTCATGGGGAAGAAAACCCAACAAAAACTTCCTTAATATAGATTGCCAATATAATGCCAAGACTAAACACCAAACCACCAAGAATATCCAAGACTAAGCATGCGCCTCTCTCTTCTCCTTCTTCTAACTGCAACTTCCTTCAAAACTTACGCACTAGATGAGTGACTTAAGTAGTGACTTGAGTAGTGATGCTCGTCACCATAGCCAGGTATGAACCAAGCCTCTCTGGCGCTTTGCTCTCTCTCATCAACCTCTAGGGCTCTCCAACATACTCCTAGGCTTCCTTTAGGGTCTCCTGAAACCATCGCAGTTTCCTCTTCCCTGAAGTAACCTCCTGTGGAGTAGTCTCTTCATGCCCCCTAGTCTCATCCATAGATCTTTACAAAGTATTCTGAGATCCTGAAGCACGTGCACCTCCTATCTGTATACAAGGCATCTGTGAACCTGTAGTTGTATTGGGTGGACCAGTCACTCCTGAAATCGGTGTACTTGACACTTGAGGCTATGTCCCCTGAGATGCATCACTCTGTATCTGTGGGACCTCCTCAACTCCGTCTCTCAACTCTAGAGATCTCCTGAATGCTCTATCCTCCTCGAATCTGACATCTCTTCTCACAACCACTTTCCTTAGTGCTGGAATGTAGATCCGGTAGGCCTTAGAGACCTCTGAATATCCAACTAGGATCCCCTTCTCTATAGTGGGATCCAACTTTATCCTCTTCTCAAAAGGGACATGAGAGAACATCAAACACCCAAATATGCGAAGGTGCTCAACATCAGGCCTACTACCAGTGAAGGCCTCCTCAGGAGTCTTCCTCCCCAAAGCTCTATGGGGACTCCTATTCTGCAAATACACGACAGTACTACGAGCCTCTGCCCATAAGTAAAATGGCAGTGCCTGATCATGCAACATTGATCTCGCTACACCAACTATGGCCCTATTCTTCCTCTCTGCAACCCCATTCTGCTGTGGGTTGTAAGGAACGATCAATTGCATCTTGATACCCTGTTGGGTGCAGAAGTTTGCAAACTTTTTGGAGGTATACTCACCTCCATTGTTCGACCGCAAGACCTTGATCTTTCTTCCTGTCTAGTTCTCCACAAGTGCTTTAAACTCTTGGAACCTCTTGAATACCTCACTCTTTGTCTTCAGGAAATAGATCCAGGTCTTCCTAGAGTGGTCATCATTGAAAGTCACATAGTACTCACAACCACCCAAGGAAGCTCGTGACATGGGCCCACACACATCAGTGTGTATCAAATCAAGTATCCCAGCTGATCTACTGTCACTGCTGGGAAGAATAGTCTTGGTGTACTTCCCAAGAGTACACCCTCTGCACACCTCCCGATGCTCAATACCGAACTGTGGCAAACCTGTCACAATCTCTCTCAATGACCTTAGAGCTCCATGATGCAAATGAGCCATTCTCTGATGCCATAGCTCACATAATTGACTGTTGTTGGTGCTACTAGCCAAAGCATGCAATGGCTGCAAAAGTAATATGTATAGATTCACATCAAGTGTCCCAATCACTCTGCCAGAAGTGATACTAGACCTCTTTGGGTGAATGAGGACCTCTGTCCCTCTGAAGGACACCTCAAATCCCCTATCCCGAATGGAGGAAACTGAAATCAGATTCTTCTTCAGCCCAGGGACATACAATACATCCCTGAACACCAAGGGTGGCCTCAACTCCCTTTGAAAGGAAACTGTGCCACGCCCAACTGCCCTGACTATGGTGTCGTTTCCAAGCACTATCTCCAACTTGATCTCTGAGATCAGTGAAGTGCTCTCTGACACTTGACATATGACTGGATGCTCCACTATCTATGTACCATATGCGGGATGACTCAACTGTCGAGCAACAAACAATCAAGGAACACTCCCTCTCAAACTGAAAGGAAAACTCATCCTCCTCTTCTGCCGCTGCTGTACCACCTTGCTTCTTCTTCTTCTTCTTCTTCTTGGGACACTGTCCAACATAGTGCCCCATCTTGTTACAAGCAAAGCATTTAACTTTGCTCATATCCCTCTACTGCTCACCTCCTCTCTGCTGCTGCTTGGCCCCACCCTTGGGACCCTTCTTGGTCTTCCTTTTTCCTTTTGCCAAAAGAGCAAAATCACCCTCATCATCCCCACCACGCTGCTGACTAGTAGATCCTGATCCAACTCTAAGCTCCTCCTATACAAAGTCATCCCAGAGTCTCTCTCAATTGGGCATATGCTTTCTAGCCACGATGCCTTGTACAAAGCTCTCCCAAGGTTTGGAGAAGCCATTTAAGGCTGTCCTCACCAACTCAGATGGATCCACTATCTCACCAAAGGCTTTAAACATAAGGTAACATCCGCATACAAGACAAAACATGCGGAGTACCTCTAGAGCTAAAAAGCTAACAGATGATACTATGGTATCCTGACCAACAACGGGTAGCTCAGTTGGGATTTTATATCCTAGGGGACTGATCATCCCTGGACAGATCTAGAAGGTCCGGTAAGGACGGTCTGTCAGAGTATCTATGCATGTATATGCCAGCTGTGGTCAGTAGTGGTAGCTCCATTAGGATTTTATATCCTAGGGAATCTTTTGATTCCTGGGAAGATCCCGAAGGTCCGGTAAGGACGGTATGTCAGAGTACCACGTGGTAGCTCCGTTAGGATTTTATATCCTAGGGAATCTTACAGTTCCTGGGCAGATCTCGAAGGTCCGGTAAGGACAGTCTGTCAGAGTACCACAAAATGTTGTTGTTGCACCTGCCTCATTCTGTTGTCATATGATGTAGATGTTGTTATCTCAACCTCGTGCTGATGATGTTGATGATGTTATCTCAACCTCGTGCTGATGATGTTGATGATGTTGTTATCTCAACCTCATGTTGATGATGTTGTCTCAGCCTTGTGCCGTTGATGTTGTTGTACCAACCTCGTGCTGTTGACGATGCTGTATGAGCCTCGTGCTGTTGATGTTGGTGTAGCAGCCTCGTGTTGGTGATATTGTTGTTATAGCTTAATGCTATTGATGTTGATGCTTCAACTTCATGCTGAAGATGATGATGATGATGCTACTTCAGCTTCATGCTGAAAATGATGATGATGTTGCTACTTCAGCTTCATGCTGAAGATGTTGATGATGATATATCAGTCTTGTACTGATTGATGATGTTGTATTAGTGTTATACTAGTTGATGTTGATGCAGAGAATGATGATGATGTTACTCCAGCTCCAAGTTGTGAAAGATGATTTTGTTGATGATGAGAAAAACTACCGATGATTTATAGATGTGCCAGTCAATAATCCAGATGTTGATGATGATGCGCCCTCTCCTTCTCCAAATAATGTTGTGCTGGGTCATGTCAGTAGAATACCCTTCTTGTTAAGGGGGAGTGTTGAAATATTGTAACTGTGAAGTATATTCTAATTATAATTGAGTTATTTTCCTATATATCAAATCCCCTTTTGTGGATTGATCATGTCGGGTCTTGTATATGACCAAATCCCCTTTTGTGGATTGGTCAAACCATGTTTATATGGAGGTAATTGAGAATTCGGCCCCTAGAGCTAATTAAAGTGGTTCTAACCACTACTTGGAAAAGTCGACCATGCTTGATGAAGAGACACAACCCTAGTGCCTCCTAGCTAGTATAAATAAGAGTGGATGATGCCTCATTCATACACTCACTCAAGTCACTCATCTAGTGTGCAAGTTTGAAGGAAGCTGAAGTTAGAAGAAGGAGAAGAGAGAGGTGCATGCTTAATAGTGGATTATCTCTAGTGTTTTGGTCTTTCTCTTGGCATTGTATTGGCAATCTATATTAAGGAAGCTTTTGCTGGGTTTTCTCCCCCATGAGGGTTTCCCAGGATAAAATGTTGTGTACCTTGTGATTGTGTTTCTCTCAGTGATCCTGCTTATGCTATTATTGTATAGTAAATTGAAAAGAACTTAATATCAGCTCTAAATTTAACAATTGTAAGCATTGCTTGAATTTTGCTAAAACTAGCCAATAAAATCCAACCCTTACTGCTAAAGGGGGGCCTGCATTATCATTGGATCAAGTGGCAAAGCAAGCAACTTCTGCTTGCCCTTGAATCTCTGACAAGCCTCTCAAGATCACACAAAGGCATGCGTATAGTGTGGGCCAATAGTACCCAACTTGCATGACCTTGTGTGCTGTGTTTCTAGCTGAAAAATGTCCTCTGCATACTTCGGCATTCAAGTCCCGTAAGATATCCTTGGATTCCTCTAAATCCACACATCCAAGAATGATTCCATCGGGATACCTCCATCCTAATCCCCCCCGCACAAGACAATACTTGGTAGCCCGTAGCTATAATGATTGCCTCTGTGTCTTGCTCATTTTAGAAGGACATGATAAATTCTTCAAATAAAAAATAACATCAAAATACCATTCATGATGCTCTAACGAAGTAAACAAAGAATTTACCTGCTCTTCCATTTGCAATTCCTGAATTGAGTCCAAATTGCTTTCTACCATTATACACGCCAATCCTTGACCCCTCATTAACTTGGTGGGTTTGATCTCTAAGTCATATTCTTGGATCTTAGTGATCCACCTCCCTTTGGTCCCACTGCACTCTTTTTGTACTAATATGTCCTTAACCATTGGGTGAGGAACATAAGCCACCACTTTGGCATTCAAGAAGTAATCTCGAAAATTCCCCATGGCCTTGACTAATGCATAAGCTTGCTTTTCCATCAATTTATAATTCAATTATAAGCCTTGAAAAGCCTTGCTCATGAATGCAATTGGTTGCTCCATCCCTTCACAATTTTTCTGCAACAAAATTGCAGCCATAGTAAATTTAGAAGCAAAAGAAATCAACTAGAAATATTTACCATAATCCGGGCTCATCAGTACTGGAGCTGGACATAAGGCTTGTTTGATGTCCATGAATGCCCTCTTAGCCTCATCACTCCACTTTAGATCATGTCCTTTCTTTAGCATGTCGAAAATGGGCATGTTGACCACCTATTCAACTAGGGGGTCAACTCCATGTACCATGAAGATATGCATCATCAGATGCTACCAAGTCAGAGACTATTTGGTTCTATAGGGCAATTTTTGCCTCCAGCACATATTTTTGTAACTGGAATTTCCGCTCCCCTACGTTGGATAATAATGTAATAGGTCTGCATGGATCATAGTTGGGTCAGTTACCTTAGGATTTCTTCATTAGGAGAGTTCCTTTCACTGAGTGTTTTTTATCCTCAGATTATTAATTTGGCTTTTCAGCCTTATTAATTTCCCTTGAGTTTTTCACTCCCACCATTAATAATTCCTCCAAAGTGGTGAAAGGCGTTTTAATGGATTCATCCTCTGGTAGCTTGTGCTTAAGAATGATGTAAATGACCATGTATGACATCTCAGAAAGTTTTGCAGAATTCCGTCGAGTCTAGATAGTTTTTTTTTAATTAATTAAAATTGCCTAAGGTTGGGTATTTTAATTAATTAATTTTAATTAATTTTTGATAAATAATGTAAAAACTAGGTCCTTGGGCTTTTGCTAGGGGTATTTGTGCTCAAAATAAATGGAATGAGACCCCCTACACCCTTGGACCAAGTTTCAGCTCAGTCGAACAACCTTTGCTAGGTGTTTGTCCATAGGGAGTCTCAGTTAGTCAAAATAACAATTTTAATTGCTAAGCTTGAAATGGTAAAAATGTCAATTTTTGAAATCTTGAGCAAATTGAGTAAAGCAAAGGTGGGAGATGATGAGAAAACACTTTCCTAACCTTTTCCAACCCTCACATCACCCCCTCACCTAGCCATTAAGAAAAAAACGTCACTTTCCCTAGAGAGGTGTGCCCTCCTTCTAGAAAGTCTCAAAAAAGTAAAAAAATAATAAAAAATTTAATGGGAGACTTATTCTAACCCTTGGTGTGCCTCCCTAGACCCTACAACTCATCATTTGACTTGTCAAAGCCTTGCCAACTCACTCCAACTCATTTCCACTTCATCCATCCATGCCAAAACCCTAACTTACCAAAACCCTAAAAGTGACTTTTCCTTGAGGTGTGACACTTGTAACTCATCCAAGAGGGGTAGATTTGCCTTCCCAAGTATAAATAGAACCCCTCCCTCACTCATTTCTCACCATCTCTTGAGTTATTGTTATACTACCAAATTCTTGCCCCATCTCTCTCTCTCATTGTCCATCTTACTCTCATTCCATTTTGCTCTTGATAGGTTTGGAGCAATTAGTTGCTGCAATCTCTCCCTTTGATTAATAGAAAGGCTTTGGAGGATCTTGGAGTACAAGATTGTGTCTTGGTGCTTCAATACATATGAGGTGATTGTGTTCCTTTGTGCATTTTGTGGGATTTTGAGTAGATCTCTTGGGTAAACTTTGTTTGCTAGGATAGGTTAGGCAATAGTGTAGTTGCTGGTCTAAATGTGTTGAATAGCTAATGATATAAATTTTGTTTATGTTGTTTATCTATCCATCCCATTGTCTTTCCATATCTCACACTTTGTTTCAAAGTTGCAGGTTTGCTTCAAGGGTTTTGTTGGGATAGCTTCGAGCAAGAATCTACCCTCATAGCTCATTTAAACTTCATAGCTTTTCCCTTCTCATTTTCTGTTACATACATACTTCAAATTTGGTTTGCTAACACTCTTAGATAGGTAAAAAATCAATACTATTTTCTGAAATTTATATGTAGGAAATTTCTGTTGAAAAACAAGAATTTTCTTAACTTTTCTGTGTGTTTTGCAGCATTTCCAGCAAGCATCAGCTTGCTGGTTTTTGCAGTTTCTTACCAGGTCAAGGGGTGATGCTGCCCATTTTCAGTCACAAAACACACCAGGGACCTCTCTTTTGATTAGGTAACAACACCCAACCATTTCTCTTATCATTCTAGCATTGTAGCAAGCCCTTGGGAGTCCCTTGAGGCTTGCATTCTTGTACTTAATTTTTTGTTCTTGTAAAGCTTGTTAGTGCCTACATCTTGGGTGAGCGTTTGGCAAAGCCACCCTCCAAAATCGTAAGGCTAGGTTGTATATTTAATTTTCTGCATAGTTCTTACTTTTTCTTTGCCCCACTTGTCATTAGGGCAAGGTTGTGTGGCTAGGAGTGATTTAGTTTAGCCTATTTCATTTCCAACTCCCTTTGGCACAAAATAGGAAGGCTTGCCTCTGCCTTGTGCCATTGTGAGTGGTTTGTATTTCTGTTTTTCACTTCAAGTTTTGCATGCCTTGTTGCCTACACCTTGGATGAGAAGTTGGCAAAGCCAACCCCTAATATAGTATGGCTAGTTTAATTGTGTATTTTTGATATGCTTATGCTCATGGTTAAAATCATCTACAAGTAGATTTCACACAACTAAACACTAGCTTAAGCCCACGGAGGCATAGATTTAGATCTCATGCTTTAAAGTCTCTTTTATTTGCAAGTTTTACTTTCCAAGCATTTATCTTATTGCAAATGGTCATTGGCAAATGGTGATGGTTTAAGGCAACTGAATCTCTTTCATTACAAGCTTTTGTGGTTTCTCCTTTACATGTGTTTCAATTAATATCTCATGGTGTAAACACTTCATTTCTTGTTGCTTTTAAGTTTCGGTTTTGGCCATTTTTGTCACTTTTTGGGCAAGTAAAACTCACCTAAACACACCTAATCACCGAAAAACACTTAGTCCATAGGCCTTGTTATCCCCGTTTTTTTAGGGATAACTAGGAGATCATGTCTCGAGGCTCACAGGTCCTAGACATGGAGTACCGAGAGCAGGATTGACCTGAGCATGGCCCAGAGGGCCCATCCTTTTCTTTTTCCATTAGCTTTGTCTTGTCAGCAGCAACAGCATCCATCACCATTGGCTTGGTCTTGTATCAGAAGAGGTTCTTGCTCCATGAGGTAATTGGTCCAAGTATCATGGTATGTGTCACTTTTGATCATTGAAACCTTTAAATATATGCATCTGATTCCTTTTATCTCTAACAACTGCTTGGATCTTACATTAGCCCACTTGACCATGCTTGGGGAGATTGACAGGGTGCCCTAGCAAGCCTGTGCCTATAGGTCTTGGTTTTCCACTGGGGGAATTTCTGAAAAGTCATTGTCCGCTCCTATCATAGCACCACTGTTTCATCTTATCTCCCGCTCATCTATCCCATTCCCCTTGTCCGAGCATTGGGTTGACCTGTTTGTAGGATTGCACCTTATCTCGTGGGAAGAAGGGGTTAAAGGCCCAGAAGGTAAAAGCAACTGGTAAACGACAAAAGCCTAGAAATAAAACCTCGAGATGCTTCGCCCAGGGATCCCCAAGAAGGCAGTAAAAAAGCCTCTCAGCAAGAAACAAGAGGGACCCGGAAAATAACAAAACAAGACCTAGTTAGAGGATAGGGGGTCTCATCATGAGCCAGCCTATTAGGTCCATGGGTACCTAACAGTATGACATTGCCACCATCTGGTTACCACGCTAGGGCAATGACCTTTGGTTGCATGGCCAAGGGAAAGGGGGTCTCATCACGAGCCAACCTTCTCATCTCTGTGAAAGTACTTGTGGGTAACACTGCCAGCTCTGGTCACCA
>ML777197.1:1072918-1083382 GCA_009831015.1 Picea engelmannii
CAGGGCTGACCGTGGAAGCTAGGGTGGGCCTCGTTGCCTTACTATCTTGAGCACCCGACAGTTATTTGGCAACAGGAGGAGGAGGCTTTGGTGAAAGCCAAATAAACTTAAAATCCTTAAGAAAAGCCTAACTATTTAATCCCATGGCCACATCTAATAATATTCGGGGGGGTTTGATAGTAAAGAGTGTAGATTGTTTTCTTTCCTTCATAGTAATTGTGCTTAATCTTGATAATCTTGTTGATGAAGTGATATGTTGATGATCTAGTGTGAATGATGATGTGGTGAATGTTCAAGTCTTCTTTTTCTTGCACACATTAAACATATTTGGTTAGATTGTAATATCTCATTCTTTTGTAAAGCTTGTAAATGAATGTACATGTTATTCTTTGATTGAGTAATTCTTTCATGTAAGTAATTGTATTTTGGATTAATTTATTCTTTTGTAAATTTGTAACTTGTAATTCTTTTGTAATAAACAACCCTTGAACATAGTGGACCCCTTGCCCAATTTCTAGGCACTAGTCTTAGTTGACCTAGGAAAAGGACTTGCTTGTCATGCTAACCCTTGCACATTGCATGGTTTCCTTAGCATCTTAGGATTAGAATCCCCTCTAACCTTAACCAATTAAAATTAACTCCTAGAACCTAACTCTAACACACATAGTAACTAAGGTCTAACCCCTTTGGCTTCCCTAGGAGTAAGCCTAGACGGAAGAGGTTCTGGTCAAAGTGACAGTGTGGGCTGTGAACCTAGGCATTGTGCCTCCAAGGACACACTAAGTGAGCCGAACTCAATCTCACGTTTGCAAGTGTGTATAAGAACGACAACACCATGATACCTGGACCAACTACCTCATGGAGCAAGAGTCTTCTCCGATACAAGTCCAAGCCGAAGGTGATGGATGCTGCCGCTGCTGACACGACAAGTCTGATGAAGAAGAAGAAAGATGGGCCCTCCAGGGCCATGCTCAGGTCAATCCTTCTCTCGGTACTCCATGTCTAGGACCTGTGGGCCTCGAGACATGATCTCCTAGTTATCCCTAGAAATCGGGGATAACAGGCAGAAGTATTGAAAAACATAAGGAAAGATTTGTGGCTCGTGGATTTTCTCTAAAGGAATTTATTGACTATGAAGAAACATTTTCTCCTGTAGCCAGATACACTTCTATCAAAGCCATCTTAGCTCTTGTAGCCAAAATGAAGTGGAAGTTGCACCAGATGGATGTGAAAACAACTTTCTTAAATGGTGTTATTGAAGAAGAAGTGTATATAGAACAACCACAAGGGTTTGAAGTTGAAGATAGAAAGACTCATGTCTGCAAGTTGAAGAAAGCTCTGTACGGGTTGAAGCAAGCTCCTAGAGCTTGGTATGCCAGAATTGATAGTTTCCTGACAAACTTGGGCTTTACCAAGAGTAAAGATGATCCTAACCTATACTTCAAGGTTATGAATGATGAGCCAGTTATATTGCTACTATATGTGGATGATTTATTCTTGATAGGAGAAGAAAATCTCATCACAAATTGCAAGAAGAAGCTCGTTGCAGAGTTTGAGATGAAAGACCTAGGCTCGATGCATTATTTCTTAGATCTTGAAGTTTGGCAGAGACCAGAGAAGATCTTCCTTAACCAAGGGAAGTATGCAGTTGAAATACTGAAGAGATTTGACATGTTGGAATGTAAAGCCATGAACACACCCATGGAAACGAATTTGAAGCTCCTGGTTGATACTTCGTCAGAGTTGGTTGATGCTACTCTATACAGACAGATTATTGGATCGTTGATGTATCTGACGAATACCAGGCCAGATATATGCTTTGCTGTGAACACCTTGATTCATTATCCGATGGAGCCTAGACATGTTCACCTTGTAACTGCAAAGCATGTGATGAGATACCTTAAGGGTACGTTGGATTATGGTCTCTATTATACAGTATAGTAGAGATCATAACTTTAGACTGTCTGGTTATACAGATTCAGATTGGGTTGGAAGTGCTTCAGACAAAAAAAGCACTTCAAGATGTTGTTTCAGTTTAGGGTCAGCCATGACTTCATGGCAAAGCAGGAAGCAATCCAATATTTCTCTCATCACTACAGAAGCTGAATACATTGCAACATGTTCCGCCAATTGTGAAGCCATATGGCTTCAGAAGTTGTTGACAGGTCTGTTCGATCTGGAGATGGAAGCCACCGAGATTCTATGTGATAGCTAGAGTTGTATAACGACGACAGAGAACCCATTGTTCCATGATAAGTCGAAACACATAGAGATTCGATACCACTACATTCGTGATATGGTGCAGAGGGGAGCTGTAAAGCTCCAATTTGTTGGCACCGATGAGCAGGTTGCAGATGTGTTGACCAAGCCTCTATCTTGCATGAAGTTTGAGTACTTCCGAGACAAGCTTGGTGTTGTCCGAAAGGACCTCCCTCAAAAGGGGAGTGATGCTGATGATACTATGGTATCCTGACCAACAACGAGTAGCTCCGTTAGGATTTTATATCCTAGGGGATTGATCATCCGTAGGCAGATCCCGAAGGTCCAGTAAGGATGGTCTGTCAAAGTACCTGTGCATGTATATGCCAGTTGTGGTCAGTAGTGGTAGCTCCGTTAGGATTTTATATTCTAGGGAATATTATGATTCTTGTGCAGATCCCGAAGGTACGGTAAGGACGGTCTGTTAGAGTACCACGTGGTAGCTTGTTAGGATTTTATATCCTAGGGAATCTTATGATTCGTGGGCATATCCCGAAGGTCCGGTAAGGGCGGTCTGTCAGAGTACCACAAACATTGTTGTTGATACACCTGCTTCATTCTGTTGCCACATGTTGATGATGTTGTTTTTCCAGCTTTATGCTATCGATGATGTTGTTCCAGCCTTGTGCTGTTGATGATGTTGTTGTTCTAGCTTCGTGCTATTGATGTTGATGTTTTAGCTTCATGCTGATGATGATGATGATGTTACTCCAGTGCCATGTTGTAAGCGATGATAATATTGATGATGAGAAAAACTTCCGATGATTTACAGATGTGTCGTTCAGTGTTCCAGATGCTGATGATGATGCTGCCCTCCTCTTGATGATGTTGTATTGGGTCATGTCAGTAGAATACCCTTCCTGTTAAGGGGGGGTGTTGAAATATTGTAACTTCGAAGAATATTCTAATTATATTTGAGTTATTATCTTATAGATCAAATCCCCTTTTGCGGATTGATCATGTCGAGTCTTGTATAAGATCAAATCCCCTTTTGTGGATTGGTCAAACTATATTTGTATGGTGGTATTTGTAAAGTCGGCCCCTAGTATTTATAAAGTGGTTTTAACCACTTCTAGGAGAAGTCGGCCCCACTAAGTGAAGTGGCATAACCCTAGCGTCTCCTCTAGTAGTATTTATATGTGAGGATGGTGCCTCACTTGTACACACTCACTCTCACTCATCTAATGCGCATATCTTGAAGGCAGTTGCAGTGGCAGGAGGAAGGAGAAGAGAGGCACATGCTTAGTCTTGGTTTATTCTTGGTGTTTTGGTCTTAGTCTTGGCATTGTATTGGCAATCTATTATTGAGGAAATTTTTGCCGGGTTTTCTCCCCCATGAGGGTTTCCCAGGATAAAATGTTGCGTACCTTGTGATTGTGTTTCTTTCAGTGATCCTCTTTATGCTGTTGTTTTGGAAATGCATTGAATGCTCATGTAATTTGGAAATAACCTAATAACAACAGTAAAAACTTAACACATACAACCTTAAGCTTTTGATTCTTTACTATATCCATTAAAACACATTTTTGATTTTTACATTTCGTTTTGTCCTTTTTCTTTAGGAACATGTACAAAATTTGAACAACCAAAAACTTGAAGATGCTTTACCTCATGTTTACACCCAAGTCTCCTCAGGTGTAATGAATCAAACAAATTTAGTTGGATCTCTATTCATCAATTATACAACCATCTTGACAGGTTCAACCTAGAAAGAGTATTCCAACCCTTTGTCATGTAACATGCTTCTGGTTGCTGCTTCTATTCTGTCTATTTTTCTTTCTGCTACCACTTTTTGCTGCAGGGTATATGCTACTGTCAATTTCCGCTCTATCCCATGTGCATTGTAGAACCTATAAAGTTATTTTGAAGCAAACTCCCCTCCATTGTTAGCTGCAATGCCTTTATTCTTTAAGAAATACACCCAGTAATGGGGTTATCGCAGGTAGGCAGGTTTTATCAGATCACAATGAAGTTGGGTGGCCGTTGGTCATAGTACCTCTTGCTCTTAGAGAGATGATCTGAGTTTTACTTTTTTCTGATTCTTAAAACAATCCTAAAGGCTCTTATATTTGGCCTTTTTTCTCTTGTGATTGGCATTTTCTCTTGGGTACATTTTTGCATTCAGTACACCTGTTCCTTTCTATTTTCAGCACATATGTGCTTGGCTTTTGCAATCTATCTAGTGTAGTAGACCTATCTCTCTAGTGCACTCGTGAGGAGATGTAATGTACCTTCATTATCAACAATGAAAGTAGGGTCTAATATATATAAAAAGAATCATTTCAAAAGTAAAAGTCCTTCCTCTTAGTTTCCATGACAGTTTGGCATTATATTAGTCAACACAACTCAAACTTCCTTTGCTTTCCAAACCACATTGACCCACGAGCAAGGATTTTCGTTTTCAAGGATTTTCATAACAATTTGGCAAGTAAATCAATAGGAATGGTTACTATCAAATTGCAATAACTCTCAATGAAATATATAATCAGATACACACAAAAAATTGGCATTTAAACAAATAGCATGAGCTATATGGCGTTGCTACCCAATTCATAATTGTCACAACGATGCTCTTGAAAGAGTAGTTACCCTAAATGTATTGTGGTTATGCTTATAAGAAGAGAAGCAAATACTTTTTAGCATTTCAGATTTAGTTATTGTCATCCCCTAGCTTAGGGATAACAAAGGAGATCATGTCTCGAGGCCCACAGGGCCTAGACATGGAGTACGGAGAGGTAGGCGACTTAAGCATGGCCTCGAAGAGCCCCTCTTTTCTTTAGTGCAGTCTACGTATCACCAACAACAATATCCATCACACCAGCCTGGTCCTGAAGTAGCAGTGAGTCTTGCTCCATGAGGTAATGAGTCTAGGTATCATGGTATGTATCACTCTGATTTTTGAAGCACTTGAACATGTTGTATTGAATCATTCTTCATTTCATGACGTTTGCTTGGAAATTATGCTCTTTGCCTCTTTCATTCCTGGAAGGGTGACACGGTGCCCTAGTAAGTTGATTTCCCTTTAGGATGGGTTGCTATTGGGTGGATCTGTGAAAAGTCACTGTCCGTTCCCTCCATACTTACAACTTTCCATTTTTATTCCTTCCATCTCCCCTATCCTTGTTTGGGCATTAGGATTGGCTACACTAGGAAGGGTTGTACCTTACCTCGTGGGAAGAAGGGGCTAAAGGCCCAGAGGGTAAAAGTAGCTAGCAAGAGTTAAAAGCCAATTTTGAAACCTTCAAGATGCTTCGCCCAGGGATCCCCGAGAAAGTAGTGAAAAGTTGCTCAGTAAGAAAACGGGACCCACAAGATAACATAAACACTCAAGGTATTAGTTGATGGATAAGAGGTCTCATCACGAGACGGCCTATTATGACCATGGGCATGTAGTGGTATGACATTACCACCTATCTGATCACCAAACCAGGGTAGTGGCCCTTGGTGGCATAGCCAAGAGAAAGAGGGTCTCATTACGAGCCAACCTTCTCATTTCCGTGAAATGTTTGTGGATAACGCTGTCACCTCTGGTCATCAAGCCAGGACAATGGCCCTCAACTATTCCCTTGAAGCACAAGAGCAAAAGATCAAAAGAAATAAAGCTAAGAATAAATGGAAATGAATGGGCTAGGAAACAATTGCATCCATGACAAGGTGCAACTCGCCCTCCACAAAGGCACCCACAGGTAAGACACTACATTTCCCTGTTATCACATGCACCCCATGCCACCTCATACACTTACATGAATTGGACTAGACTCCACCTGGGAAACACCCCAAACTTAAGAGAGGTTAGCCCAATAGGACACCCTGAGACCCTCTCCAAACCTAACTTGTCAAATTGCATAACGTCTTTGAGCATTTGTTTGGGGTTAAGGGGGGTGTGATGCACATGTTCGGGTAATTTAATTATTAGATGTGATTTACATGCTATGATCCTTGTGACTTATGAACCCCTGGAGGGCGTACTTGTTGTTTTTACAAGACCTTGCCCGGTGGACAGGTACACATGAGGGAATGATTAGCTCGGACCTTCATGGGGGCTCAAAGCTCGCAGATGGATGCTGAAACCCCATCCAGGGGTAAGAAGAGATTAAAGGCGTGCACTAGATGAAGGAAGGACGTTGCCTTTGGAGGCACTGTGGAAGACCTAGACCTAAGGTCTCATGCTCTTCCCACCTGAATGTTGGCCTTGGACGCCACCTCTACAACCCTAGACATCACCTGTCAGCTGGGGTTGTCACCTTGGAGGCATTCATGAGGCTATTGGCACGTGTGGGAAAATGTTAGGCCTTTGGAGGCCCAACATCCCACACTTAAGGCCCAACGTCACCCTAGGAGGGCATGGCATCACCTTTGGAGGCCTATTTAGATGCAAATTGAATTTATTTTGTTAAAAATGTAATTTTTGAGTAAACTGGCCAGGTCGACCCTGATATTTTGACCTAAAATAATTAAAGGTCATAATTTTGGTATAAATAGACATAAAGTGACATTCATTTTCACCATAAACTCATCACACATAAGTGGTGGTCTGAAATTTTTGCCCTCTTTAAGGGTTATTGGCTGAAATAACTAGTGCACACCTCTTGGGAGAGCTTTATGGTGGTGTATTTTGGCATTTTTCATGGTGGAATGGTCTTCAACTAGGGTTTGAATTGATTATTCTTGGTGAAGTAAGTGGAAAATCGGCATTTTTATTCATGCTATGGATGTTTGTGGTAAAATTTACTTGTTTCATGTCTAAGATTATGAAATTGCTTGTTTAAACCCTAGGGGAGAAACAACAAATGATTCTTTCTCTCTATAACTATTCTACTAGCTTGATCTTTCCAATTATACCTTTTCTTGGGAGTGATTATTAGAGCCCTAACGTGCTAGCTCTCTAGTAATCTCATTCTTGTCACCAATTAAACTGTCTTTCAAAAAATCTAAGGAAGGAAGGTTTGCTAGGGCCTAGAAGTGCCTACTCTCTAGCAAAACCTTCCTTAAAAAGGCAAATTCTTGAGGCCTTGAAGTGCCAACATCTCTTGCATTTACTTCTTCCCTTAGCTAAACATTATCATTATTTTATTTCCCAAGTGATATTGTTACTATTATTGACTCCACAAGCCCCTAAAAGGCCTGATTTCTACACTCTTGTGGATGAATGAGACCAAACAAACTTTCAAAACATCTTCTTGAAACTTTCACTAACACTAACAGCCATATTACTGCTGCGATAATTGCTGTTACAACCCTTATTTAGCAGCCTTAATCAGCATACTAACCTCTAAAACTAACCCAAAAATTTACATTTGCCTAAGTGCTATCATCCCAAGGCTCTAGTCTTCTTTTTGCTATTGTTCTAGGTGCAAATTTCTGAAGTTGTTTAAGGCTGTTGCTGCTGTTGAAACTACTGTTAAAGCCATCATTGCAGCCCCTTAACATCCCTCAAACTGTTTATAAAACCACCCAGCACTTGTACTAGGCAAACTACTATCATTATATGCTAAAGTGTTTGTTTAAATTGCCTAATTTAAGTATTTTCTGAAGTGGTTTTGCTGCTGTCATAATTATTATTTTACTGCTGTTGCAAGTGCTTTGACAGCCTATTCAAGTCACTTATTGACTTGCTTTTAATCTTGAAATTGTAAGTGACAAAGTACTATCAAACTTGCAAGGTCTTTATATCATTCTTGTCATCATAGCTTGCAATTTCTAGACATGTTTGTTGCTGCTATACATTTCATATTTTAGTGTTTCAGTAGCATATTTATATCTTGAAGTTACTGATTTGAAACATTGATATCATTGCTTGCTGCTAACATTTGTTGTTTCATTGCTAAAGGGTAGGTACCATTCATTCACTTTTCTTTTTCCCCCTTTAAACTTTACCAAGTGATTTCTTTTCTTGAGTGACCTAGAGAGGGGTGGGTTTTTACCTGGTCTTTTTATCCTTCATCAACCAACTAGGTCTTGGGACATCTCCTTTGGAGTGAGTGTTTTCTCCTCCTAAATAGAAAGAAGTATCCTATTGGGGTGATAGTGATAGGACTACCTCCGTGTTATGTCAATCTAGGCCTACTTGCCTTTAGGCTTTGGGCAAGTATAGATTGTGCGATAACAGTTACCATCATATAATCCTATTTATACTTTTGCATATACGATTCCAACCTTGTTTAGTTTACTACATTGCCTCTGAAAATGTTTCATCTCCATTAATGCATAGGTATCATATTGTTTTGTGGAATTGGTGTCCCCTTAATGACTGTATATGCCAACAAGATTCACAATTACCATTCTTGCAATAACTAATCATATCTACTAGAGTTCTTGGAAGCACAACACAACGAACCGATCTGAAAACACTTTCAATAGATACAAGAAAAGAATGAATACTTAGCCCACTATCACAGCTGCAAGTGCTACCCACTCATGTACAAAATCATACCCACTCTTATACCAGACTACACATGAACTTGCCTATAATTTAGTCACTAACATTAAGACCTTTTGCATGCTTCTCGAATTTGGAGAATATATGAACACATATAGACAAAAAAATTCTTTATCTTCATATGAACACATATATGCTTCCATGCCTTATTTTACTTCATTGAACGTGTACAATTTAAGTCAGTTGGAGTTGGAAAGTTTTGTTGTGCTTAAAATGTGTTTTTTGTTCAAATTGTTTCAATCACAAGCCATTACTCAATGTGTACATTCTTAACATAGATAATGTGTTATTCTCTGAGCTTAAAGCAGCAAACCATATTTTTCAGAGCAACAACGATTAAAGCAAACCATATTGACCGTTCCGGTTCTGATAACTATGATTTATACCTTATATACAGCCAAGTGTCTTATATACTCTCCACTGACATAGATTACTTCATTGTGGCTTCTGTTGATAATCTTTTGTGATTGTTCTTACACTTGGTCGTACAATTCACTTGGTATATTTGTGTTCCTCTAATTTCCAAATGTTGGCCTTTGTGTACCGTTCATCCTTAATGAGGTGGAACACAAGTTGTAGAATCATCAAATGTGAATATCTATTTTATTAACAAAGAATTTTATCCCCTGAATTTCCAAGAAAAAAACAATTTAATGTTCCAGTGAACCTATTCTCCTTATTATTTAATGATCCTTTAATCATTCTTACTATTATTTTTATCTATCCCTCTTTATTTTACCTAATATTCAGTGTCACTTATCATATTTCTCGATATTTTCTAACACAGGAAACTATGAAGAATACCCAACTTATGTCACTTGCTCAAGCTGGTCAACAGGTATTGATTGCATAATCCTTGGTTCTTCATTGTTTCTCATTGTAGTGGTCTGTTGTGCTGAATAACCATGTCATACACAGTTTCACTACAGGGCATTCTCTTTATTGCATAGTGGCAAGAGTTGAATATGAATTTGAATTAGAAAATGATTTTGTATGGGAAATATACATTTAAAAAAATCAACAAAACTCTATTATATATATATATATATATATATATATATATATATATATATATATATATATATTAGAAGAATTTCAACCTCAGAAATAATATTTAAATTTTAGAAGAATTTCAACCTTAGAATATTAAATAGATCAGTAAAAAAAAGTCATTTTTTGAAAATTTGAAGAGGTAATTTATATTTATAAATTTGTATTTTGTTTGAAAGTCTAAAAGAATTTCAATCTCAGGAATATGAAATAAATCAGTAAAAATAACTCATTTCCTAAAAATTTGACGAGTTAGTTTATATTTATAAGTATTTTTGAGTTTTTGTTTTAATTATTCTTTTCTGGAGGGTTTTGGCTGTTTCATTGGGTTTATGAGTCCACTGGGTATCAAATAAACGTGGTATATGATCAAAACAGCGAAAAGAGGTATATTATCAAAACAGTGAAAATTGTGTTGACGTAACATATCTGTACAAGGAAAATTTGATGAATTTCATATTATTATGGAATTTCTGTACAGTAAAGGCCTATACGGCAGAATCTTGCTATTATGCTTTATTGTATAAGTATATTTGGTGTGGCTTGGTCGTGACCTTAAAAATAGATTATTATCTATGTTGCACGGGGACCCGTCCCCCCCAAAAAAACCCGCGTACCCGCCGTTCCCGCGTACCGGGGACTTGGGGACCCTTAGGAAACTTACCCAAATTGTTGGGGACTTCATTGGGGACTCGGGGACTTGCTGGCCGTCCCCA
>ML777197.1:1100770-1111369 GCA_009831015.1 Picea engelmannii
ACAACCATTCAATCAAGAAGTTTTGCAGAAAAATACTTACAAATCATCAAGAAAATAATCATGCAAACCTTAGTTGTAAACCTTCCTTCAAGAAAAACACCATAGAATGCCAAAAATCTCCTCCTTCAACAAGTGCGCCTTCCATAGTTCAGCCAATAACCCCCAATAGGGCGCAAAAATCAGACCTCACTAATGAGTGAGTGATGTGTTTTGATAAAATGAGAGTCAAAACCCTCAATATATAGTGTATCAATGACCTAATTTTACTTTTTAGTGCATTAAAAGGCCGACAAGGCCATATTGTCAAAATCATACTATTTTTACATTAAATTGTCAAATTAAAACCCTAATTGAGCTGCAAAGAGGGTAAAATCCCCTTCAAGGGAGGTGCTAGTCCCTTCTAGGGAAAATGAGACATCCAGGAGAAAAACGTTAGCCCCCTAGGGGCCTCTCCAACATGCCACACGTGTCACTGCTGCCCAGTCTGCCTCCAAAAGTGTCCATGAAGCTGGATGACATCATGGTGAAGATGGGGACGTTCTAAGCCTTCCAAGGCTAACATTCCACTGAAAAGGGGTCATTCCCCCTAGGTCTAGTCCTACCCGAGTGCCTCTAATGGAACGCCCTCTTCCTCTCTGGTGCAAAAGACTTGATCCATCTCCATCGTGTCTCTACCCCCTGATGGGGTCTCAACTTCCATCTGGTGGGCTCTTTAGCCCCATGGAGGTCCGAATTGGTCATCTCCCCATATGTACTGGTCCAAATGGTACTTGTCCGTCGGGCATGGTCCTGCACATCAAAAGATACGCCCTATATGGGCTCATCAATCACCGAGATCATAGCAATGTTAATCACATCTCATCATGAATTTTATTAAACATATGCATAAAAACCCTAATACATCAGTCAATAGCTCAAAGAGATTACAAAAACCTACAGTACAAGATTGGAGAAAAAGACAAGACGTCCTATTGGGCTAGTGTCTACAAGAAAGGAAAGTTCCCAGGAAGATTTCATCCAAGCCATGTAAGTCAGGTGATGTGGCTAGGGGATGTCAAGACATGTGGGTGCAATGAGGGCCAAGGATGCAAAATGTTATCTGTGGGTGCCTTTGTAGAAGGCGAGTTGTACCTGTCATGGATACATTTTTTCCAAGCCTGTTCTTGCCTTTATTGTTTTATTTTCTTTTTCTTCTTCTTTTTATTTTTATTCAAGGGTTAACTAGAGGACACTGCCTTGGCATGGTGACCAGAGTTGACAGTGTTACCCACAAGTACTTTCACAGAGATGAGAAGGTTGGCTCGTGATGAGACCCCCTTTCCCTTGGCCATGTAACCAAAGGTCAATGCCCTGGCGTGGTAACCAGATGGTGGCAATGTCATACTATTAGGTACCCATGAACCTAATAGGCTAGCTCGTGATGAGACCCCCTATCCTCTGACTAGGTCTTGTTTGTTATTTTCTGGGTCCCTCTTGTTTCTTTCTAAGAGGCTTTTTATTGCCTTCTTGGGGATCCCTAGGCGTATCATCTCGAGGTTTTATTTCTAAGCTTTTGTCTTTTACCAACTACTTTTACCTTCTGGGCCTTTAGCCCCTTCTTCCCACGAGATAAGGTGCAATCCTACAAATAGGTCAACCCAATGCCTGAACAAGGGGAATGGGATAAATGAGCGGGAGATAAGATGAAACAGTGGTGCTATGATGGGAGAGGATGACGACTTTTCAGAAATCCCCCCAGTGGCAAACCAAGACCTATGAACACATGCTTGCTAGGGCACCCTGTCAATTTACCCAAGCATGGTCGAGTGGGCTAATGTAATATCCTAGCAGTTGTTAGAGATAAAATGAATCAGATGCATATATTTAAAGGTTTCAATGACCAAAAGTGACACATACCATGATACCTAGACCAATTACCTCATGGAGTAAGAACCTCTTCTGATACAAGACCAGGCAGATGGTGATGGATGTTGCTACTGATGACAAGACAAATCTGATGGAAAAAGAAAAGGATAGGCCCTCGAGGGCCATGCTCAAGTCAATCCTGCTCTCGGTACTCCATGTCTAGGTCCTGTGGGTCTCGAGACATGATCTCCTAGTTATCCCTAAAAATCGGGGATAACAATACCCTTTCATTAGAATTGTACCCTTTGTCTCCTATATATATACCAATGAGACCTAGTCTTAAGATCATCTTATCTAATCTCATATTGTATTATGAAGTGGATGTATTATAAAATGAGGTTTCCCCCTTGAAGTGGACTATGATTATTGTCTATTTATCATTTTTAAGGCATTGGATCATGACATTTGGTATCAAAGCTCATTGATCCTAGGGTTTTTGTTCTCCAGACAAGTCATCTTAGAATTTTCTCTATAACTTTTTTTTTCTGGGACGATTCCGACCATGAAATTTGGAGATATTTGTAGGACATACCAAGGTGTCTGTGGTAAATTTTTTAGCTTCTAGGTCGTCATACTTTTGGAGATACACCCTGTGGAAGATAGAGTATTTAACTAGTCCTATTAACTAGTTTCAAACATTTGTTCTAGGTAAAATCGTCATATCTTCTTCAACGAGGATCCAAATTTAGTGAGACTAGTTGCATTGAAAGAGGATAATCTGTAGTATTTTTGGTACAAGTTTCAGAATCATATATCAAATATTGTGCATGTGGCATGCTGTACAATTTCTCTCTCACTGAAAGGCCAAAAATCAGTAAGGTTTGAGAAAGTTACCCTAACTTTCACTTGGAACATCCAATTTTGGTCAAACTCGTGGAATTGCAGAGAAGACACTTCATAGTGCTACAAGCTGAAATTTCAGACTCAGAAGGGCTGGGATTTCAAAAATTACATCAGAAGGAAGGTTGACCAACAAGATAGACTCCAAATTAAGGGCTTGAAAGGTACATAACTTACAATTGGCATAAATATTTATTGGAAGATCTATTTTTGGTGATTCAAAATTTGTGATAAAGAGGAAAAATAAGAGAATTAGTATTTTATCACATGGCTCCAAAGGTTCCTCCAAAAAACACTAGTACTCATAAAAACACAAGCATGACTTTTGAAGAAAATGAAGACTTCGAAAATAGGCTAACCTAATTACAGAACCAAGTTGATGAGATGAGTAGTAGTATGTTAAAACATGTGCATTTAACACATTTTCAGGAACACATGGAAAATAAGATGGAAGAACATAGGTATCAAATGGAAAGAAGGATGAATGAAAATCAAGAACATGTGGAAAATAAGATGGAAGAATTGAAAAAGTCCATGTCCTTGGCAGTGTTCTTTCATGATACATGAGGGATCAAGTGATCCTTCACTCCATCTAGAATGATGTGCTTGGATTTCACATCTTGCTGATTATGGATGACCATTGTTGCTGCATGTATTAGCAAATTCCCATATCGCATTCTTCATCAACACCAACATGATCCTCTTCTTCCAAGGACGGTAGTTGGAAACCCCATTCAACCTATCCTCGAATCGCAATCTAGTTTCCATCTCCAAGATCTGATCTGATAACCCTCTGCTAAAACTCCCACTGTACTGACCTGTATGGTCGGGTATGTGACTATCACCACTACAACCCATATATGTATGTGACTGTAACCACTGCAACCCGCGTATGTACATGAACGTCTCTTCTGTGACCTGCGTACACCTTTGTAAACCTGCAAACACCTGCAAAAACCTGCAAAAACCCTAGATCTGCCTCAATACTGTTGTTTCCTTGGTTATCACTGATAAGGTCTTCTGCAACACTTGAGATTAGTATTTCTCTCATAGCATGTGCTCTAATACCATGTGCTCTTGGTTTTCTCCCTTCAAAGATCACGCTCTAATACCATGTTGATTTTACCAGTTCAACCCAATACCCAACAATTAGCTCAAAATAAATTCACTTTATGTACTAAAAGCACAACTGAGTAATCAACTAAACATGCAACGGAAGCACAAACTAGGAAACCAAAAATATCACACACAAGACACCAATATTTTGGGTATAAACCCTGGAAAAAATCCGGAGGGAAAAGTATTCCTAAGATGCTTCTATTATGGTCAAATCAAGGCTCCCATAACAGGGAAAATGGCCCACTAAGAGAATATACACTGCAGAAAAACCTGGCAATGCTTGTGCTACTATATGACGTTGTACTAGCACACCTTTTGAGGTGTATGCGCCTTTCTTTATGCAAACCTACGTACATACATGATTGTCTCCACTGAAAGTGATGGCACTGCTGCTGGGCTCCTACCTCAGCTGGTCCCGCGCCTGACCTCCCAGTCTTAAGGATCGTTCAAATTCTCCTTTGAGACGAAGCGGATCTTTGATTCTTCACTGGAATCTCTATTAAAATCGATCAACAAGTCCTTTATGCTCCTCACGGCCTTTGAACACGACCACTTCTCCTTACACAACAGGAAAATGAAATTTCGGGCTTCAGGGTTTTCTGATTCCCGATGTCACGAGAACCCCTGTTCTCTCGATTCCCCGATCACCGAAATGCCGATACGTCGAAACGCTTTAACAATATTTATCCCCAGGGATATCTCCTGGTCCATGTGACCACTATTCCATACTACCGCAGTCCCTTTCGGGGTTTCGCGACTCAAGCGCTCGAACTCTTGGTCTTTCGACTCCCGAAGTGCCGATTTTCGAAATGCCGAAATGGCCTTGCCTCTCGGGATTTTCCCCGAAAACCTAGATTGTTGCCACGCATCCCCTCAAGATGGATGATCCTCATTGTTTCGCGATTTTGGGTTTTGAAACACCAAAATTCCTATGGGTTCTTTCCCTTGGAACTCCCGAAGTTCCGATTCCCGACACCCGATATGACGAAGTGATGTCAGCTAGCCCCACAATGGAGCTTTCCACCTTGTCAGGGTTTCAAACTACGCATTTCTGAAATGCACGTTCTTCTTGTCTTCAGGATTCCGGAATCTCTGAATCCCGATTTTCCGACGGACTCTTGATCGCTGCCACGTGTCTCAACAAACGGACGATCCTGATTCAGTTCAGGATTTCGCGACTTGCGATTCCCCGATCGACGATGTCACAATTTTTCTGTCAATTCGAAACCCCGGTAGCCGAAATACTGACGGGTTCTCGATCTCTGCCACGTGTCCTAATGGATGGACGACTCAGATCAAATTTGGGGTTTTCACTATGAAGTGACCCGATCTCCTGTCCTCGAGACTTCTGATATCCCAAATTTCGAAGTCCTGATATCCCGACGCCTTTCGGGACTTTCGCTCTACTTGCAAGGGTTTAAACCTCATGCAACTCCTATCAGATCCCACAGTTGACGGGTATCTGAGTGATATCCGACGACTCATGATCTCCTCTTCCTGTGCACTCCTCCTACTACTCCCTAGACATAGAAATTTCAATGGTCCAGACTCTATCGGCTCATCCAACGGTAGATGTGCTCCCTCCTGAGCTTCTGCGCTTTCTTCCGGGACTTGGAAGAATTTCCAAAAAAAAGCCAAAGGCCTCAACCTTTTCTCCCTTTCCTCTCTGCGAGCTCCACAATTTGGGTCCTTGCCTGTGCATATAAAACCGTTGTCACTCCTGAGCTTCACGCCTGAATCCTTGGAGGATTTTGACTCCTGCGTCTCTATAGAGTCCCCACACGCAGAGTGCTATTCCTCCTAAACTTCTCAATTACTCAGACCCCTAAGGGATTTTATCCTTCTTCCTTCTCCTGCAGATGGAGAATTTGGATGCCCTCTTGGTTAGTCTCCTGCTCAAGCAACCTATTGCTGAGTCTGCAGGGTGTTCAACAACCTTGTGAATATCCTTTAATGGACTCTTCCTCAATTTGTAGAACTCAAAGAGTTCTTTTCTCTTGTGCCTATCTGCACACCTACTCAATGCCACCTGGCAGAGTATCTTCTTACATAACGTCCAACAGTTCTTTCCTCTCCTGTGCACCTTATGCACCTGCTCAATGCCCTCCTGGCAGAGCTCTCAGAATCCTTAGTGATTCTAGTTCTCCTGTCTGAACTCACAACATAGTTCTTCTCAATGCATCACTATGCATGCGTTCAATGCCCACATGGCAAAGCTTCATAGAACTCAAAGAGAGTTTCTGTCTGCAACTGTGTTCTTCTCCACAGCCTTGCCTCCTGAGGTATTCAACAACCTCACAGGTCTTTCTTCCGAGTTGTTGATTTCAACTTTTGTGCCCACCTGGCATGCCTCTGTCTGACTCCGCAGAGTTCAGAAATGCACCCTCTGTGCATGGTTATCAGAACCCGCAACATTCTGTCACACCCTCCTGGTGTGAAGCCTCAAAGACCTCTCAAGCTTGAAGCCAAAACAACTCCTGCAAATGCATAAACATAACATACATTCACATCACATAAAGAACACTCACAGACATTCATTCAACACATGAAAGATGCAGGAAAAGTTGTTGTTTATATTAAAATGGAAAATGCTGATTTACAACGGTGTTCCTGAGCACGACCTGTAACAAGGTCTCAGCTCCTTCTCTTCTGCTCTCTACTCGCAGACTCTAACTCTTACCAACTCTCTCTACCTCTAATGAGATACCAAAAAATCTCTTTTACCTAAAGGGGCTCTTCGAGCTCTTCCCTCCAATCTACCTACCCTATTCAATTACATTGAATGGGTTGTCTAGTCCACCATATGGATCTAGATCCCAGCCTTACAAACATTAAAGGCCTACCTACTCTAATTCCTTCACAAAGACACGGCTCCATGGCTCAACAACCTACAACATTAATTACATTCAAATTTGAAAACGAGGGTTGCGCCTCTCTTCATCCTTGAATGCATGTGCTGATGTGGCTGGCTGACTGATGTGGAGAGATGCTCCTACATCATACTCCTCAGCTGCAAAAATTCATGAGCTCCTACTCATGAGCTTCCTATCTCAACTGTTGAGATCCTCCTGGATCCCAAATGAATTTCTGGAGCTGTTCATCTGCTCCATCTCCCTGCTGCTGCTACTGCTGCTTCTGCGCTGCTGTTGCTGCTTCTTTCCTTCTGCTCAGCCTCTCCTTGCTGACAGTTTCTGCTGACCGGATTATCAGCTCCCTGATCATTTCGATCACTTCATCCAGCTGCTCCAATGGCTGGAACTGTTCATGTAGTCTCCCCAGCTGCAAAAATTTTCTGCAAATGGGCAGATCACTGTGATCTCCCATGCCTTCTTCATCTTCTACCAACTTCACTTGTTGGATGTGCACGCTCTACAACTTCACCCTTCTCTCTAGGGATTCAATTTGTTCATACAGATCAGCCAAACAAATGTTTTCTGCTTCTTCTTCTTCTTATACAAACTCCTAGGTTGTAGTCTTTTCAATCTCCTGGCTGGAAATATCTAGCCACTCCTCAGAATGCTCATTTTCTTCTTCTACTTGGGCAGTCTCAAACACCTGCAACAATTCTTATTTCCTGACAGTCTCAACTGACTGTCCTTCTTCTGTTGTTGTTTCCTTATCAACCACAACGTATATTTCTACCTCCTCTTGGGCAAATGGTAGGAATATTTCGATTCCCCCTATCATCAGAAGATTTCTCAGATCTTCCTCCTTTGTCAGCTGCACCTGCTGATCCAAACTCACCTCTGAGTTTATGAGACTCTCATATAGTCTCATCTGTTCATCCTTGCCCACCTGGAAATATGGGATTTTCCTACTGACCTCCTGGCAGTCTGTGAGATCCTGCAACGATCTCAATCCATTTCCCACCTGGCAATTGGGAATTTTGTTTCTGCCCTCCTGGCAGTTCTTGAGATCTTCAGTCGATCTCCATTCTCCAGCATCCTCACCGAGAATTCTCCGAGTCTCTGGTTCACATATCTGAACCATTTCCTCAGGTCCGTCGAGGTTTTCAGTATGCCTCAACCATCTTCTTAACAACTTACACTGTTTTCTAGCCATCAACTCGTTGAATGGCCAATTTACCTTTGTCTTCATGGGACATTCGTGTACCCATATTGACCTGGTATTCTGTTGCATACGCAGTTCAAACTCCTCCATTCTTTCCCTGATGTCAGCAAGTTCTTTCCCCCTTTCGGCTGTGCTCTTCAGCTCTGGGATTTTCCTTCCAGCATATCTATGACCTTCAGTAGTCATATCGCTGTCTCTGTCTTCTCTCCTGGAAAATCTGCTACTCACTCCTGCAAACCTGAGTGCTTCAGCCTCTTCCTACAGACCTGTTGACTGTCTTCTCGATCGCTGTCTACCCGCGAACAATCACCACAGAGTCTTCAACAACCCTGTCTTCTTTTGCCTTGCTTCACCTGAAATATACAAGTGAAGTCCAGCTCTGATACCACTTGATGGCACTGCTACCGGGATCCTACCTCAGCAGGTCCCGCGCTTGACCTCCCGGTCTTAAGGATCGTTCAAATTCTCCTTTGATCCGAAGCGACTCTTTGATTCCTCACTGGAATCTCTATTAAAATTGATCCACAGGTCCTTTATGCTCCTCACGGCCTCTGAACACGACCGCTTCTCCTTCCACAATAGGAAAATGAAATTTCGGGCTTCGGGGTTTCCTGATTCCCGATGTCACGAGAAACCCTGTTCTCTCGATTCCCCGATCACTGAAATGCTGATACGTCGAAACGCTTTAACAGTATTTAGCCCCAGGGCTATCTCCTGGTCCATGTGACCACTATTCCATACGACCGCAGTCCCTTTCGGGGTTTCGCGACTCAAGCACCCGAACTCTTGGTCTCTCGACTCCCGAAGTGCCGATTTCTGAAACGTCGAAATGGCCTTGCCTCTTGGGATTTTCCCCGAAAAACTAGATTGTTGCCACGCGTCCCCTCGAGATGGACGGTCCTCGTCGTTTCGCGATTTCGGGTTTTGAAACACCGAAATGCCTATGGGTTCTTTCCCTTGGAACTCCCGATGTTCTGATTCCCGACCCCCGATATGATGAAGTGACATCAGCTATCCCCACAACGGAGCTTTCCACCTTGTTGAGGTTTCAGACTTCGCGTTTCTGAAATGCGTGTTCTTCTTGTCTTCAGGATTCTCGAATCTTCGAATCCCGATTTGCTGACGGACTCTTGATCTCTACCATGTGTCTCAACAGACGGATGGTCCTGATTTAGTTTAGGATTTCGCGACTTGCGATTCCCCAATGTCACAATTTATCTGTCAACTTGAAACCCCGGTAGCCGAAATACCGACGGGTTCTCGATCTCTACCACGTGTCCTAATGGATGGATGACTCAGATCAAATTCGGGGCTTTCACTATGAAGTGACCCAATCTCCTGTCTTCGAGACTTCCGATATCCTGAATTCCGAAGTCCCGATATCCCAACGCCTTTCGGGACTTTCGCTCTGCTTGCGAGGGTTTAAACCCCGTGCAACTCCTATCAGATCCCATGGCTGACGGGTATCTGAGTGAGATCCGACGACTCAGGATCTCCTCTTCCTATGCGCTCCTCCTGCTGCTCCTTGGACATAGAAATTTCAATGGTCCAGACTCTATCGGCTCATCCAACGACAACTGTGCTCCCTCTTGAGCTTCTGTGCTTTCTTCCGGGACTTGGAAGAATTTACAAAAAAAATCCAAAGGCCTCAACCTTTGATCCCTTTCCTCTCTGCAAGCTCCACAATTTGGGTCCTCGCCTGTGCGTATAAAACTGCTGTCCCTCCTGAGCTTCACGCCCGAATCCTTGGAGGATTCTAAATCCTGCGTCTCTATAGAGTCCCCACACACAGAGTGCTATTCCTCCTGAGATTCTCAATTACTCAGACCCCTAAGGGATTTTATCCTTATTCCTTCTCCTGCAGATGGAGAATTTGGATGCCCTCCTTGTTATCACTGAAATTTCGTCCGCACATGGCGACAAGAACTCCGCATCATCAAAACAGTAATGAAGTCATTCATGGCACTGAATTAATTTCACAGCATTCCAGAAGGGTCAAAAACTATACAAAGTAACCAAAAATTGAAGGGCGCTTTACAATAGTTTGGTGCGCGCGCACATGCGCAGGACAAGAACGTATGATGCGCGCATGCGCGCACGATGCGCGGCTGTCAACGCAAAAACCCGCGCACCTGCTAATATGACGCATTTATTGAATTGGCCGGCCTCCCAACCACTTTCAGACCAGCTCCCAATCTAATTTGACTCCCAAATCCGAGCTGAATCCGCAGGGTAGGCGGGTTAATGACCTAATGAAGCCCTAAAGAGCCCCTTTTCACACTTTGAAGAGGTTACATAATCACCTGGTGATCTGCTATAAAAAGCCATGAAGGAACATTGTTTTCGCAAGGAATTTCATGTATTGTTATGCTGCTAAGATTGTTAAGGACTCACTCTTTGACAATACCACATTGGCACCATTTCATAGAGCCATTCACCTATCCATTGAGGGAATGTGCTTGGAGTTCCTTCACCATCATTCTCATTTTCTTATTGTAAGGAGAGCAAGTTTGTGAGGGCTTCAAGAGCCTTCCTTTGGAGGAAGAAGGAACCACAGTTCCCTTTCTTCATTGTGCTTTGGATTTCATCAATAGACCAGCTCAAAACATTGGTGATATTGGTCTTTTGTGTTTGTTATTTCTTTTTCCATATGCTCATAGTTTT
>ML777197.1:1128157-1159145 GCA_009831015.1 Picea engelmannii
TTCCCATCTGCGAACCTACCCTCATTTCACCTACCTCATACAGAAACTCACCAATGGGGCCCCCACCCTTCATCAGTTTCCCAAGACAATTCTGCCCTCCCTGGGGCACGCATTTCACACTGGGGCACCCGTTTCTGTATTTGCACTTTTCTCCCCAAAATTATTCATTATTTATTGTACAAACACCTTTATTTCTAGTCATCACATTCTTTTTCGTCACCGTTGGCGACTTGCTTTCTTTTCGCCACACACAACCCATGTCACCCTTGGTTGGAGCATTACTTATCATCTACCCTTGCCGGCATCGTCCATATCTTCAGAGTACTCCACAGGTCAGTTACCTCTACCCTCTGAATTTGTTCACCTTGTCCCGCCTCTGGCACAACTTATCACCGGTCTTTTCGTCCCCCTGACACTCGACCTTGTTACACGGTTGCGGCCACTGTTTCTCTCATACATCCTCCAACCAAGGGAAGTCTTGAGTCATCCCACTTCTTTACTTCGTCCATGTACCTCTGCCACTTCCTCACCTCAGTAGATTCCACGGAGCCCTTTTGCTTCTGAGATTCGCATCCCCCTTTTGTCGACATCAACACACTTTTCCAGAAGGGCGACAATATCTTGATCCTCATTCTCTATTTTAATGAGAGATCTCGGACCGCACAGGGTGAAACACCATTGCTCCCTGCTGTCGTTGGCCCCCATAACATTCGACGCCAACACTTTCTCATGTTATGGTGGGTCTTACTTTGCGACTATTGCAGTTATTTTTGTCATTTGCCGAAGACCTCTGAACTTTGTAGGGCCATCAATGCCCACATCATCGTCGCTGCTTATTACCGCGATCATTACTTATTATTCAGAGTATGTTCCTTTGCAGAATTGTCTTCTTCCTTTATCATTACCGCCCCCGAGGGCGCTGCAGTTGTCTACACTAACACTTCCGTCATTTTTTTTCAGAGTTACATAACACGAGCATGGGGCATGCCCGCCTCATTTGTACAAACAGTTGTATATTTTTCTGCACAACTATCAGAAGGTCGGGTCCTACCGGTTCCTTTTTCCTCCAACAGATCGCTCTGAACGGTCCCACTATTGCTCTCCCTTACAAGAACATTCTCAGTAGAAGAAACATTGATGGATTTCGGCTATACGTATGTTCCTAACCTCATCCATCAGGGGGCATCTGTTATCACTGAAATTTCGTCCGCACATGGCGACAAGAACTCCGCATCATCAAAATAGCAATGAAGTCATTCATGGCACTGAATTAATTTCACAGCATTCTAGAAGGGTCAAAAACTATACAAAGTAACCAAAAATTGAAGGGCGCTTTACAATAGTTTGGTGCGCGCGCACATGCGCAGGACAAGAACATATGATGTGCGCATGCGCGCACGACGCGCGGCTGTCAACGCAAAAACCCACGCACCTGCTAATACGACACATTTATTGAATTGGCCAGCCTCCCAAGCACTTTCGGACCAGCTCCCAATCTGATTTGACTCCCAAATCCGAGCTGAATCCGCAGGGTAGGCGGGTTAATGACCTAATGAAGCCCTAAAGAGCCCCTTTTCACACTTTGAAGAGGTTACATAATCACCCGGTGATCTGCTATAAAAATCCATGAAGGAACATTGTTTTCGCAAGGAATTTCATGTATTGTTATGCTGCTAAGATTGTTAAGGACTCACTCTTTGACAATACCACATTGGCACCATTTCATAGAGCCATTCACCTATCCATTGAGGGAATGTGCTTGGAGTTCCTTCACCATCATTCTCATTTTCTTATTGTAAGGAGAGCAAGTTTGTGAGGGCTTCAAGAGCCTTCCTTTGGAGGAAGAAGGAACCACAGTTCCCTTTCTTCATTGTGCTTTGGATTTCATCAATAGACCAGCTCAAAACATTGGTGATATTGGTCTTTTGTGTTTGTTATTTCTTTTTCCATATGCTCATAGTTTTAGTTTGTTTTAGTTTAATTCTTGTTTATTGTTTTATTTTGTTTTCTCTAACCCTTTCCACTACAGCTGTCATGCTCTGCAAGACCCAATAGGGCATGTAAGCACCCTTTATTTTCTCACAAGGTGATGAATTGGGTGCAAACACTCCTGGCTAGTCTCCTGCTCAAGTAACCTATTGCTGAGTCTGCAGGGTGTTCAACAACCCTGTGAAGATCCTTTAATGGACTCTTCCTCAATTTGCAGAACTCAAAGAGTTCTTTTCTCCTATTCCTATATGCACACCTACTCAATGCTACCTGGCAGAGTATCTTCTTACAGAACGTCCAATAGTTCTATCCTCTCCTGTGCACCTTATGCACCTGCTCAATGCCCTCCTGGCAGATCTCTCAGAATCCTTAGTGATTCTGGTTCTCCTGTCTGAACTCACAATAGAGTTCTTCTCAATGCATCACTATGCATGCGCTCAATGCCCACTTGGAAGAGCTTCATAGAACTCAAAGAGAGTTTCTGTCTGCAACTGTGTTCTTCTCCACAACCTTTCCTCTTGAGGTATTCTGCAACCTCACAGGTCTTTCTTCCGAGTTGTTGATTTCAATTTCTGTGCCCACCTGGCACGCCTTTGTCTGACTCCACAGAGTTCAGAAATGCACCCTCTGTGAACGACTATCAGAACCCACAACGTTCTGTCTATCTAGTCCACCATTTGGATCTAGATCTCAACCTTACAAACATTAAAGGCCTACCTACTCTAATGCCTACACAAAGGCACAGCTCCATGGCTCAATAGCCTACAACATTAATTACATTCAAATTTGAAAATGAGGGTTGCACCTCTCTTCATCCTTGAATGCATGTGCTGACATGGCTGGCTGGATGGATGACTGACGTGGAGAGATGCTCCTGCATCAGAAAGCTACGTACATGTACAAAAATTATGTATGACAACCTCCATACGACACACCCCTTTCCTGTGGCTTCTCTCAGCTGAAACCCACCTACGAATGCCTCTTCTCTCTCTTCTTCTTGACTTGTTTGATCTCTAGATGGACATGCTTCTCCACCTATCCAAATATTGAATCATGATTCTTCGTGATTCAACCTTCTCTACATCAACACTTGGATGAAATATCTTCACCCAACCAGTGAGATCTCCTCACTCTCGTGTAAGAAAAAGTCCTTCTTTTCTTCTACACTCCTCACACTAGCACAATTCCTTCTTTGTTATCACCAACCTCAGTCTCTCACCAAAATTATCGACCTTGATCTCTCACCAAAGTGTCTTCTCCTATACCCTAGCCTTTCTTTTATAATCATGAGTTATAATCTATTTCTAATCTCCAAAGTGATTGGCGGCCGAGATTACTTCTCACACTCACTTAAGATTTACATGCTTAGATTACATGCTAACTACTTTTAGCACTTTCCTTAAATAAATCAACTCACTAATAAAAACACTTTTACTTTAATTAATTCCTTTTAACTAAAGTAAACTCAAGGATATAAGGATTTTGACAACTTTCACATGCTACACATATGCCAATGCATAAGTACCTCTTTGATGTTACCATTAACAAAATCAATAATATTGAGGTGAATTGTTTACATGGATTATATCTTAAGTAACACCTTAGTTTGCATGAATCAAGGACTAATATCTCTTATGTACATTGGTTTACCTTGTCTTACATTCTGCTTTGTTTTGGATGGCCCTGACATGGTTCTTTGAGGGATCTCCTCAACTTTCACCCAGGACGTTGCTCCATTATTGTAGGACTTTGGCACATGTGATGCAGAGCAATGAGTCATTTAATGAATTACCACTTCCCACATGATCTCTCACATCTTCAAAACCTTGGACGATGGACATATGGGTTTGGTTTTGGAAGATTTGGTCATGATGGCACAAAGATGGGCTAGAAGCTCACATGAAGGGTAGTGTGCCCCATGATTTGTTTCTCACTGGATTTAAGATGTTGCAGTAGCTAACATCTAGATACCATGCATAGACGAGATGCAGATTCCTCCACCTTGGATGTAGTGCCCTGGACCCTTGATGTTGGCCTCCATTGGATGATGACATCACCTTCTAGGGATTTGATGGAGCTAGGGTTTGATTCCACTTGGGGTACCATTGATGATTTGTAATGACCATGGATGAGGAGACACACCATTTTCCATCACTACACATTGAGAAATTTCCACATGGCCTTGGGAGGCCTACCTCTAGCCTCTGGAGGCTTGACGTCACCACACGTGTGGCATTTATGATGTCTTATTTTCATTTTGTCAATTTGTAGAGGTTACTTGAGGGGTCGGCTCGACTTATTGTTGGTTATATGTTACTTACTCTTCTTTTTTGACCATCTGAGTTATTGACCTAGGGTTCATGTCTTTCGAGTTTCCAACAAAGCCTCTAAAACTATCGGTCGTCCTAGTAAACCAGAAGGAAACACAGTACACAAAATGTACTGCGCAATCTCACCCGAGATATCTTTAAATGGGTGACTGTAAGACTCAGGTGTTTACAACCTTGGATTGAGTATGAGATATGGGTTTATTATTCAAATCCATGCACTACGAATTGTGATTGAAATCTACTGTTATTCATGGTCACGCACTTATCTACCTCAGTTTATTTACCGAGAAACACAATCGTATTCCATAACAATATATTAACTCATTCATCAAGCACAAAAATTAACTGTTGAAAGAAAAGTAAATACATTCATGCATTCATCACATTACATAGATATTACCGTGCTTCACACCCTCCTGGGCTATGTCCACAAAGATTTGGCTCTTGGCTCTTTTATTATGGTAGTTCTACATCTCCAACGTCACGTGCTTACACTTCTCCTCAGATGGGTAAGATCTATATGAGACAAACTAGATTGCACCTGGCTCCTCAACCCACGATCTAATCCTCAGATCTTCCTCCTCTCCTCTGTTCTTAGCTCAACAACTTACAAAATAGTTTCATCACAATAATACATATCGCATCGACTCGTATATATTCGGCATGAACAATACAAAGACAAACTAATCAAGAACCAACCTTACACAACAAAAACTGGAACTCTCTATTATACCTACGTATCTATATTTATATCTATCAGGCTTTTCATCCATTTACAATGTATTACAAAAACCCTAACCCTACCGATGTTAGGTCTTCCTCCCATGCGCATGTGTTGTTCTTCCTCTCAGCTCTCGCTTCTCTTGTGCACGCTTTCTTGCATGCATGCATGATGTGTTTCCCTCCAGTTGTTACTTCAGTTTATGGACGCTTTCTTTCCACATGATCATCCTTCTTTCCACTTCATCCTACTGCCAACAGGCCCCCAACAATGACATGTGACTCGTCCCGAGTCACCTAATCCTTCTGAGCTTCCTTGATCTCCTTGGCGATCGTATGAAACTTTTCCTTGAGCTCTGCTGCTTTTGTCAGTGCCTGCGCACTCTTCTCCTTGATGGTGTCCACTACCTAAGCTGCCACATCATTGCTCAACAATCTCACACATTCTACCCAGGTCTGTGCTATCTGTGTTTTATCTCCTTCTGCCTATGCGAGTACTTCTGCTACCCGTTCCTGCAATGGATCTATTTGAGCCTGGCGCTCTTGTTTCTGCATTTGTGCAGTGATATGTTCTTCTTGCATCTTCTTAATCTCTTGCGTCCATTTGAATCGTTATGAGATTGGTATGGTCTTCTGCCTTTGCTTGAGCTCATGGATCGTTGCATTGATCCTTTCCTCTTCCTTGTCCCAATGTTGGACCTATGGATCCTCCTCCAACCTTGTGCAAAGCTACACTGTTTTGTCGAACAAGTGAGTTGTTGTGCTAACCTGATACTCTATCTCCTGCTGCTGTGTTGTTTTTTCCTGCTTCCTTTGCTCCTTCACTGTTGGTGGAGTGGTTGGTGTAAGATGCTCTCGGAGAGTCTCGAGCTCCTTCTGATATTGCTCGATGGCCTGCTCAATCTAATCAATCTTTTCTGCTACGGGGAGTTCGTTTCCTTGCGCGGTGTTTGGAATTTTCTAAAAAATTCCTCCCACTCTTCATTCCAGTTCGTTCCTGTGTTATTTTTCCTCCTGAGTTTCGAGCTTGGCATGCTCGCAATATTTGCCCAGCGCCTCCCCCTTCTTTGTTACTTGTTGTAGCTCAACTAAGTTTCTGTGTGCATGAGACTATACCTCGTGGTCGACACTCACCTATAACTTGTGTAGTTCACTTGATGGAATTTGTGTCAAGACCAATTGGATGTGGTTTTAAATCCTTCAGGGGTGTCTGCCCCACGATTTCATCCATGCGCAACATCTTAGGTGTGATGTATATCATTGCGTTTGCATGTGGCATTGAGTGGACTTTGTCTCGTTCTTCTACCTCCAATCTCTCGTTGGTCTGTGGTGCTGATGGATCTATGCCTCTGTTGCTGCTTGCTATCTATACTTCCCTGAGTTTCTTGAGGAACTGCCCCATCTCTGCCAGTTCTTTTTGCAGTTTATCCCTGTGATGTGTTTCACGATTGAAGTCCTCTGCTAGACAATATTGGACCATTCTGGCGATCATTTCCCCATCATCCGCAGTGATTGTATAGTTGGGTGATGTTCATTGCACCTTTTATTTCTTTTGCACGCCTCCTGTCTACGCTACCGATCTCTTAGTTCCCCTTGATTCTTGCGTATTGGGATTTGGGGCGATCTCCTATGCTCCCTTAGCTTGTTTCTACTGTCCGTTGGTCGACTGTATAGTCTCTTTCTTCCCCTTATGGTTTCCTGTCTTGTTTGACCCTTCGTCTTCCTGAGTTGGCTTGCCTTGGCCTGTTCTTGGTTTCTTGGGCACTTGGATTTCTGGGGGCTGCGTTTCCTCCTGCTCTGTCTCGCCTTCTGCTGTTCGTTCTGGGACTTCCCGGGTAATGGATGGGATTCTCCATTCATCAGGACATTCGCTGATGACCATGTCGATATCACCCTCTGTGATGCAGTAGTGCATCTATAGCCACTATTTATATGGATCCTTCCTTGTTTGTATCCACATTGTTTGTCATGTGGCCTAGAAGTTGGCGATGTCTGCATATCGCGCGACAACCTCTAGTGTTATTCTCCATGATTGGATGATAGCTTCCTATATGTCATGTAGGTATGCTTCAAATATGATTCCATTCTCCCTCTTATGCCTAGCCTGCAGCTTGGATCTCAGTAGTAGGTATCTAGCTCCCGCTGGTTGTGGTCTAGTACAAAACATTACATACCCTGGTTCTCGCCATCCCATGAAGGCTATTAAGGTGATGAGCCATGAGTAATGGAACTCTGTTCCTAGGTCTTGTGCATCCTTCCAGTCCTCTTGAAATAAGTTCAATAAATATGTCGCCCAACTCATTGAGGTGCCTTCAACGCACTGAGATGCAACTGTAATGACTCTTTGCGGCATTTTCTTAGCAATTTGCAGGCTAAGATCTTTGCGCCCACTTGTGTACCTGTGTTATTGATTCATTTGATCATGATGTCTCTCGTTCCCCTGGAGGTGCCATACTTTTTCTTCATATCCTCTGCCAATGCTTTCTCCTTGGATTTGTCATCCAGAATCAACGCGGGATCCATACCCCGAGTTGGTAACCCTGTGATTTGTGTGATAATATCAATAGTTATGGGGACGGGTTTGTCCAACCATATGTACCCTCCATGTGTGACTGCTAACAATTGCTTGACGTAGGCTATCAAGTACCGGTCTCTGCCAAAATGTGGTAGGGTTAGTAGACCTAAGATTCTTGTTTTGTTCAACCCAGTTGCCCATTGGTATGGCTAGGTAATCTCTTCTCCCATCCAGGTTGTGCCTATGGTCTCTATAAAGACCCCCCGTGCAAGTTCCGAAAACTTGGTTTTGTCTGATACATCATGGTTTGAATATTTGAGCTTCCTGACGTGACCCAATAGCTTCGGTTCTACCTGTACTCCAGCTGGTATGCGTGGTAGAACAATTTCTGCTGCAAGCTTCTTGCGGGGTGAGCTCACTAGTACTCTATCTTCCTGCTGTGGTGTCTGGGTCGAAGTTCCAGTAGCTTCCAGTTGTTCCCTTGTAAGCCATTCTGGCCAAGCCGAGGCATCTTCAATGGTCTCCCCTGCTGGTTGACCTAAGAGGGTCGTTTGAGACTCATCTGGTTGCACTGCTACTTCCATATTCTGTGCCATTCCATTAACTTCCAGGGCTTCTTCGATGCTTCCTGGTTTCACTTCCTTTTGGGTTTCCTCTCCTACGCCACTACTGGCATATCCACTTTCATGGACTCTGCTTGTGGTTGTTGAATTTCTTCCACAATTGGTGTAGAGTTTGCTGGTATCGTCTTTGGGGATGGGATTTCGTCGATATCAACAATCTTTGACTGATGCTGGTCATTTTTTTCTGATGGTCCTCGTGACCTAGTTTGCACCCTAGTCGGCCTGACATTTTGTCCTGCTTCTACTGGCTTCGGTGGTGCCATAGTGGTGAGTGTCGAAATTTTTCTAATTTCGAATAACTTCTGTGAGCTCTGTAGTCTCTCTATGTTCATTCTGGCTGCTATTACTCTCTCTTTGTTCTCCTTTCTCGAATAGACTAGTTGCTCCCATGCTTGCGTGTTGTATGGGCTTGTCATGAAGCTTGTCGAGGACGCTTCCTTCATTATGCGTTTAATGCACCATAACTGTGGGTTCAATGCATCTACAGTGGTTTTGTACTTGTCATTACGCTTGCCTTGCTGGATCTAGTTGGTGCGTTTAATGTGATGTCCCATCGGTCCTTTCCGTGCTTTAATTCCGACTAGTGTTGTCATGTCGTCCTGCTTTTGATGACTTTCTGTTTCCTGTTTGTTTTCCCTTTGTATGTAACCATTATTCGTTCCTTTTCCGAATTTGTTTTTCCAACTGCATGTGGCCTTTCTATTTTTGGCATATGTGCCTTCTTTAGTTTTGTTTCCATTTTTCGCTTTTTCCATTTTTTTTTTATTACTGCCTGGTGGGTGGTCAACTATCCTTATACAGTTTCAGTCGGTTCCCGTTGATCATTCCTCTGAGGTATGTGCCTGCTAAATCTCTTAACTGTACAACTCCTTTGTTTGTGATAGATTTTACTTCATATGGTCCTAACCAATGCATTCTGAGCTTTCCCGGGTGCTGGAACGATTTGTTGTCATACATTAATACTAGATCTCCTTCCTTGAACGTTTTCTTCTTGATGTGTCGATCGTGACAAGCTTTGTCTCCTGATTTCTGCACTTGTTGATGGAATCCTGCTAGGATTCGGTCTTCCTCCATGTTCAATAACTGATTTAGTCTTTCTTGTACTGCGCCTCGTTCTGTCATTTGTGTGATAGATGCTATGCGCAAGATGGGTACTAAAAATTCTAATGGCATTACTGTTTCTTGGCCATAAACTAGTTTGAATGGTGTATGTCTTGTCAAATTTTTGCCTGTAGTCTTGTATGCCCATAATACTGCTAGTACCTTGAGGTCTCAGTCGTCTCTATTGACGTTACATATATTTTTTAGTGCGTTCTCCAAAATTTTGTTGAAGGCTTCTACTGTGCCATTTTCAAGTGGATGATACAATGTAATTTTCTGGTGATGGACTTCAAATTCTTCAGTCATTGCGCGGATGGTGTTGTTTATGAAGTGTGTTCCTTGGTCGCTTATCAAGACTCTTGAGGTTCCAATCGTCTCTGTTGACGTTACATATCTTTGTTACTGTGTTCTCTATAATTTTGTTGAAGGCTTCTACTGTGCCATTTGCATGTGGATGATACAGTGTGCTTTTTTGGTGATGGACTTCAAATTCTTCAGTCATTGCACGGATGGTGCTGTTTATGAAGTGTGTGCCTTGGTCGCTCATCAAGACTCTTGGGAACCCAAATCTAGTGATTACTTGTTCAAAACAAAAGTGTGTTGTTGTCTCTGTGCTATAATCTTTTACTCGTCCGGCTTCCGCCTATCTTGTTAGATATTCCGTTGCGGTGATAATGTACCTTTCTCCTGTTCTTTTGGCTGGTGGGTTAATTGGTCCCAAAAAGTTGATTGCCCATTTTTCAAATGCGTGTAGTGTTACTTGTGGTCATAGTGGCATCTCGTCTCTTCTATTGGGTTTGCCTACCCTTTGACAGACATTTCATATCTGACAATACTCTTTCGAGTCTCTGTGAATTGTTGGCCACCATATTTCTGCGCGTAGTACCTTCTGTGCGGCGGCTTTTCCTGCATAATTCCCTCCTGCCATTCCCTCGTGGGATTTTGCTAAAATTATTGGTCATTCATGCTCTAACATGTACCTTTGCAAAATGTTATCTGCGCCCATCCTGTATAAATGACCTGCAATCAGTTGATAGTTGACCACACAGACTACTAAGTTCTTCTTCTGCATGGTGGTATATTCGTGCGACGCAGTTCCTGTGCTCAAGCAATGGATGATCTCTACGAAGTAATCATCAACAATCTGTACCAAGAATAAATGTGCATCCAGAAAGTTGTCTTCTAAATTCATAGGTTCTTCTCCATTTGTGACCCTTGACAAGTGGTTAGGTCCTGCATTTAGTTTGCCTCGTTTAACTATTACTTCAAAGTTGAATTCTTGAAATAATAGTAATCATCGACAGATTCTCCCCCCCAACACTGGCTTCTTGACTAGGTATTTCAGGGTTGAGTGATCTATGAACATATGAAAGTGTTTTCCCAACAGGTAATGTCTGAACTTATGTAGTGCATAGACCATGGCTAGGCCTTCCCTTTCTATTGTGTTATAATTCTGTTCTGAGTCTGATAACTTCCTTCTTGCAAACACTATCAGGTGATCCAAGTCTCCTTCTCCTGACTGCGCTAAGATAGCTCCAAGGGTTATCACTGATGCATCTACATGCACATGGAATGTCTTTTCCCAGTCTAGAAATACTAATATCGGCGCGGTGACCATCTTTTCCTTCAGGGTATCTAGACTGTGTTGATACTCATCGTTCCATTGATACTTTGTATCCTTTCTTAACAATTTTTCCATTAGTGTTGTGATCTGTGCATATCCTTTGATGAATTTCCTGTAGTATCCTATGTGTCCTAACATCGCTTGTAGTTGGCAAACTGTTTTTGGTGCTGGTAAGTTAACAATGACTGCGATCTTTTTCGGATCTACTAATAAGCGTTGTTTACATACTATATGGCCCAATAGTATCCTAAACAGTGTCCCAAATATGCATTTCTTGATGTTCAGTGATATCTGGCACTGTCTGCATCATTCTAACATCAGTTGTAAAACTTCCACATGGTTTTTCAGGAGGCTATATACTGTCCAATCATCCAGGTATACTTCAAGAAACTGATGAATGAATTCCTTAAATGTTGCGATGACCACTCTGGAAAATATTGTTGGTACGTTCTTTATTCCAAATGACAAGACTGTGTACTGGTAAGATCCCCATTCTGTCATGAATGTGGTCTTATGTCTATCTTCCTGTGCTATCTTAATCTGATGGTAGCTCAAGAATCCATCAGTGAATGAGTAAGCTTCATGTCCTCCTACATTCTCTAACACTTCGTCTATGAACGATGTAGGGAATGGGTCGTGTAGGCATGCATCGTTCAACTTGCTCAAGTCGACGCATATCCTGATTCCTCTTCCCTGTTTCTTGTCCCGCACTACTATCAGACTTATCCATTCTGACTCCTCAATTGGTTCGATGATGTCGACTTCAAGCATCCTATCAATTTCGTCTTTAACCTTTTTTAATATATGGTGTTTAGTCTATAGGGTCATTGTCTGGTAGGTCTTGCTTCAAGTCTGAGTGGTATCTTCATTTCTCCTAGTTCTTCGACTATACCCTTCATCTATGTGAATGTTGTGGGAAAAAGGTCACTATATTTTCACAACAACTCTGTGATGATTTCTACTGTTTGCTCATCCCATTAATCTCCAATGCTGGCCATTTTGGGTTGTTCCATTGTCCCGATGTTAACTTTTTTTACCTTGATTGGTGCAGAAATGACTTTTGATTCTATGGGTGGTCCCTCCACATCTCTTTCGCCTTCTACTTTGTCAATCTGAATATCACGCAGGTCCTCTTCATCTGGTGCTTCCTCCTATACATGGTAACATGACAAGAGTTCCTTCACTGTCTGTTTATTTCGTTGTTTCTCTTCTGTGATAAATTCTATTTCTATTTCTTTGATGAATATCACTCCTCTGATCCGTTTGAGGGCTACGTCTATGTTGGGGTTCTCATGCTCGAATGAAAAAGTGATTATGAAGTTCTGTTGCAATTTCCTTCATGTTGTAGTTCCTTTTCACAATTCCTGGTCTGTATACCAGTTAGCTGGTATGCCCTCTAAAGTATGTATGAAGTGATGAGGCCATTCCTCTAGTGGTGTCATTTTCCACCGTGTTTTTCACTTCTCCAAGTGTTCCATTGGTGTCCCTTGTCCTTCATACTTCTGTTGTTTGTTGTTTTCTTTTTCTGCGCTGAACCTTATGCACAGTAATCACTTACATTGATACCGGTCTGTGATTGTCTCTTTATGTGCGCCCCACCATCTTGCGGGTGTGGCCTTTAGTGCTAAGTCAAGTGCTAACAATCTCTGATTCTGTAATACTTCATCTTCATATTGTATCAAGAATGTTTCCAAATCATTTGGTCTGTGGAAACTGGGTGGTTCCCTGATTTATGTGCCTACCCACCTTACTGCTCGTTCTATTCTTGCACATCTTCTCATGGATACTTTGTGTAGTCTCTGTTGCTAGTTTTCTAGTCCGGTGTCTGAGTCTGTTGCACATGAAGTAATTATCCACCAACTGAGTACCTCATTTGTAGTTAGGTTTATGTAATCCTCATCGCGTGCAATTGTTCTGTACAACTGACCGATTTCCTCTAAGTCCAGACAAGTGGGTTCTATGAACCTCTCCTCTTCGAATGGATCTAATGGTGCTATGACCCTGTATTCTATGGATTCAAATGTCATTTTCCGAGTTTTCAAATTGATTATGACCTGGTTGTCAAATGCCCAATCCAGACCAAGAAATGACGGGTAAGGTGTTGTGCCGTCTACTATTTCAATGACTTCGAAGTCTTCTTTAGTACACACTCCATCAAGATCTACTGTCACTCCTTTCAGTCTACCTATTGGTAGGAACCTATGCTGGTTTGCTAGTTTCAATTGGACATTTGAGTATCCTAGTGTTGGCTCTCCCATGCATTTCCATGTCTTCTTTGGTAATACAATCACTTCGGATCCTAGATCTAGTATAATGTCGCTCATGTTGAAATCCCCAATGTTAGCATTTAGTCTGAATTCCCTACTTTTTCTTCTTCTTGTGTGTAGGTGGTTAACGATTTTTGGTTCTGGCTTTTCTTCTGTCTCACTGATACATTTCTCTAGTATGTTTTGTAGTATTTTCACATATGAAGGATCACTTAATACTTTCATGCATGATTGAAAAAATCATTTGATTGTACTTACTTGTCCCATGGGATGCATTCCATTGGTATGATCCAGTGAGGGTGACATCTCATATTATGGGGCTTCCTTGAATGGCTGCGCAATTGAAGTCGACGCTATGTCCTCCTTCTGAAATTCTTGTTTGGCTTCCTTAAAGGTCTCCTTTTCTTTTTTTGCGTTGAACTACTTTCTTGGTTCAGTGTTCTTCTTTACCCATTGGTTTTGCATTGGTTCCTATTCAACTGTGTCATTTCCTATTTTTGTTCCTCCACGAGTGACTATATTGATGTTTCGTTCATCATCCCTTACTTCGGTTGAAATACACTGAACATTCTGATTTTTCTGGTTCCTCTTTTCCTAAATATTTACTAGTAGTGTCAGACATTCCTCTGTATCGTGGTCCGATGCGCGACAATACATACAAGTTGCTGGTGGAAGTGGGCATTCTTGTGCATAATTTCCTGGTTGCTGACAATTGTGACATGTGACTGGTCCTCTACCTCATCTGAAACATCCTCTGGCTCGTCCTTCTCCTTTGTAGCCTGTTCGATCACCTCTCGACGCGTTATACTGTGGTGACTGATTGTACTACGTGGTGTTGTACTGGGGTTGTACTGGGTTTTACTGCGGCTACGCATTATTGTATGGTTGCTATGTAGTATTATACTGCGTCTGTGCAGTGTTGTAGGGAGCTGGGGCTTGATTGAACTGTGGTGCTTCTTTCCCAATCATCTTTTCGGCCTATACCCTATATGCATCTAATGTTCTTTCCCGCATCAACTCCATGGTTCTACAATATTTATCATCGTGGCCCACTAATTTGTAAAAGGTGCGGTATGAACTCTTTGGAACTGTCTAGTATTTCTACATCATCGTGCAGTGATAAGGGTCATGACCCAATTTATTTCATATTTCGCACCATAGTCCTCCCTGTGGTAACGGATTTGGCATACCGACTGCCATATACTGTGCGAATGTTGGGCATTTGTTCTTGTGCTGTCATTTTGTCTTGCATGTGGTGAACCAAACGAATTCTCGTTTGTCCTTGTTCTTATTCCAGTTCAGCTGAAATGTTAGATTTTTCAAATCCTCCTTCAATTCTTCGATAGCTGGGTTCATCTACTGGTACTGTTTCTCTTCCAGTTGCAAGGCTTCATGCAGAGCCTCTTCTTTCGTCTAAGACTTCTTTTTTCATAAAGGATATTTTAAATGTGGTAATAGTGAGTTGACAAATAGATGTCAATGATGCATATTGATCATAAGGTATTTGAGCTTTCCCTTCAATTGCTTGAATCTATGATCAATCTCCCATACAAATTCTCCTGGTTTCTATTTGATTTCGATCATCTCATTCATGTACTGATCCTCTGAGCTTGGCTTTTGGAACTCATTAATCAATAGCTTCTTAATGTCAACGAGTGTCCTTGTCGTTCCTAGGGCACTGTTTGTGTCTGGACTCATGTACCAGTCTAGTGCGCGGTCTCTTAGCGTAATTGCTGGCTACGCGAGTTTGGTATCTTCATCAATGATTTGTTTTTCTTCCCATAGCTTTGCACAAATGAACAAATGCTTCTCAGGGTCTTCTGCTGCTTCTCCCTGAAATTATGGTAAAAGGATAGTGGGATCGTGTCCTGCCATTCTGAATTCTGAACTACTACCTCCTATGCATGGTGTAGATACTTGACTAGTGCTATCTAAACTATCTCCTCCAGTTGTTTCTCCGTGTGTATATGTCCTTCCTGCTGTTGGACTTCCTCCGAACTTTGGTTGTCTAAACGATGGTGTTCTCTTTGGTGTATTAGTCACACATGGGTTTATGGGTTCCACACTGACATTAATATGGACAGGATGGATGCCTTCTCCTCCCGTTCTTGGACCTATTGTTTTCCTCTCATATGTTGCACGTAGGATTTCCTCAATATTCTCCACAACCTGGATATCCTCTACCTCTTCCTCATCACTCACCAAGCCTTCCCTTGTGGCTATGACTCTCTTCTTGGTATTCATTTTGTATGGGTAGGGTAATCCGCTACGCATCTTTCCTGTTGATGCTAATATCCACTTGATCTGGTCTTTGTCCATCATGATCAGGTCCAAGGGTTCCTCCTCCTACTTTCCTTTGTCCTTACCTCCTTCCATTTATCCTCTCTCTATTAGTGCTTCCTCCCCTTCCCCCATGTACGCAGGGAAGTTTAGCTGTCTGATTCCATTGTCATTACACCTTTGTTATATAGAAATATCTTAATAGAAGTATAGAGTGATTGAATGTACCTTCCTTGAGGTCCATGTATAAATTCTTTCTCTACTGTGCTATATGAATTTGCTGTGTCAACTGTAAAATTTGTGATGAAGCCTGCCACAGTACTGTCAAGACAAAATTCTAATGCGTGGGTGAATTTGTTGTTCACTTGCTGTAATTGCTCAATCTGTACTGAAGTCCAATCTAGCTGTCGAATCCAGTTCGTCGTGTGGTTATCCTTCAACCTTAGTATCCACTCCTGTAGTAGATGCGGAAAATCACAAAAAAAGACTTCATGTAAATCAGTAAATACATATTTATCTAGATATTTGTGAGGTGTGGTCCTAGGGTTTCTATTGTATTTTTGTGAAAATTCTAGTTCTTTGGTTCTCAACCAACCTTCGATTTATTCTTTTGTGGGGTTCCATGGTGTCAACATTCCCTTCTAGTGGCTCATTGCTCTCTTTTTTTCTTCATTCTCTCCGTGCTCAATCTATCTCATCTACTCAGTCCTTTCTCATTACTATTAATGCAACAATTGAACCATTTGTTGGTTATCTATTACTTCCTCTTCTTTCTTGACCATCTGAGTTATTGATCTAGGGTTCATTTATTTTGGGTTTCCAACAAATCCTCTAAAACTATCGGCCCTCCTGGTAAACCAAAAGGAAACACAATACATAGAATGCACTACGTAGTCTCACCCAAGATAGATTTAAATGGGTGGCCGTAAGATTCAGGTGTTTACAACCTAGGATTGAGTATGAGATATGGGTTTATTATTCAGAGCCATGCACTACAAATTGTGATTGCAATCTACTGTTATTCACGGTCACACACTTATCTACCAAAATTTATTTATCAAGTAGCACAATCATATTCCATAACAATATATTAACTCATTCATCAAGCACAACAATTAACTACTAAAAGAAAAGTAAATATATTCATGCATTCATCACATTACACAGATATTACTGTGGTTCACACCCTCCTGGGCTACGTCCATAGAGATTTGTCTCTTGTCTCTTTTATTATGGTAGTTCTGCATCTCTAGTGTCGCGCGCTTACACTTCTCCTCAGATGGGTAAGTTCTATATGAGGCGAACTAGATCGCACCAGGATCCTCAGCCTGCAATCTAATCCTCAGATCTTCCCCCTCTCCTCTATTCTTAGCTCAATAGCTTACAAATTAGTTTCATCACAATATTACATATCGCATCGACTCGTATATATTCAACATGAACAATAAAGAGACAAACTAATCAAGAAACAACCTTACACAACAAAAACTGGAACTCTCTATTATACCTACGTATATATATTTATATCTATTGGGCTCTTCAGCCATTTAAAATGTATTACAAAAACCCTAACCCTACCGATGTTAGGTCTTCCTCCCATGCATGCGTGTTGTTCTTCCTCCTAGCTATCTCTTCCCTTGTGCACGCTTTCTTGCATGTGTGCGTGTTGTGTTTCCCTCTGGCTATGACTTCCATTTTTGCATGCTTTCTTTCCCCACGATCATCCTTCTTTCCACTTCGGCCTGCTGCCAACACTTATTATTGACATTTTCACTTGTTTTGTTGACAAAGTGCTAAGTTTTTCCTCATATAAAGAGGCTAGCATTATATCATTTCAAATCATCACTTTTCCTCACTCATGAGTGGGGTAACACTTCTGTAATTTTCGCTAGTTTAACCTCTTTGGCTCTTTCTCTTTCATGCGCTAGCCTTGGAGTGTTAGAATAATAGGTGTGATCATTTCACCATAGAGAATATATCAATATTGTCTCCCAACCATAGGCACAAACGCCACCCTCGAGCACCTTAACCTTGACAAACAAAATAATTCTCGAAGAAAACCCTAGACCCAATAGCCAACCAAGGTAGTGTACCTCTCTCGAGAGGTAGCATACCAAGAAGAAATTCCAAACCATAACCAAGCAGAAATTCCAACCATAACGAAATACTAAGTCACCACTGCAACAACTACAACTCTCCTCCAGTCATGCACACCACTTGTCCTTATGTAGTTGTAAGAGTGTGTGTGACAAATGAGCTATAGTGCCCTCTTATTTAGAGTCCTCCAGGTGACTTAACTGGTCCGACTTCTACTTCTGGAGGATAATAATTTAATATAAATTATTATCTTGAGCCGACTTGTATTCTAAGGTTATTTCCCAACCTTCTAGGGTTTCTCTTGCTTCCCAGAATATTCTAGACTCGTCAAAGGTTACATGTAGAGGTTAATACCTCCCGCCGCTACCATAATATCAACATAGAGGAGGTTCTTTGTGGATGTGTTTCTCTTTTGGATGATAAATTCTGCAATTACGGTTTTGGTGTTCATGCTACTTGGAAGAAGTAAGTAATTTTCTGCAATTCTATGCTTCTTATTAATGTCAAAGGTTAAATTGCTATCTTGTTGAAAAAATCTTTGTTTTGTTGAAACCATAAGAGGAAGACATAAGTGTTTATCTTCGTCACAAATTCATTATTGTCCAAATTTGTGAAGCATCCTTACTAGGGTTAAAATCCTAAGGCCCAAAAGTGCTTTCACTTTAGGTTTTTAACCCTAGACATTGATCCTTGACCTAAGTGAAGCTAGAAGAAGGGAAAAACAACACCTAGGGCCCAAGTGTGTTTTCACCCTAGCCACCTCTTCCCTCAAAGACTAAGACCTAAGGCCCAAGTGTGTTTTCACCTTAGGGTTTAGGCTTTACCTTTCTTGATGTCAAATTTTAAAGGTAATTCAATGCATACAATTTCAGATCTGAGAATTACTTCCAAGTGACCTTAAATAATAAACTAGGGTTGTTATCAATGAATATTTATACACTGAAATTATGACAGAAAATTACAGTAGCGGAAACAAAAAGATTAGAGAGAAATCATCCATACACATGAGACACAATTTTTTTTTTTTTTCCTGTAAAATTTATGATTGAGGAATTATGAGGACAAAAAATAGTCCTCTCGACAAAATAACAAATCAATAAAACTCCCCAGAAAATCCCCCCAACTTGCAAACCTTTTGTACTTGTTATCACACAATCTGTACTGGCCTAAAGCACAAATAAAGTAGACACAATATTGACATAACAGGGAGTCACCTATCACTATCACCTTAATAGGAAAGTCCTTTCTATTCAGGAGTATATCAATGTACCCCAGGGGAGACATCCCCAATGACCTGGGGGTTTGAGAAGGCTAAGGAAAAGGTACAAGAAAGTTCACCCTCTCACATGTTACTCGATTTTAAAAGGTTTGTTGTGTCTTATAGAGATGAAGAAAAAGATAGATGAGGTGTACCTGCCCAGAACAAGACAACAATAGAAAAAGCATGCAACTTCCAGGTACCATATGATGTTAGTGCTTCATAAAACCATGAACCTTTAAAAAATAAGTAAGCTGATATAGTACTCCAGAAATGTGATTATTTATAACAGAAATGAATAACTTGTAGTAGCCACAACAATTATTCCTTAAGAATGCTTGAAAATGACAAGAAAGTATAACTCTAATTTGGCGAAATTATAACAACTTGTCAAAAGAAAAGTTAGCAATGTATAATCAACTTCTAATGTCACTTTTTAAGAGAATTTGTTGTTGTAATATGGCTGTAGAACTATTTTGCAACAACAATAAGTTAGTTAGGGAGTTAGTCTAGTTTAAGGTTAGTAAAAGTTAGTAGAGGTTTCAAGGAAGATGGTTTAAGAGTTTGTTTTGATCAATTAATCACTATGGTGAGTGAACTAGTGCCTTTATAGGGTAATGGAGTCTAGAGATGATGGTTTTCAACTTGGAGGAAAAGACACAATGATACTACTTTCGTAAGGCTAAGAGATGGATGGAAGAGGTATTGGATTTTCAAGGCCTCAACATCCAAACCCTAAGAACAAACTTTGCTAGAGTGTAAGCAATTTTAGGCTCTAGCAAGATCTTCCTTCCTTAGACTATTAAATAAATACTAGAAGCAACATTTGACTAGATAATCAATTCTAAAGTGCTAGTATTTAGGGCTCTAGAAGTTTACCTAGGTCAAAATCCTCTTGTCAAGGTCTAGCAAATAAAGAGTAAAGAAGTAGAAAATTAAGTCCTTTACTCCTAGGGTTTGTCAAGCAAGCAATTTCATAATCTTTAACATGAACAAGAAAATTTCCCATAAACCATTCAAATGAAATGAAGAATTTCAGATTTACTTAATTCACCAAGAATAATCAATCCACAAAACCCTAGAAATGCGAGGTAACTTCACCAAGAATGATCCAAGTTGCAAATTTTTAGCCTCCAAGAGAAGTGCACCGAAATTTTCAGCCAATAACTCTAGAAGAGGGATGAATTTCAGACCACCACTTGTGTGATGAGTGAATGATGATAAAATGAGAATTTTCTCTCTTATTTATATAATGTCAATGACCTTTAATTATAATTGGGTTATAAAAAGGCCGACATGGCCAAATTACATTTAAAACCTAGTTTTTACAATAATGACATTAAATAAACCCTAAAATCATATCCAAGGGTGACATCATTCCCTTCTAGGGTGACGTTAGTGTTGGCACGTTTTCAAACAAAGGCATAGTATGCGTGTTTGTCATTGATGTTAAATATCACGACCAGTAGCACAACGATGATCGCATGGCAAGATCAGAAGATGTTTTCAGATAGAGGCAGAGTATGCATGTTTGTCATTGATGGAAAAGATCACGACCAACAACACAACGATGATTGCATGGCAAGATCAGAAGATAAACCCCATTTCGGGTATCTGAAACTAAAATCCATTTCAGAGTTTTAGATACCGGGAGTTGGAGGAGTCAAGAGTCAAGACTCTTCATCATAGAAGTCCCGAAGTCGCGAAATGCGAAATGCCGAAATCCTGAAACAGGCACATCAACAAAGAGTTTCGCAGACCAAGAAATAACTCCATTTCGGAGTTTCGGATACCGGGAGATGGAGGAGTCAAGAGTCGAGACTCTTCATCACAGGAGTCCCATAGTCATGAAATGTGAAACGCCGAAATCCCGAAACAAGCACATCAACAAAGAGTTTCACAGACTGAGAAATAACTCCATTTCGGAGTTCCGGGTACCAGGAGTTGGAGTGTCGAAACACTTCACCACAGGAATGCCGAAATGAAAAAAACACTTTTTGGTGTAGGTTCCGGGTACCGGGAGTTGGAGTGTCGAAACACTTCACCACAGGAATTCCGAAATTCCAAAAGGGACTATTGTGAGTCTCGAAGGCTCGAAGGGAAAAACGCCGAAATCCTGTTAGCCGTTCAATTAAGAAAAGAAGGGATCATATTAAGAATTTTTGTGGACCATTGATCTGGCTCCATTTCGGGGATCACGACTTGGAAATTTGAGATGCCTCACAACAGGAATTCGTGACATGCGAAATCACAAATTTCTGAAATGCGAAATGCGAAAGGCATTTTGATTCTTGTAATCCAACGATGCAGGTGAATTTGAATATGATCGGAGGGTTACTGTTGCACTTCACAGTTAATTATTTAGTTACGATTCAGTTAGCAGAATCGAATTATGGTTTTTGGACGGTTGACATTTCAATTGCTGAAGCATTGTTGTTCTAGGGTTTTGAGGGGTAACTGAAGTGGTAGTAATGTATAAAAGTAACATGCAGTGACTATGCATGGGTGGCTGTTCTGATTGAAAAATGAGTTGAACTATAGAAAGGAAAAATTATAGTATGCACAGTGTGAAGAAAGCTCAAAGATAAGGAACAAAAGCTGAACAAAGGAGAAAAGGTGAAGAGAGAAAAATGTGCACATATCAAAGAGCATGAGAAGGGCAGAGAAAGAGCAGATAGACAGAGACAACAAGTCAAGCCAAATATGAATAGTGCAGAAGAATAGTGTAACAGAGAAGAATTGCAGAACAGTGAAGAAGTGGTAAGAATTGATTTATCTATGTTGTTGGTTATTCAATCATTTATTTGTAATCAGGGTGGTAGGGAGGTGCTATGGAGGACTGTTTTCCTCAGAGGTTCAAGTGGGTTCTTGAACACAGGGAGTTGTAGCTTCCATCTGGTTGCAGCCAGAAAAACCAGGGTGGCATGGTGGTGCAAGGGAGAACAATTGTTCTTTGTTATACAGGTTGGTTCCTGTGTGACTGGAAGTTGGTGCTTCCATCTAGTTGGTGCTGGAACACTCAGGGAGTTGGTGCTTCCTTCTAGTGGGTTCTAGAGAAACCAGAGAGTTGGTGCTCTCAAACAAGTTGGAGCTTGTAAAACAGAGGTAGTAGTCTCACATTGAGTTGGTGCTCAATTATAGATGATGTACAAAACTTAAAAGACTACCTATCATTTCGAAGAAGAAGAGGTTTTATCCCTTTATGGGTTTCCTTGTGAAAATCTGTCTCTGTGTATATCCTATGTGTAACTGATGCTCATTATTTATGTTGTCCATATGTTGTATAATATTGATGATCACTTGAAGAAATATTAAGAATGTTTTAATAGACTTAAAATTGTTTAAGCACAATAACAACTGATTCACGCCCCCACCTCTCAGTTGTCTTAGTAATTTCAACAATTTGTATCAGTGCCGGTTCCTTTTATTTAAAGGTAGATTTGTAAGCTTAAACATGACAAGTCATGAAGGGACTTCATCCAGTAAGCCTCCTCTATTTGATGGAACAATTTTTTCCTTTTGGAAGGTTAGAATGAGAACATACCTAATGGCCTTTGGTGCTGATGTTTGGGATATAGTAGAGTCTGGATACATAAAACCTGTTGTGATAGCTTCCAAGGATGATAAGTTAGAATTTAGATTTAATGCTAAGGGAATGAATGTTATCTTGAATGGACTTACAAAAGTCGAGTTTGTAAAGGTGATGCATCTTCAAACTGCCAAATAAAAGAGGGATAAACTTATTAGCAACTATGAAGGAAATGAGAAAGTAAAAGATGCTAAACTTCAAACATTTAGGTTTAAGTTTGAACAACTAAAGATGAATGAAGATGAAACAATTAGCAAGTGTTTTTTAAGAGTTGAAGAACTTGTGAATTCCATGAAGGGTCTTGGTGAGAAGTTTGAAGAGTCAATTTTAGTTCAGAAGACTTTAATATCTTTGCTTGATAAATTTAATCCAAAAGTCTCTGCAATAGAAGAACTAAATGATCTTAAAAATCTGTCCATTGATCAAATCCTAGGAACTATAATTGCATATGAAATGAGAATTAACAAAGATAAATCCATTACTAGAGAAGCATCTTTTAAATAAGACAATAATACTGATTCAGAATTAGATGATATTGAGGCAAAATTTGTGAGAAGGTTAAAGAAAGGATCAGGAAAGTATCAAGGCAAGCTCCCCTTCAAATGTTTTAACTGTGGTAAGATAGGTCATTTTGCATCTAAGTGTCCTCATCATAAAAAGGACCAGAACTCTGATGATGAAAATAAATACAAAGTTAAGAAATATAGTAAAAAGAAAAGTTTGTGTGCAAACAATGATGACTCCTCAGAAGACATAGATAGTGATTCATCCTTTGAAGACAAAGTGAATGTTTTTGTGCTTATGGCCATAGGAGATCTTGATAATGAACAGTTAGGAGGTGAAATGGATGATGAAGAAGATGTGGTGGATATGGAAGGTGAATTAATCAGTGCCTTGGAAGAAATTGATGACTCATATGTAAGAAGAGAAAACAAAAACTGTTGTTGATGCAGTTTAAAATGAATGACAAAAAACCTGATGAAGACTTTTCTCTACTAAAAGTGGAGTTAGAAGAGGCAAAGAAAATAGAAGACATACTGAAATAACAGTTGTCAGAGAAGAAATCGAGGTGTGAAGCCTTAGAAGAAGAGATAGTAAAAACCAGAAAAGAAATGGAGAAGTTTAAGAGATTGTATCACCAAAATCTGCCAAGTGTTAAAGCCTCAGAAGGATTAACCTCCATTCTAAATCAACAAAGAAACCCAAAGTTGAAAGCTGGATTGGGGTATGAAGAAGGATCAAGTAGTGATCATCCAAGTAATACAAAACCTATCAAGTTTGTCAAATCCTCAAACATTGACAACGGTCACTCTGTAGAAACAAAGAAAGAAAATAAACCACCAAGAAGGAATGAAAGAAAAAGTACCAGAACCGAATCTGTAGATCAGAGAGATTATCGACATGAAAGAAATCGACCTCCTCAAAGAAGACAAAATTTTTCAAGGTACAAAGGTTTTTTCTACGGTTATTGTTTTTTCTGCTCTAATTTTGGTCACAAAGCTATAAACTATTCTTTAAGATTTAGATATGAGAATCAATTTTTTCAAGGAATAATTATCTGCCACCACAAAGATTGAGACAACCAAGCAACAAACAACCTCAGACTATAAATCATGCGACGGCTGGGAAAATGACGTAGGTTAAACATAACAATAGTTATGAGCATAAAAATCGCTATGATCTTCTATTTAGTGAACCAAAATGTTACATCTGTCATAACTATGGACATAAAGCTGTAGATTGTCGCTTAAAGAATTACAAGCCAGATTTGATCCCAATTGCTGAAAATGTCAAGGTTTGGAAGAAGAAAGTAGATGACAAGTGTGGACTAGTGTTATCAGCCCAAAGACAAAATAATCCTTGGTATATTGACAGTGGATGTTCCAAACATATGACTGGAGACAAAAGTAAGTTTCTAACTCTAAGTGAAAGCAAATAAGGGAATGTAACTTTTGGAAATGATGCACCAGGAAAAATAAAAGGTAAAGGAATGGTAAGTTTGAGTAATGGAAAAGGGAAAGATCAAGATGTGTTGTTTGTAGAAGGTCTGAAACATAATCTACTTAGTGTCAGTCAAGTCTGTGGCCGAGGATGTGAAGTCATTTTTACCTCTAAAGACTGTAGAATAAAATCTGTGAATTTAGGACAGCTAGTTGCAAAAGGGATAAGAACAAAAAACAACGTCTATGTGTTAAAAGAAGAAAAAGTAGAATGCCACTTAAGCAAGTATGATGAAAGTTGGCTATGGCATAGGAGACTTGGACACTTAAATTTTGATCATATAATCAAGATAAAAAATAGTGGGGCAGTAAAATATCTTATGAAGATATCAAAGCCATACGACTCTGTTTATAAACCCTGCCAGATAGGAAAGCTTACTTGCACTCAGTTCAAATCTAAAAACTTTCCTTCAACATAAAAACCTCTCCAGTTAGTACATATGGATTTATGTGGACCATCAAAGAAAGAAGGTACAGGAAAATAAAATTGTTTTATGTTGATTATTGATGATTATTCTAGACTAACATGGGTTGCCTTTTTGAAGGAAAAATTTGAAGAATTTGAAAAATTCAAAGTGTTTAAGGCTCTGACTGAGAATCAAATAGGAAAAATATTAAAGGAAATAAGATATGATAGAGGAGGAGAGTTTAGTTGATGGAACTTCAAAGAGTTCTGTGATAAACATGTGATCAAAAGAGAGTACACAATTCCAAGGACTCCACAACAAAATGGAGTTGTTGAGAGGCAGAATAGATCAATACAACAAATGGCAAGATCAATGATGAATGAAAGGAACATACCTCAGACATATTGGGTAGAATAAATTCATACATCTATTCATATCCTTAACAAATCTCATCTCAGGCCACACAGTGACAAGACTCCGTATGAACTATGGTTTGGAAGACATGCTTCAATCAAGCATTTTAAAGTATTTGGGAGTAAATGTTATATCAAGAACAATGATGAAAATATTGACAAATATGATGACAGGGCTGATGAAGGTATCTTCTTGGGTTATGCTACAAACAATAAAGGGTATATATGTTACAATAAGAGACTACATAAAATGGTTGATTGTATAGACATAAAATTTGATGAAGAAATCCCGGTCAGAAATGTAAGCAGTGTTGAACCAAGCACAAAAGATATAGTTGAAGATGAAGAGGAACAGGTCCAAGGATCAGAAAGGGAAGAAGATGAATCAGATGAAGATACAAATACTCAGGCTGACACAAATTAGCAGAAAGAAACAAAATCACCTCTCAGAATTGTTAGAAAGAATCATCCTGAAAATCAGATAATTGGAGATATAAATAAAGGAGTTCAGACAAGAAGGAAATTGATTAAAGACTCAGAACAATCTCATGTTGTTTTTTTTTATCTATGACCGAACCTAATTTTTTTTATGAATCCATCCAGCATGATGATTGGATTAGATAAATGAATGAAGAGCTTGATCAGATTGAGAAGAACAATACTTGGGAGCTTGTCCCTAGACCTGAAGATAAGAATGTAATAGGTTCCAAATGGGTGTTCAAAAATAAAATGAATGAAAAAGGACATGTTGTTAGAAATAAAGCCAGATTGGTTTGTAAAGGGTATGCACAAGTTGAAGGTCAAGACTTTGATGAAACTTTTGCACTAGTGGCAAGATTAGAAGCCATCATAATATTTCTTGCTTATTCATGCCATAAGAACTTTAAAGTGTATCAGATGGATGTTAAGTCAGCTTTTATTAATGGAGATCTAGAGGAAGAAGTATATATGGAGCAACCTGAAGGATTCTCATTGACAGATAAGACTAATTATGTTTGCAAGCTGAAGAAGGCCTTACATGGACTGAAACAAGCACCACCAACTTGGTATTATAGACTGGACAAATTTTTACAAGACAAAGGGTTCAAGAAAGGTACTGTTGACAACAATCTCTACATTAAGTCTGAAGGTGATAATTTACTAGTTGTTTTGGTTTATGTAGATGATATTATTTTTGGCTGCACTAATGAATCATCTATCCAATGGTTTTCTAACTCTATGCAAATAGAATTTGAGATGTCCATGATAGGAGAATTGTCATATTTTATTGGCTTACAAGTAAAACAGAGTTTTGCAGGAATTTTTATATCTCAAGAAAAATATTTGAAAGAGATGTTGAAGAAATTTCAGATGGAGGATACTTCTCCTGTTACTACACCTATTGTGGTTGGTTGCAAGCTCAGTAAAGATGATATTTCACCGGATGTTGATCAAAGGATATATCGCTCTATGATAGGCAGTCTTCTATACATCACGAGATGCTGTGATGTATAGATGCTGTGATGTATAGTTGACAGGGGGAGTATGTACTGCAACAACTCAGGGGTAGCGTGTTTTTTTTTTTCTCTGACGTTGATGTCAAAGGGGGAGAAAGTGGTAATTTCAAAGATGCTACAGTGGTATAATTGGATGTTCTTCAAGGGGTTGCCATCAATGCCAAAGGGGGATATTGTTGGCATGTTTTCAGACAGAGGCAGAGTATGCGTGTTTGTCATTGATGGAAATGATCACGACCAATAACACAACGATGATTGCATGGAAAGATCAGAAGATGTTTTCAGACAGAGGCAAAGTATGCATGTTTGTCATTGATGGCAAAGATCACGACCAACAACACAATGATGATCGCATGGAAAGATCAGAAGCTAAACCCCATTTCGGGTATCAGAAACTAAACTCCATTTCGGAGTTTCGGATACCGAGAGTTGGAGGATTCAAGAGTCGAGACTCTTGATCACAGAAGTCCCGAAGTCGCAAAATGCGAAATGCCAAAATCCCGAAACATGCACATCAACAAAGAGTTTTACAGACTGGGAAATAAATCCATTTCAGAGTTTCAGATACCGAGAGTTGGAGGAGTCAAGTGTCGAGACTCTTCATCACAGGAGTCCTGAAGTCGCGAAATGCAAAACGATGAAATCCCGAAACAAGCACATCAACAAAGAGTTTCACAGACCGGGAAATAACTCCATTTCGGAGTTCTGGGTACTGGGAGTTGGAGTGTTGAAACAATTCATCACAGGAATGATGAAATGCCAAAATGATGAAATGAGAAAAACACTTTTTGGTGTAGGTTCCGGGTACCAGGAGTTGGAGTGTCGAAACACTTCACCACAGGAATGCCGAAATGCCAAAAGGGACTATTGTGAGTCTTGAAGACTCGAAGGGAAAAAAGTTGAAATCCTGTCAGCCGTTCGATTAAGAAAAGAAGGGATCATATTAAGAAGTTTTATGGACCATTGATCTGGCTCCATTTCGGGGATCACGACTTGGAAAGTCGAGATGCCTCGCAACAGGAATTCACGACATGTGAAATCCCGAATTTCTGAAATGCGAAATGCGAAAGACATTTTGATTCTTGTAATCCAACGATGCAAGTGAATTTGAATATGATCGGAGGGCTACTGTTTCACTTCACAGTTAATTATTTAGTTACGATTCAGTTAGCAGAACCGAATTATGGTTCTTGGATGGTTGGCATTTTAGTTGCTGAAGCGTTCTTGTTCTAGGGTTTTGAGGGGTAATTGAAGTGGTAGTAATGTATAAAAGTAACACGCAGTGACTGTGCGTGGGTGGATGTTCTGATTGAAAAATGAGTTGAACTGTAGAAAGGAAAAATTACAGTATGCGCAGTGTGAAGAAATCTCAAAGATAAGGAACATAAGCTGAACAGAGGAGAAACGGTGAAGAGAGCATAATTTGCACATATCAAAGAGCATGAGAAGGACAGAGAAAGAGAAGATAGACAGAGACAACAAGTCAAGCCAAATATGAACAGAGTAGAAGAATAGTGTAGCAGAGAAGAATTGTAGAACAGTGAAGAAGTGGTAATAATTGATTTATCTGTGTTGTTGGTTATTCAATCATTTATTTGTAATCAGGGTGGTAGGGAGGTGCTAGGGAGGACTGTTGTCCTCAAAGGTTCAAGTGGGTGCTTGAACACAGGGAGTTGTAGCTTCCATCTGGTTGTAGCCAGAGAAACCAGGGTGGTAGGGTGGTGAAAGGGAGAACATTTGTTCTCTATTATATAGGTTGGTTCCTGTGTGACTGGAAGTTGGTGCTTCCATCTAGTTGGTGCTGGAACACTCAGGCAGTTGGTGCTTCCTTCTAGTGGGTGCTAGAGAAACTAGAGAGTTGGTGCTCTCAAACAAGTTGGAGCTTGTAAAATAGAGGTAGTAGCCTCACATTGAGTTGGTGCTCAATTATAGATGATGTACATAACTTAAAAGACTGCCTATCATTTCGAAGAAGAAGAGGTTTTCTCCCTTTATGGGTTTCCTCGTGAAAATCTATCTCTGTGTATATATTATGTGTGACTGATGCTCATTATTTATGTTGTCCATGTGTTTTATAATATTGATGATCACTTGAAGAAAGATTAAGAATGTTTTAATAGACTTAAAATTTTTTAAGCACAATAACAACTGATTCACTCCCCCCCTCTCAGTTGTCTTAGTAATTTCAACAGTTAGGCCCCTAGGGTGGAACGTTAGGCCTCAAGTGCAAAATGTTTGGCCTCCAAAGGCCTTAAATGCTGCCACATGTCCCAACTAGCACACAATCACCCTCATAAATGAAAACCCTGATTGGATAACGTCTAGGGTCAAAATGATGATTTCATGGGCCCTCAAGGGTCAACGTCCTGGTGGAAAGAAAAGACCCCCTGAATCTAGGCCTGCCAGAGTGTCTCGGGGGAAAATTCCTTCTTTGTTCCTGGTGCAAGCCTTTGGTGTCTCTTTTCCCTTGGTTGGGGTCACAACATCCATCTGTGGGATTTCATCCCCATGGAGGTCTGAGCTAATCATTCCCCCATATGTATTTGTCTGCCACGAAAGGTCCTACAACAACAACAAGTACGCCCTCTAGGGGTTCATAAGTCACAGGGATCGTAGCAATGCCAATCACATCTAATAATCAAATTACCCAAACATGTGTATCAAACCCCCCTTTACCTATAACAATTCTCAAAGACATTATGTAGTTTAACAAGTCAGGTTTGGAGAGGGTCTCAGGATGTCCTATTGGGCTAATGTTCCTTAAGTTTGGGGTGTTTCCCAAGTGAGAGCCAATCTAGGTCATGCAAGTGTGAGTGACGTGACACGTGAAGTGTTTGGGCATAGGGTGCAGTGATAAAAAATAAATGTAGGTCTTTCCTATGGGTGCCTCTGTAGAGGGCGAGCTGCACCTTATCATGGATTCCATTGTTTCCTAGCTCATTCAATGCCTTTTATTCTTAGTCTTATTCCTTTTTTATTTATTTTGTGATTCAAGGGAAGATTTTAGGGACACTGTCCTGGCTTGGTGACCATAGGTGACAATTTTACCCACAAGAATTTCACGGAGATGAGAAGGTTGGCTCTTGATGAAAACCCATTTCTCTTGGCTATGCCATCAAGAGCCACTACCCTGGTTTGGTGACCAGATATATGGTAGTGTCATACTGCTACATGCCCATGGTCCTAATAGGCCAACTCAAGATGAGATCTCCTATCCACCAACTAATACCTTGTGTGTTTATTATCTCATGGGTTCCCTTTTCTTATTGAGAATCCTTTCATTGCTTTCTAGGGAATCCCTGGGTGAAGCATCTCAAAGGTTTCTTCTTTTGGCTTTTAACTCTTTCCAGCTACTTTTATCCCCTGGGCCTTTAGCCCCTTCTTCCCACAAGGCAAGGTACAACCCTTCCTAGCGTGGCCAACCCAATGCCCAAACAAAGGTAGGGAAAAAGGAGAGGAATGAAGATGGAAAGTGTTAAGTATGGGGGGAATGGACGATGACCTTTCATAGATCCACCTAGTGGAAACCCATCCTAGAGGAAGACTAGCTTACTAGGACATCATGTCACTGTTAATGTTTATGCCATTATTATAGTTCTTTGAATTTCAATAGATAAGAGCATCATAAGAACAAGATCACTGATAAATACACATTCACAAGAGACACATAATTTATCCTGGGAAACCCTCTAGGGGAAGAAAACCCAGCAAAAACTTCATTATCATAAATAGCTTATACAATGTTCAAGAGATAACTCAAACCAATACAGAAATTCCTCCCCAAGAGATACACCACTCTTCTTCTCCTCTCTCTGGTAATTGCAGCTTGCCTCATAAGAGAAATGAGCAAGTGAGTTGTGTGTTTGAAGTGAGGTGCTAGCCTCTTATTTATACAAGACTGACATGTGTGAAAGGTCACAACTGGCAGGGGCGACCTCTCACTCTAGGTGGGTAAACCCACCTTTAATTAATTCTGGGTCTTCCATAACAACTGCTGGGGCCGACTTCTTATTCTTCCCTTTTTAATTGTTCGATGACCAATCCACAAAAGGGGATTTGGTCCTTATACAATTACCGACATGATTAATCCACAATGGGGATTAATCCAATAACAACAATAATAATAATGACAAGAATAATCCACAATGGGGATTTAATCCAATAATAATAAGAATGCTCTTCACAGTTACATTATTTCAACACTCCCCCTTAACAAGAAGGGTATTCTTCATCAGCATCAGGCGAGAGAGGTCTGCATCATCAGTGGCATCTGGAGGAC
>ML777197.1:1169835-1190030 GCA_009831015.1 Picea engelmannii
TTATTTGATTAATAGAAATCATGTATTACTGTATATCTATGTTTATGGTTGCATCTCTGATACATTTCTGTTATATTATTGAATATCTGCAATATCTCTGTGCATTTCTTTATTATATCTCCGCTCTCATTTCGTGCCGAAAAAAATCCGGATCAGTAGTGCACTGGAATTTTCAGCCAATAAACCTAAAAGAGGGTCGAATTTCAGACCACCACTTGTGTGATGAGTGAATGATGATAAAAACGAGAGTTTTCTCTCTTATTTATAGAATGTCAATGACCTTTAATTACAAATAGGTCATAAAAAGCTCGACATTGCCAAATTACATTTAAAATCCAGTTTTTACAATAATGACATTAAATAAACCCTAAAATCATATCCAAGGGTGACTTCATGTCCTTCTAGGGTGACGTTAGGCCCCTATGGTGGAGAATTAAACCTCAAATACAAAATGTTTGGCCTCCAAAGGCCCTAAATGATGCCACACGTGCCAATTAGCACACAACCACCCTCATAAATGAAAACCCTGACTCGGTGACATGTAGGGTCAAAATGATGATGTCATGGGCCCTCAAGGGTCAAAGTCTTGGTGGAAAGGCAAAAATCCCCTGGATCTAGGCCTGCCAGAGTATCTTAGGGGAACCGTCCTTGTTTCTTTCTAGTGCAAGCCTCCGGTGGCTCTCTACCCCTGATTGGGGTCACAACATCTATCTGTGGGATTTTAGCCCCATAGAGGTCTGAGCTAATCATTCCCCCATATGTACCTGTCCACCGGGAAAGGTCCTGCAACAAAAACAAGAACACCCTCTCGGGGTTCATAAGTCACAATGATCATAGCAATGTCAATCGCATCTAATAATAAAATTACCCAAACATGTGCATCAAACCCCCCTTTACCTAGACAAATGCTCAAATATGTTATGGAGTTTAACAAGTCAGGCTTGGAGAGGATCTCATGATGTCCTATTGGGATAATATTCCTTATGTTCGGGGTGTTTCCTAGGTGAAAACCAATCTAGGTCATGCAAGTGTGAGTGAGGTGGCACGGGAAGTGTTTGGGCATAGGGTGTAATGATAACAGAGAAATGTAGGTATTTTCTATGGGTGCCTCTGTAGAGGGAGAGATGAACCTTATCATGGATGCCATTGTTTCCTAGCCCATTCAATGCCTTTTATTCTTAGTCTTATTGATTTATTTATTTTTTGATTCAAGGGAAGAGTTGAGGGACACTATCCTGGCTTGGTGACGAGAGGTGACAACGTTACCCACAAGAATTTCATGGAGATGAGAAGGTTGACTTGTTATGAGACCCCCTTTCTCTTGGATATGCCACCAAGATCCACTACCCTGGTTTGGTGACCAGATAGATGGTAGTGAAATACCGCTACATGCCCATGGTCCTAACAGGTCGGCTCAAGATGAGACCTCCTATCCACCAGCTAATACCTTGAGTGTTTATTATCTCATGGGTTCCCTTTTCTTACTGAGAAGCCTTTCATTTATTTCTCAAGAATCCCTGGGTGAAGCATCTCAAAGGTTTATTCTTTTGGATTTTAACTCTCGCCAGCTACTTTTACCCCATGGGCAGTTAGCCCCTTCTTCCCACAAGGCAAGGTACAACCCTTCCTAGCATGGCCAACCCAATGACCGAACAAAGGTAGGGGAAAATGAGAGGAATGAATATGGAAAGTGATAATTATGGGGGGAATGGACGATGACCTTTCATAGACCCACCTAGTGGAAACCCATCCTAAAGGAAGACTAACTTACTAAGGCATCATGTCACCCTCCCAGATATGAACAAGTTAAAGAGCATAATTTCCAAGAAAATGTTATGAAATGAAGGAGAATTTAATGCAACATATTCAATTTCTTCTATAATCAGAGTGACACACAACATGATACCCAGACTCATTACCTCATGGAGAAAGACTTCTACTTCTGGACCAGGCTCATGGGCTAGATGCTGCTACTGCTGATAGATGGGATGCACTGAAGAAAATATGGGCCCTCTGGGGCCATGCTCAAGTCATCCGGCTCTTGACACTCCATGTTTAGGACCTGTGGGCCTTGAGACATGATCTCCTTAGTTATCCCTAGGATAGGGGATAATATTACCGTCTGATGATGTCAATTGCATGACTGTTGTACAATATGTTGACGTTAGTGGTATGATCTATTTCATACCACATGTGCAACATGTTCACATGTGTGTCCAGTTCTATCCATACCACACGTGTGACCTTGTCTCTCCTTATGTACGACTATCCCACATGTGTAACTATTTTCCTAGGATGAAAAACTGAAGAGAAAGAATGTCCAAAAACCCTAGGCCAAATTTTCCAAATTGAAAAATTTCCTTTGCTGAAATTGCCACCCATTCTCCTTGGCACAAGTGTTTACTCACTTATGCCAACTCCATAATGTCACAATGAGATGTCACAATAATCCTCACATTGGCTTTCCTTTTATAGGAGTCCAAAGTGAGTTTAGAAACCCTTAAATTACTTTAAGGAGCTCTTCACTAAACTTAACATTAAATTAGAATTGTTTATTCCTACATGTGGGTGTGAACCCCTAACATGTGGTTTTGAAGCACGAACCAAGCCCTAGTTCAATATACAAGGGGTTTTGTTGGACAAACAATTTTGGATATAATTTCGAGAAGAATCTAAGTATGAAGAAATCGTGGAGAAGGAAGGATTCACACAGAAGATACAAAGGGCGCAGAAGGACACCAAGGACGAAGATAGCACAAATCCAAAACGATAAATAAAGCGAGTGAGAAAAGGAAGTACAAATGACGATAGTGCGAATTTCTAGAAATAGAAAGCACAACAAAAAAGTTTTATAAAGAACAAGAAGTAGAAGAAAGAAAATATCTAGTTAACTGAAGATGGCTATGCCATGCATTGTAATGGGTTATTTTGGGAAAGATAAGAATAGAGCTTGAAACCCTATATTTTGGGGTATAAATATGTAACAAGATTTGGATATAGATGAGAGAGAACATATACATATAGATAGATGAAGAGATACATATGTATGCATATGTATGTGTGAGAGAATGTACATGGAAGATAATTGAGGTTATGGAAAGATCATGAATGTAATAGTAAGTTAGTAAGAAAGAATATGAATAAAGGAGTTTAGAAAGGATATTGTGTCTTGTGTTCTTATTTGTATTTATGAATTCATGAATGGTGATACACTCCAAAGGATGAATTTAGTCTATGAATTGGTTATGCTAGAATGTTCATGTATAGCTGTGATAGTTTAGGTAATAATCAAGAACATACATAAGTTAAGATCAAGAAGAATGATTCACGCCTCATCCTCGCTTTCCCTTACTGTTGTAGAAACCTAGTTCTTGCAGCTCCAATATATACCTTGGGTGAGACTTCATCTGTGTAAGAAGGTGATTCCAAAAGGGTAGGTGTATTGAGGGTTTTGTTGGTCATGATCAACCCAAACCCTGGGTCTGATAACCCATGCGTAGAAAAGTAGGTAAAAAATGGTTTTGTTTCCAGGACCAAGACTTTGCGACTAAGGGAATGTTTTGGAGGCTGACTAAGAAAGAAATCACCGGCTGGTTGGAAAAAAAAGAACAAGACTTCATGTGACAAGAGAACAGGAGCCCTTGGATGAGTGACGAGCAATGGTTGCAAAAGTATGTGTTCAAAGATAAACATGAAATTTTCTTAGGCGAATTCCCAAAAATTCTGATAGAGTGGCTAGAAAGGTTAGTAGAGAAGACATGAAGGTTTAGTGTTGTAGCATTGAAGAATTGGACTCCGGAACTGGTAAGGCAGTTAAATTCGATAAGTAACCCAACTACTCGAGCAATTGATTTTTGGTTGGATAGCGTACTAGGGGGTTATGTTACATAATTTGTTGTATATTGCATTCAGTCATACAATGTTGCAGAAATAATTTTTTTCAAAGGTCCACGTGGAAGGTTATTGAAATCATTGAATATGTGGATAAAGTTGTTATTATGTGAAAATCATGTGACGATAATGGATTATGACAAGTAAACGAGATTTGCGCACATAGGGGAGTTGGAGGATAAAAAAAGAATCGCCTGAGAAAAGGGAAGAATCCATGAAATAGGAAGGAAGGGACCGAGGATGTAAGAAGGTATTACACTAGAGTAAGACTACGAATTTGGAGAGTTGCACAGAGGAAGGAGGTATAAAAGGAAAAATATTGGGGCTGGGAGAGAAAAGCCACACAATGGGCCAGAAGTACGGGAACCTTGCACACACATCTGAATTGTAGAGATACCAGATATAAGAGGAAGAGAAGAAGGGTGCCAGTCCAATCCAGTAATAGAAGAGACAATAATTCCTACTCAGATAGGATCCTGCATTGAATCCAAGACCCCATCTGCGTCACCACAATCAGAAATAAAATTTGAAGACTTGTCAAAATCCATCATAGTGAGCCATGAAGGACAAAAAAATACCAATCGAAATAGTGGGAGTAGTGTGAAGAGTCAGAGTCAGAGTGTATCAACATCACCAAGAGGAGGGAATAGACATACCAACATGGCAGAGATAGATAATACTCTTAGGCTTCCTGAATTCAAGGGAGTAAGGTTAGAGGACCCCCAAAAACACTTTTTTTTCCGTGAGATAGTTTGGGCTGCTAAAAACATATAGGACGAAGCAATGAATATTGCGCAGTTAGCGACAACGTTTAGGGGTCGCGTGCTAGTATGGTATATGAAGTTACAAGGTATTACACCTACCAGACAAGGTATGACTTTGGCAGAAATAATGAAAGTGCTATTAAAGGAGTTCAAAAAGTTGAAATCAGAATCGTAGTATATGACTGAAATGAAGGAGATCAAATAGGTGCAAACAGAGTCAGTATGGGATTATGATCAACGCTTTAAATATGTAATGGGGAGACTGACCTTCCAGATTCCATATCAGAAACATCAAGAGTGTTTAATTGTAGGATTACTACCCCACATTAATATACCACTAATCCAATAGAAGGTTGTGTCGCAACCTAAGGCATTGGAAATCATGGTGAAATTAGAGTCGTCACCAACAAGAGACACTGGGGGAATGGCGCAAATTCAGACGCAGTTAGATGCATTAACAATTTAGCCGGTTGAGCTTACCAAAGGAAGGAAAAATCGAGAACAAATTTGGTGTACCAAGTGTAGGATGAGGGCCACCATAAGGATGAATGCCCAACATTCACACAGTACTTGGCAGTAGGAGCACCGAATCCACTACCCGATGGAGGATACTGCAAGATCTATAAGAAATTGGGACATCATCCCATGGAGTGTCCATTACTCCATAAATACCAGAGTACTCCAAAGAATGTGTTTTGCAATTTTTTCAAATCAGTAGGACATGAAGAAAAGGACTGTCATGTGTTCAACCTATTAAGGGAGAACACATAGGAGATATATCATATCTTGGAAGAGAATACCGACATAGATGGGAATGGTGTGAAGTATAACACTCATAGAGGTTTTGATCAGGGAAAAAACAAATTTTTTGGCATAGGCCGAGGTAGAGGGAATTTTAGTCATAGAGGACGAGGACTGATTATCTGTTATAACTGTAACCAACCAGGACACTTGGATCGATATTGCCAGAACCTGTGTACCATGTGCACATATTGTAGAGCACTAGATCATGCAACAAAGGAATATCCCCAACTAGTAGCAAAGTGATAAGCTAGAGGCAACCCAAATCAGAATTCGCATCAGAATCAAAATGTGAAAATGATATCAGTTGAAAAATGCAGTGAAGGACCGAAAATTGCAATCATTACATGTGGAGGAGCTCACACAAGTACTGATAAGACAACTCAAGGAAATGAAATAGATAAGTGGGTAAGGAAGTCAACATATCCTATGCCAACATTCAACCCACAACAAGAAAAATATACATATCAGAACGAATGAAAGGAAATACTTGAACCACATGGGGAAGCATCCACATCATCGCTACCTCATCTAGAAGACCCAACGATACCTGAAAATTCAAGTGCACAAGTATTAAAATTATTAAAGAGTTGTGTATAACTAATGGGATATAGAATTGCGCTTAGCACATTATAAAAAATGATTGATCATGGTGCAAAGGGAAGGGACACCCCTGTCACACAGTGAATGGTAAACCAAGTACTACAAAGGAAGAGAACCAAAGGGGAATTCAAGTTTAAGGCACAAATTGGGGAATACGATGTGGATAATGTTATCCTAGACTTGGGATCATATGTGAATGTACTACCTAAGAAGACATGGGAGGTGATGGGTGAACCTGAATTAATATGTTCCCCTATCCAGTTAAGGATCGTGAATCTGCATAAGATAGTCCCTGTTTCCGCCTTTATAAACACCTGGGTAACGTGGAAGAAATCTTCAATCCACTCGGTGTGTCCTTGGGGGAAATTTAGATTTAAGGTGTTGTCACCTAATCCTCAACTCCTTCGTCTAGGACAACTCTTAGTGAAGCCAAGGGGGGTAGGCCCTAAGAAAATAAATCTAAGGCTTTTGATCTATGAAGACTGAAAGTTAATTTTAATCTAGGAGTTTATTATGGAAATATCAAGATTTGCATCAACAACATATATGATTCAATTATGTAAAAATGATACACCCTGTAAGCCACATGAAAGAATCATTCATACATTCATTATATAATTCAAAAAGGAGATGACTCGAGCCATATGAGATTTTCAAAGTAAAGACATATCTGATAAGATGGATAAAAGTAAAGACCAGTGCTAGAAAAGTAAATGTGATGTTTTGAATAATGTCGCATTTATTTTATCTTGAGTATTTTATTATGGGATTTGGGAATATTAAGTAAGTCTTGAAATCATGAAGTGGGGATTAAAGTCGGAGTCCCCTATGACATACCCAACCACCCACAGGCTAGGGTACGCTACCTTCAAGCCCACCCTTGGACTTCTTTCATGATCGATGCCTTTTTAAAATTTAAAGATGCATAAAAGAAAATACTTTAACGACATGCACAATAGTAGTCAACAAGCATGCATAGTCTAAAGATTCAATTAAATGATAATTAAATATACAAAGGAAATGCATTCATATACATGCAATTGATACCATAACAAAGAGCACTTATATTTATGAAAGATGACACCAATTGGCTGCAGACCAAGGACATTCCACCCAACCGTAGAGACTACTGTTCTACATCTCAACAACAATGTCACCCTCGAGCTAGGGCTATGAATCCACAAGGACGGTTCCAGAGTGTTACTTGGCTTCTGTTGGCAAGCAATTCACATTTTCATACTATCCTTATAAGATGCCTACACCAGTGTTTTGCAAACTTTGATTTCGTCGCAATCTTTCCAATAAAACCACACCATTGTTTTATATGCGTTTTCACACTTACCTTGGTTCTCGTTTTCATGACTGCAAGCGTGAAAACGCTGGTTTTCGAAGTCATATTAAAAATGTCATTAGATTGTTATGATCGCTCTTGTTTATATGCTCATCGTATTTTCCAATTTATTTATCGTTACACAATTGACAAGATTCTAAGATCATTATGCTTTTGATGTTCTTATTTGTTAATGAGACTTCGTTTACAAGACTGTGGGGATATTCGTTTGATTGAGTTTATGATGCATTGGTGATTTGGATTTATATGTTCTTGATCGATTCACTTGGCACATTGTTTTCACAAAAACACATTTGTGTTATGGAAAAACCCTTGGTATAAATCATTTTATGCAACACATAGTTCATATGGTCAAACCCTTGGTATGATTTCGATTTGTTGCTTTGATTTTAAAACTATGGTAAAACTTTTCTCGCGTAAACGTTTGCTCCACATACCATATATCCATTGGTTGATTGAAATGGCATAGTTTGTAACACATATGCATAATGGGTTGAATAGTTGTAAGCGTCGACGGTTGTACTAAGAGTAATGACTGTTATGCATGGGCCAAAATAGCTCCACTACCCTTGCACACTTTGGCATTAATGCCTGCCTCCTTACCAGGTTACCTCTGTTGATTTTTGGGCAAATCTCTGAGTTTTGAGTCCTGCGTATACCTTGTCCAAACCCTACCCAAACCCCTATTCCCTGTATGTTCTCTCTTGGCTCCTGAAGGGTGAATTGAATCCCCATGGTGTTCAGAGTCTGTTTTGGTTTCATTTTGCCAGAGAAGACTGCTTAAGACTGCCCCCATAATTGCCCCCAGAGTCACATTTTTGCGTGAGAGATTATGGGCAAAGGAATTTGAATTAGATCAAACCGTTGAAAACCCAGAACCAAATTTAGCCCCTTTACCTTCATTTCGGGCGGTTTTCTCAGAAAGTGAGTTACTACAGAGATCTAGCTCTTTTTTTACAGGTCAATTTTCAGTGGCTGGAACATGCGTTTTGGGTCTGTGTGCATTTGATGAAATGTCTATGAATTCTCCAGGCCTGTGCCTTAGAACCCCTCTCACCCGTCCAACCTCTCACACTCTTGAACCCTTGATCAATCCTCCCAGGTATGTGTTTTCAATATCAAATTCATTTTATGAATTGCTTGGATTAATATAATGAATTGGGGTTTGTTTTCGCTTAGATTTGGATTACATTCGACCTGTGTTGAAGATCTATTTGCAAAAATCATGGAAACAGTGTTAATTTATAACGATTTGCCAGCCTCAAACCGTTTTGATTCATTCCTATTTTGATTTGATATTCAAGTGATTAGCATGATCGTTTATATTTAATACAGTTATATTAGTTTGAGAAAACGATCTTGTTGATTTGGTTTGGATTCAAAGTGGTCTGTGAATAGCTGAAGCATCTATTCCTGTTGATTTCAATTGGTTATAAAAACGATTTCATTACTGTTCAGTTATCCAAAACAATGTTGTATACCCGAATTAGTGATAACAAATTAAACAGGGTGTATTTATCTCTGTTATCAATTTGATTTAGTTTGATCAATTTGCATACAAGTGTCGATTTGGATGAGGCTTTTAGTAATCAAATATCTTTTGATAGTTTGAATATATTTTCTAAGATTCAATTTGATTTCAATATGATTCTGTGTCTGATTTAGACTAGCTACAAAATTTTGTGGCTAGTCTTTAGAAATAGATTTTTATTGATTTCATTAGCAAAATATCCTCCTAACTTGCCCTTTTTTGACCTCTTTCAGGTACATTTGAATTGCATTGGGCATGCTGTGACAGTCTAGGAGATATTTGTGTGATATAGTTTTATTTTTAAGTGTTAGTTTGAGTTAGAGATAGGAACTTGGGATACTTCCCAGATTTTCTGTAAACAATTTTGATAACTTATACAGGGATGTTTTACCCTGTAGAAGGTCTTTAAATACTTATTATTTTTTGTAATAAGGGGCATCCTCACTTGTGGGAGAACCAGGATATGGATTTCTAATACAAACTGAGACAAGAATTGATGTTTTGCTACAKCTTTCGCTTTCATAATATCAATCTTTTGTTTCAAGTTTATGCATGTCATTTGCAGTTGATTATAGACTACTTTAACTATCATAGTCTATTGCAGAATGATATGATTTAATTAATGTGTTATCCATATCTGATTTCTTTCATTACTTAAAAAATACAGCAATTACTTTGTTTCAGTTGATGAATCACATATTTCTCTTCTTCATTAATTGAATCATTTTGTATAAGTCTTTGCATACAGGTTTATCTAACTGTGAAGATTTATAAATCATAAGATTGTTGTAATTTTTTATGTCTTGTTTGTCCTGTAATCATATTCGAAGACCACTATAAATTTCTGTTTACAAGGAGTGCCTAGATAATTCGGTGCGGGTTTTCTCCCTCCGATCAGCTAAGACAATCATTTCATACAGGACAAACCTGGAGCGTTTCTGCAGGTCAGTTTGTTATTTATTTGATAGTTAATTTATTAGTATAATTTAAGTAGTTTAGTTAGATATATGTGTAGTTTAGATTTGTAGTTAGAGTTAGTATATTAGTTGTTTAGTTTAGTTAGTTTTTGTTTTATTTCTTTTCATAAAATTATAAAATCAAAAAACAATAGCTCTCACTGTCTTAGGACATAATGCAAATGAGTTTTTCAGGTTTTCATTCAAATCTGTAAATTGTAAATATTGTACATTTTGTGAATAAGATTTATTTCTGTTAGTAGTTAGATATTTAATTTCTTAGAGTTAGCATAGTATTAGATAGTAGATTGTATATATAGAATAGTTAATTTTGTTTTAGTTTGTTTAATAGTTAGTTTTAGTTAGATTAGTTTATTAGTTTGTTTAATAGTTAGTTTTAGTCAGATTAGTTAGTTTAGAGTAGTTTTTCTTTTTTTCTTTTCTTAGGACTTAGATCGGCTAACGGAGCCGCTAAACCCATCAGGGTGGTTCATTCAAAACGGCTTGGGTTATTAGACAACCCCGGACCGGTTCCACTCTCCCAATTAACGAACGGTCAATTTCTCCCGTCAACAGATTCCCAAACCAGTTGATACCCAAGATCTCACAGGCTTCCCAGCTCTTACAACAATCCAAGTACCCAACTCTCTTCTACCCAGCTTGCACCACCCGAGAGAACAAACCTCCACCCTTCTCTACCACGTAGTCCCTCAGGCATTCCTTCTCCTTAATTCAGGCTCCAGCGCAACTGGTCCAGAATCTTGATGCTGGAATTATTAGGACTCGCAACTGTGAGAAACGATGGACACAGGCCAACACATCTCATACTTGCGGGCCTCAAGTCACGGCTAGATCAATCCAATGACCACTACAACCAACTGTCCCGTGGTTAATTCTTCGGCAATTCAGTTCATTTTCCCAAGACAAGATGCAAATGATGGATGGATCAATGAATGGGTTAGTGGGTGCATGAAAGTGTGTGAGGGAAAGAATGGTACGAATAGGAAATCAGCGAACAAGCCATTATTTGAACCCCCCCCATCAGACCAGAGGCAGGTTTAAGTAACCTCGTGGGGAATCAAGAACCTCCTGGCCTTCCCCAAGAAGCTCATGTAACCGATCCCCTCCCTTAGACAAAAGGGTAATTAAAATAGGAAATAAACACTTAGCCCCTCAAGCCCCCTCTCTTGTGGAATCATATCCCCCTATAACTCTAGTCCTTATTCATCTAGCAGGCAACGATGTATTTATTATTAATAATGATAGAAAACATTACATGTCTTGGGCACACTGGACTTTTAATAATTGTTTGGGCACCCTGGCCTCTCATCATTGTAACAATACATTATTTAAAAATGGGGGTTCAAAACCTGGGGTGTTACATCCCCTCCCCCTTATTTTGGCACTATCCTTAGTGCATATACAAAATAGAGATCAATATCTCAAATTTATTCAAAGAGATGTGGGTACGCCACCCACATGGCATCTTCATGATCCCAGGTAGCATCTTCAGGATTGTAGCATGTCCACTCAACTTTTACTAGCTCTATAACTTTATTTCGGAGCATTTTGACCTTTCCGTCCAATACTCGCATTAGCTGAACTTGAAAATCTCCCTCCATCTCTACCTGAATCAGATGCCAATCAATAACATGGTTAGGGTCATGTACATATTTCTTTAGTAAAGATACATGAAATACATTATGCACATTCATGGAAGCAGGCAATGCAAGAATGTATGCAACTGGCCCTATTCTGTCCAATATTTCAAATGGACCACAGAATCTGACTGCCATCTTTGTACAACTACCCAATTTCAAAGAGCTTTTCATGGGCTTCACTTTCAAAAGTACATGCTCCCCTTTTTTAAATTCTCTAGCTGTCCTATTCTGGTTGACATAAAATTTCTGTCTATCCTGAGTTGCCTTTAAATTTTGCTTGATCTTAACCACTTGATCTTCCATGTCCTTGAACAACTCCGGCCCAAGTACCACTCTATCTGCTAGGTTGTCCCAACTTACTAGAGTATCAAATTTCCTACCATACAAGGATTCAAATGGGCTCATTCTTAATGAATCTTGATACCCATTATTATATGCAAACTCAACCAAGTGTAAGTAATCTTCCCACTTAAATGGCTTATCCATCACATACATTCTCAGCATGTCTTCAATTATTCGATTGACTCTCTTTGTTTTCCCATCTGTCTAGGGATGATATGTTGTGATAAAGTTTATATTTGTGCCAAATCCTTTAAACAATCCCCTCCATAAATTGGAGGTAAACTTCGTATCTCTGTCCGAGACGATTGTCCTAGGTATCCCATGCAACCTAGCAATTTCCTTCATGAAAATTTCTGCAATATTAGCCGCTATATGTGTTTTCTTCACAAGCACAAAATGAGAAAATGTTGTTAATTTTTCAACCACCACCATGATTGAATCATGTTTCTTATTCGTTTTGGGTAATCCTGTGATGAAATCCATGGTGATCACTTCCCATTTCTTCTCTGGAATTGGCAATGGCTGCAACAAACCCACTAGGTGCCTATGTTCAGCTTTCACCTTCTGACATTCCATACATCGAGTGATGTAATCAACAACATCCTTCTTCATTCCTGGCCAAAAGAACTGGCTTCTTACTGTTGTAATCATTTTTTGGTAACCGGGATGTCCTACATAAGGGACATCATGCATTTCCTTTAGTACCAAATTCTTCAGTTCTCCATAACTAGGAACATAGATTCTATTTTTATGCATGAGTAATCTATCTTCCTTTATCTCATACTCCTTTATTTTCTGCTATACATCTCCTTGCTGTAAAGTTTCCTTTACTTGTAGGTAATGATGGTCTGTAACAAGACCATCTAAAATTCTATTCTTCAAGTCTGACTGATGCATATTGACAACAGTAGCATGCATGAGATGCACTCTTCTACGAAGTGCATCAACAACTTTATTCTCCTTTCCCTTTATATGCTTGATATTGAAGTCATATTCACTTAGAAATTCCAGCCATCTTGTTTTCCTAGCATTCAAGGTTGGTCATTCAAAAAGATACTTCAGGCCAATGTGGTCTATCCTTAATTCAAATTTCTTCCCCATGAGATAATTCCTCCACATCCTCAAGGCGTGAATAATGGCAGCAAGTTCCAAGTCACGCGTGGCATAGTTCCTTTCATGTTCCTTAAGCTTTCTGGAATCATCTCCAATGACATGTCCATTTTGTGTGAGGACTCCCCCAAGTCCTTCCTTACATGAGTCTGTACATACCACAAAAATTTCATTTGGGTCAGAAATCTTTAACACAGGTGCACTAGTAAGTAATTCCTTCAACAGATTAAAATTATTTTCACACTTTAGTTTCCATTCAAATTTAGTTCCCTTCTTTTGCAAAGAAGTGATGGGATGAACAATATTAGAGAACCCTACTATGAACCTTTTGTAGTAGCCAGCTAATCCCATAAAAGATCCGACGTCTAACACATTTCTGGGTGTTGGCCATCCTCTAATGGATTCGATCTTCTGTGGATCTACTGCTATGCCTTGCTCTGAAATAATGTGTCCCAAGTAATGGATCTACTTTTGATAAAAATAGCACTTACTCAACTTGGCATACAAATGATTTTCTCTCAGTACTTGCAACACCAGTCTTAAGTGATGTTCATGCTCTTCTTCAGACTTAGAATAGATAAGTATTTCATACAGGAATACTATGACAAACTTATCCAAATAATTTTTGAATATTCCATTCATTAAGCACATGAAGACAACTGGTGCATTGGTTAGTCCAAATGGCACCACTACAAATTCATTATGCCCATACCTGGTCCTAAAGGTTGTCTTATGAATGTCTTCTTCCTTGATTCTTACCTAATGGTATCCCGCCCTCAGGTCAATATTTGAGAATATCTTTGCTCCTCTTAGCTGATCAAAGAGGTCATCAATTCAGGGTAGAGGATACTTGTTCTTTATAGTGTACTTGTTCAACTGTCAAAATTCAATACACAGCCTCAAGGTTCCATCCTTATTTTTGACAAAAAGTACTGGTGCTCCCCAAGGTGAAACACTTGGACGTATGTACCCTTTATTCAACAATTCCTCCAATTGCATTTGTAATTCTTTTAACTTTGTTGTTCTCATTCTGTAAGGTGTTTTTGACACCGAGGAAACTCCTGGCACTAAATCAAATGAGAAATCTATCTCCCTCCTTGGTGGAAATCCTGGTATTTCTTGGAATACATCTTCAAATTCTTGTAGTACCGTGAAATCTTTGAGGCTTGGCCCCTTTGTATTATCTGGCTCTTCCACATGAGTTTCATACAATTGACATCCTTTCCTAAAACATATTTTTAGATGTGAGGCTGAAATCTCCCTTATAGAGATGGGTCCTGGAATTCCTTTGACATTGCTCTGTTTTCCATTTCCATCAAGACATTTAAATGTCTTGTTATGACAATCTATGGAAACATGATGCTTGCCCAACCAATCCATTCCAATCAGAATATCATACGACCCCAATGGTATGATATTTAGATCAATACTAGTATTCACGCCATTAAGACTTATAGAACAACTTCTGACCATATCATGGATTCTTCTTTTGGTTCCAGTGGCTAACTGAACCAAACTTGATTTTCCAAGTTTACTCTTCTCCAAATGTATTCTATCCACTATCTTAGGATCAATGTAGCAATGACTTGCTCCTGAATCAATCAAAATAAAAACATGTTGATATATGATCTTACCTTCCACCTCGATCATATTGGACTGGTACTTTGCTTGTCGATCATTTAAAGCTGCATATATTCTTCCCATATATTTGATTGTTGTAGCCTATTGGATGTTGTGCATAGTATTCACTCTGTCCTTTCTATGTGGGAAATCCTTGTACAGGTGATCTTCCTTGCATCCCCAACATTGGATTGGTGGTCTTCCCCTTTTTCCCAAGGAATCTTCTTTCTTGAAATCTCCCTTAGCATACTAATCTTGATGATTTCTATTAGGCTCATTCCTATTGAAGGGAGGTTTGAATCCTTTCCTCCTCCGATCAGACTTTTCATTCTTCTTGTCCTTCCAATATTTCTGTAGGGATTCTCTTCCCTGGCCTTGCTCATACAGGTATTTATCCTTCCTGATGGCTTCAGTCAAGGTCTTGGGCTCATCACACTTGATCTTTTCCTTATAAAATGATGGCAGTCCACTTAGAAATCTCTGTATTTTCACTTTCTCATCACTAATGAACCTAACATACTTTAAAAATTGTTGGCCCTTGACCAAGTTTTGGAGATCCTTGGTCATGTTTGACCTCTTTTGGTACTTCGACAGGCTGGTCGAAGGCAGAGCACAAGCCAAAGCAAATATCGCGGGATCTCGACTCCTTTTTAGGGAAGTTTTTGGGATTAGGGTTTATGTAACGGGTATGGGATGTCGACCCATGGGTTTATCCATGTTTGGGTCCATTTTGTAATGTATAAATAAATATATAGGCGATGTAGGAAAAGGGGAGAAAAAGGAAGATTCTAAGTGATAGAGTTCTATCTATGTGATTGCAAAGTCTTTGTGCATAGTGTATGTTGAGACTTGCAGAGCTAAGCGCAAGTGGTTGTAAGAAGGCTTTGTGCTTAAACCTAGCTCAGGGAAGGAGGATCTGGCGAGGTGCACGTAGATATCCTGTCCTATGCGGAGTGGGTTCTGAGGCTTTGTGCATGTAATGAGATTGACAGAAGATAATAAAGAAGACGAAGAGTTGGTGGATGTAGCCCCACACTGGGGTGAACCATGTATATCCTATGTTATAGTTGCTTTGTGCATTATGGTTGTATGTTAGTGATGTGATTTATGCTTAGTACTAATATATTTATGTATGATGCATCTGGTATAATATCTTAGTGCTTGGAAATGTGAATGAATGTTAGATATGATCTATTTCCCCATGCTAAGTGCTTGAATGTGTTATATCTTGTTGAATACTACGTTGTTATGTAATTAGGGTTTGGATTTGTGATGTGAATAAGGGTTAATTACTAATGAATGTTAATTGCTAAGTTCTTTGTTAAGTGGTATAATCACAAATCTGTGTCCCGACTAGGTTGCAGACATTTGAGTCCTGCAACCACCCCTGTCTCTACCTCGGGTGAGACTTCATCTACTTCACAAGTGTTGCCGAAAGGGCCAGTAGTTAGGGTTTTGTTGGTGTGTGGTCGAAGCATTGAACCTTGGGTCTGCCCCTGTGCCAACAAATGGTTCCGTTGCTGGGACCTGAAACTTTGATTGCCGGGAACTAAAGAAAATAAAGTTCTTTGCATAGATTTGTGCTTTAATGCACAACAGTGACTTGTGAAGCTCTGTGCTGAGAAGAGAAGTCTGATTTGAAGAAAAGAGGTAAGATATTGATGCTTTGTGCTCTGAGAAAGGTAAGATAAGTGAAAATTTTTGTTTCAAAAGAATGGATCTAGGTATGTTTGATAATTTTTGTCCTAATCTGAACACTAGGGCACAATTAGAAGAAATAAGATTTGATATGAATAAATATGATAGAAATAATGAAAGGTATGTTATCACTATGCATAGACAAAATTTTCGGACTAACAAATGGATGTAGGATCCTAGAAGATTTTTTTGCAGGTTAGTTACTATGATCCCAGTGCGCAGTACAAGAAAGGTTGGGGATCATTTAAGAGAAAGAGAGGATTAACCCTTTGTTACAGTTGTAGAAGACCGGGGCATCTTTCTAAGGAATTCTCTGGTAGAAGACCTAGTTGTATTTGCTATAAAGATATGGACCATAAAGTTTTGGATTGTCCTAGAATGATTGCTAAAGTTGAAAAGATGAATATGAAACAAGAAAACTATGAGACAGGCCAAGAAACTAGGGATATGATAAAACCCTAGAAAGAATAAGAAACTATATTACTACATATGAAAGAAAACTTGAATGATCACAGAGATATCAACTTATCAGAGGTCTTAAAAGAGAAAGAGTACATAGAAATAAGAATAGGAGACTTTGACATAGACTGTGTCCTGGATGAGGAAACACAGGTGAATATCATGACAAAAAGAACTTGGGAAATTTTGGGAAAGCCTGCTATGGTTCCTTCATTAGGAGGAACAAGTTTATTTAGAGGAAAGTTGATAACCCTATGTGGAAGACTTACCCAGACATCTATGAGTGCTCATGGAACTTCGACAGAAGAATAATTGGAGATCATGAAGTTTGTTGAGAGGAACGCCCCATTTTCTATATTGCTAGGAAAAACCTGGATTGAGAAAGATCAAATACGAAAGAAACAAGAAGAGGAGGATCTAGAACATAAAAAGCAAGAACTAAGAGATTTCATGGCTAGGAGAATAACACACTTACTGGAAGAACAAGAGAACCATTCGAAGCTACTAAAGACCAAAGATATGGATGTCAAAGTTGAAAGGACACAGGGAAGCAAAGCACCTACCCCAGAAAGAGAAGAAGTATTACCCTTGAACCCTATGAAAGACCCTCCACAGTGCGAAGTTATCATGCTAAGAGGAGATAAGAATGATAATGGAAAGAAGAAACCAATAATTCAGATCATAGGAAAGAAGGCCAGAACGATCAGTAAGAAGAGGGCAAAGTTAGAAAAATTGCAAGAAGTTCCAGAGAATACTTCGGAGAAGAAAGGTTTCCAAAACCTGAACTTCGCCAGAATATCAGTACATCATAGAATGGTACTTTGCCATGGCAGAGCAATATGATAGTTGGAGGCATTATGACCATTCGATGGATGCTCCTGAATGGTTAGGAAAGCATTTATGGCTCAAATTTTTTCCATTGAACCGTTGGGACAGTGCCATAACAGATGGAATTGCATTGAATAAGGATTTGCTACTCATTGAAAGAAACCATTATGACAATATCTATTTATCCCGTTGAGCATTGCACCAAGAAAACTTTTGCCAATTGTGATTATCTGAGCCCACATAGAACTAGTTGATTTCACGCAGTGATCATTGATACCTCGCCATCCATTCTGTTACATTGAGTATTGTTCATCGACTTGAGATATCAGATTCTGATTGTGCATGTTGGATGAAATTAGCGCAACAGAAAAAGATATTGAAGAGATTCTAATAGACCTCATGGTCGAGAAGGTGATGTCCACATGCATCCAAGCCTCATTGACACGAGGAGTACAAGCCTTCCCGTCGACTACTCGTGGATCTGGACCATCCCAAGATGCGAACGAGAAAAGAACCAAGCATCGTGATGACTTGGCGAATGCAAAGCTAATTCCATCCATCCTACCCAACTACATCCCACCCTTGGCCGATGTGGTGAGTCGTGACAGTGTCTCGAGGGACTTCGACTATGGCATCATCACTATGTACCTCCCGAAGGAAATATAAGCAGTTAGATCACAGTTGGAGAGGATTCCAACCTTGAATATCGATGAATATAACCTTGGAGATCGCAAGAGCTATGGAATGCTCGTACCTCACAAATATTTGACCAAGACCAAGGGGAAGAAATCGAAGATCATCCCCTAGCCGTGGACTATGGACATTGCAAGATCCACTGTCTTGAACGTGATGAAGATACCACATTTTAGAAGGCACTAGGAGGTTAACATGTGCGTTAATCTCTTGCTGTCGTGCTTCCATGGAGGGTATCTATGGTTAGACTAACACATCACCATCGATCCGACGCTGATCCATAGGATCACCAGATTGAGTATGCAGGGACCAGACCTACAAGAATTTTATCTAGGGAAGGTTGTAGACCGCGCCCTAGCATAGAAGATCAAAGACACCTACGTCGATGCAGAGAAATGGATGTGAGGCTACAAGGTAGCCTCCATTCAGAATGGCGCAGTGTGCCTTGATTTCCAGTTGATTGATGGTAATCTAGTAAGAAAGAACAAACCCACATAGGTCACAGGTTTTGTCATTGACCTCACCAGAAAATGCGTGGAAGGACTATAGATGAATTGGGATAGTTACCTAGTCAATCAGTTAGAAATGGATTGTCACGAAGCTCATGATCAGGGCTATAAGTTCCATTTTAGTTGGCTGCTGATCCTCATCGCATTCACTGCTTGGGAGATGTTGGAAGGTGTGACCTTCCCTGACATTGATCCATTCGAGCCATTAGCTACGAAGTTGACATTGATCCGTTCGAGCCATTAGCTGCGAAGTTCACCACGCTCTCGTATTTGAGTGATATGGGGAAACAATGGCAGTCGAATGCAATATTCCATACCTTCTACCTGCAACTGAAGAGGGTTATTGATTCTTTCCCTCGTATGACGCCGAATACCTTGGACAAGTTCAGGTCCCTTATGAAGTTCCATGTAGATAGGAATTTTATTTATATTATTGCACGCACAGGTGAAAGTAAAGAAGAAATTCAATCCTACTACAAACTCACAGAGGAGGACCTGGAAGAAATCACTAAGGAATGGCCCACAAAGTTCCTTATACTAGTCGACCATGCAACACTGTCCGATCCCAAACTCATTGGAAATCCGATGGTTACTCATGAAGAGTATGACCCAAGAAAAACACATGGCTCAACAACAGGTCCATGCCATACAAAGAAAAGTCATGGAAGTGACTTAGAAGCTCCATCCAGTCCAGGATGCAACTTGCCAACTTTTTGAGGAGATTGAAGGCCGAGGAGCAGAGTTAGAACAAGTAGTCACTTCGTTAGAACAATGCTTAGAAGGAACTATGAATGAGGCAGTTATTTAATAGTTTTCTGAGTAGGAGGCCTTGGTGCAACAACAGGTTGAAGTATCTCGAGCCAAGATCAAAGAATTTGAGGCAGAGTTACCCATACCCGAGTGACTTGGGACGAGTCACATGTGAGTGTTGGGGGCTTGTTGGACCTTGACCAAGTTTTGGAGATCCTTGGTCATGTTTGACCTCTTTTGGGACTTTGACAGGCTGGTTGAAGGCAGAGTGCAAGTTGAAGAAGAGATCACGGGATCTCGACCCCTTTTTAGGGTAGTGATCTAAAATTGAAGAAGACTTGAAAAACTTGAACAATTATTGCAAGTGAAATGTTATGTGTTTAATGCAGTCAGATCAATTTGCAACACATAGTTAAAGATTACTTATGTAGAAATACACATAGACAGCAACATAAAAACATTGAACATCAGACATAAACACAGCCACTTGATAAAGGAGTTCACCCCACTCCGGGCTACATCTCCTGGTCCAGCTTCCAATGGATCATTATTATTAAATTTCTCAAAGTGCTCAAAAACATGTCTTACAATGCTCAAAATGACAAACTGACTGCTCCAATGGCTCCGC
>ML777197.1:1202940-1216183 GCA_009831015.1 Picea engelmannii
CCTCCCCCCCCCCCCCTTTCTAAATCTACCCAAACGACCACCCAATACCACTCACCTCACTCCGCCACCGTAACCCTATTTCTACCCGCCATCTGTCCTATACTACATACCCACTACTCAATTAAAACATTCCTCGTGACTGTTAACTTCCCCATAATATCCACGTGCCATAATGGACACCTCCAACACAATGTAAAACCCTGTTTCACCTACTGTAACACCATTTGTTGATACAGACACCGTGGACACCGCGTCGAACCAAGATGTCAAGCTAACTGCCAAGACCTCTCACCGCCAACAAGCATCTTTTCCCTGGGTAATTACAGATTCACCATTACTTTATTGCAAGATCTGTCAATTATGACCCACAAGGCTAAATCCGCTGATACATCCGAGAACCCAATTCTTCCTCCTCCTATCGACCTCGACAACATCCCTATGGTGGATAAAGATTATAAAATCACAGATATGAGGTGCGAATTCAAATTCTTTGAATTGCACTCATGGATAACAGACAACTTTCTGGACTAGAGTGATAAAATTGGACTATGGGAGTCCAATTTACCTCTGTACATGTTCCCCCAAACCCACCATTTTCCCGAATTTGCTCTCAGATTCCAAACCTGCTATTTTCCTGGCCAAAGGGCCATTGTCTCCTCCTGTGGCGAAACTCTGTTAACATTCACCTCTGAATCCATTGACCAGATGCTAAAAATCCCCAAAAATAACTCGGTGATCCCATTCTCCATTGAATACCTAAATGATTTATACAAGAAATTCGCTTTCCCCCAAAGAGCCCAGATTTTTGAGATTTTTCTCCCAGAAGATGACCAACTACCTAAGAAAAATACACCTTTCTCATCTTCCATCTTAACTGTCAAATCCAACCAGATCATTTCTATGCTTTCTTACCTGTTAGGTTATTACTCAGATGAATGGGTAGATGAGCCTATTCTAAGTTTTCTATCCATATTTTCCACAGAAGAAAGAGTTTCACTTAAATTCAATTTCAGTCAATTTCTGGCTGATAAAATTCATGATCAACTATTCAGGTTTCCAACTGAAGGGATTTTCATATATTCCTCAGTTCTGGTCTATATGTTTTTATTTTTTCAGTCATACATGTTTCCATATGCACTTCAGAAATTAAACCAGGAAGGAAGCCCACATTCAGTGACCTCATGGACCTCATTGGTGAGGAAAAATTCAACAAAATAAAACTTCAAGGACTTCATAGACCATTTCATTCACCCATTTTTTTGCATGCTAAATAACAACACAAAGCCAAGGATCAGTGAAGAACTTCAGAGAGTCTTGCACCTTTCTGATCAAGCTAAGACAGGGGATTGGTAGTTATACCAAAACCACACAGAGATAAGATTATATGGGTGTGAGCTTCCTCCTTACAGATATCCCAAATACCTCCATGTGAGGATTTTTTCAATATAATACATAAGGCAAATGGTGAATTCATATGACATTCACTTTATTGCAACAAAGAAGAAGTCATATATCAGGATCAAGACTCACATTGGCCCTTTTATCTGCAACAACATATCGACAAGAGAAGAAGCAGATAACCTCTTGAAACAAATGAGGTTTACTCTAAGTTCCACTTGGACATATGACCCATTTGGTGTCATATCTAAACTCATAATCAAACAAAGGAGCACTCCTTATGTTCACACATAGAAGCTAGAGGTGGAGAAATACATGAACGAGACATAGTGGTAGGATAACACATTACAAGAACCAGAGGAGAAGCCTGCCCATGTAACAACTTCACATACCAAAACACCCCAAAAGAATGTAGAGAAGAGATCAAGGAAGGAGGTCTCTCCTTCAGTCATAAAGGTATCGACTGAGGATTTCCAAGTTTACAGAAAGAGGGCCAAAACTAGTCATACACCAAATTTACTCAAGGAGGGAGAAATGCATTCCACCATAGTCTTGGAGCGACCACACTCTTCAACCTATTCAGATAGTCAATTTACAGTGTCTAAATCATCACCAACATATCAAAGACACCTAGACACTACTCTAATAACTGAATCAACTCATGAGTAGACATAGTCAAACATTTTTTACAAGTATAAACAAATCAAGCAAAGAAATGAGCTCCTCAACAACATCACCTATGCTCAGTTCTGGATGAAGACTTCCACTGATCAACACACATTGTTGTCAGCCTTTGACACAAAAAGAGGAAGAATGCAAATGGAATTATTACAAGAACAAGTTCCCCATCCTAAAAGAACTGCAGACTATAAGAAGGCTGCCTTTGAATTTGATGTAAAGGATGTCCATCCAATGGACCAGATGGATATGCATAGGAAGATAGGAGAGATGATATTATCAACCTTGAAAATTACCTTAATGACTGCTTCCAAGTTGCAAGTATCCCTGAACAATATTTATTCCCAATTAAAGCTGGAGAAGATCTCCTCTTTGGCCAAGGACAACAACATCAAATCATTAGAAGAATTGGTGTTGAATATTGGGTATGACCCAACAAATGTCAAGGAAACATAGGATTTGTTAAAAAAGAAGAATGTTGATATATCATCTCTTAGAAAACAACTGAAGCTTCCAGCTACAAAAGATTCACAAGCCAAAGAAGTGGCTAAGATTGAAGGCCACAAAGAAGAAATGCTAAAGCTAATTATGGAATAGAATGCACAAATAAGAGAAATGGAAGCATAAATGGAAAAAATGATAAAGAAAAAAGAAAAAAAATATGTAGATGGCCATGATCCAACTAGAGGCAGTCCCTCTAATAAGAATCAGAACAACAGAAGCATCCACATCAACAATCCCAGTACAAGTTTCATATGCATCTGACAAACTTGTAAAATCCATGGAATACATGTCCATCCAAGGGGAAGAGATAAGAAAACTAAAGGAAGAGGTAAATAACTTGCAAGAGTTGAAGTCAATGTTCCAGGACAGTCACCAAGCAGAGATGCATAAGTATCAAAGGCTTAGTCAACAATTACAATAGTTAGGGAAAGAGACTGCCATGGAAAATACCTTAGCCCAAGCTAAGGAAAACATGTGGATAGATATCAACAAGTCAATGTCATAAATCCTTCCATCCATACATATCATTTTTGAACAACATGATTTAGTAAAGAAATCTAGGGGAGGAATTGAAATCATCAAGGAATAATTAGGAGAAAGAACCACAGAGGCCACTGAACTTATCAAATTTTTAAACTCCAAAAACAAATAGGAGTTAGAAGAAGTAGAAATTGAGGACATAACACAAACCATCCTTGAGATCAAGAAGGTCTTGACCAACAAAGGATTGATGTTGCAGTTGGAAGAAAAATCTCAAGTGATGGACATAGGTGTGCAGAGATTCTTTAGTAATTTTGAGGAGCTACACATGAAAGGGCTTCCTAGATTGTTAGTACTGAATGGTAAATTGATTACCCTGCCTGATTACAAGCAGAAAATGAGAACAATGGCAAAGGATAGTTCAAAGTTTGTGGGGATACAAAGAAATTTTACTGGTAAAGATTTCCTGGAGACACTACAGTTAGACTTGAGTATTCAACATGAGATTAGTCATATCTTCATCACTAAGCCTACCTTTGACAAGTATACATAAATGGATGAAATATACATGAAATTACTCAATATTTCCATCCTAGGTAAAAAGAGGTGGGAAGATCTATGCACATTATTTGAGTAGAGACAGTTTTGATGTTCTAGTCGGCATGGAGTAGTCAACCAAATTCAAAGAGATGATTTACCAACCACTTCCACCAAATCAACATAAGAGATCCGAGAAAATCTACAAATCCCTATATTTTGTATTTAGATATCTAGTTAGATAGATATTCCTCCATAATATCCTAACCATTTATGACAGGATTTGATGTAAATAGTTTAAAAATACTTCTCTCTTCGAAGTATTATGGGTTGATTTTTGGACCCAAGTGATATTCTGTAATTTTTCAAAGGACCGACCAGTAATAAATTAGGCTTATTCACAGGATTCTTGTGTTAGATTGTTGGTGAATTGCTTTCTCTCTTTGTTAAATGTTTTTCCATGATCTGTAATCATTTCATGTGTTTTCCATTCTAATCATTAAAATAAATATAAAAGAACATAATTTATTTCATTATACCTTGTCTCTGGTTTTTTAATGATCTGCATGTTGTTCATATGAAACTAAGTAAAGGAATTCTTAACTGCTCTTCTACTTAGTGGACTTTCCCCTCTTTTCCCTCTTATACATTTCATTTGAATCAAATAGATCCAACAATTTTACTATCCTTCCATGTGGAGAAACCTTATAAAAATATGAAATTGATCCTCATCTTTAAGTACAAACCCCATAGCCCAATGGAAAATTAAGCATTATTTCAGCCAATTATTCCAAACAAACAAACAAAACTCGAACTGTCATAACTAGCCTAACATTTTAAAAATCAACAAATCTAAATCCTATAGAGAGATCCCTATCTGAAGCTAGAAGGGCTAGATCCCAACTTCCAAAGTGGTTTGGTAGTTACCCCTGTCTTTTCTTCTTCAACCTTTGTAAATTACAAAGTGATAAGATAGTGGAGACCATACTGGGGAACTGAACAAATTTTCTAACTTTATGAATTATCTTCCCTAAGTAAGAAAAATTTATTTATGGACAATCAAAGATCTACAATCTTAAGAGATAAATGTTCAGAGGTTGTAAAAATTTGTAAGTAATTAGTTAGGTTTTTAAGGTTTAAGTCCTGTCTCCAAAAAGAATTCATACCAGATGTCATCCTAATCCAAAACTTGTAAAAGTAGTAGATAACCATGAAAAATTGATTAGAAAAGAAGTTTAGCAGAAAGTCAAGGGAGTAGTCTTCCTCTTCCTAGGGAAACCTCTCTCCCAGAGAAGTTTGTCACAATCCAAGATATCCAGTTTGATCTACCATTTGAGCATAGCCTATTCAGAACCAAATCTGATAGCTTTGTGGATGAAACAGTTTTAGATCAAGCTATCCTCCAACCTAGTACACCTGAAAGATACTCTCCTAAATCATATTTTGATCAACAAATCCTACAAAACTTTGAAAAGTTACAAGATCTAGCATCAGACTTTGATCAAGCTTTGCATAAAGCCTACATTCAACAGTCTGTTGAGCTTTCTGCCCTGACCATTTCTGCATCATCTATAAATCCTCAATTAGTTCATCCTATATCTTCTAGCCCTGCCTATTCTATATCTTCCACCACTTCTCCAACAACTTTACAGGTTGTGGTCCAACCTATCACAGGAGTTTCTGCTATCCATCCTCCTCCACCAATCATGGAAGAAAGATATGATCCCCTCTTTTTGGCTGCTCCCTTACACAATATGCCCCAGGATTATCAAACTAGGATTCTTCAGTTTAATGGCACTACAAATATGACTACACAACATCATGTTGGCAAGATGAATGACTTCTTTGAACTGCAAGAAGTAGATGAGGAAGATGTCAAAATGCGGGTTTTCCCCCAAAGCTTAAATGGAGAAGTTAGGAAATGGTTCAAAGCCTTACCAAATGCTAGCATGAATTACATTACTGCCTTTCACCAATCATTTCTCAATATATGGGAAGTTAAGAAAAATCCACTTCAAATCTTATATGAATATGAAAGTATTAAAAGAAACCAAGGGGAAAGTGTACAAGATTATTGCACTATATTTAACAATATTTATAATGCAATTCCAACAACCATTAAACCTCCTCAAGGTTAGCTTTGATCAAATTCCCTGATGGTTTTGATGCTGAAATGTATTATCAATTGAGAGAGAGAAACCATGGAACTTTGGAAGAAATGAAAATATGTGTTGTGAGTGTAGAGGCAAATTTTTTAGCTAAGAGAGCTAGACAAAGAACAAAGAGGAGAGTAACCATCAAAGAAGAACCATATACCTCTTATGATGATGCTAAAATAGACTCCTTAGTTAGAACCATGGAAAGGATGATGGAAAGACTAGATATCACTGATAGGAATCCACTAAGAGAAAATCAACCTGGTCACCAAATCATAAATCCTAATTTCAGGAGAAATCCACCCCAAATCAGACAAAGAGAACCAAGAGAACAAAGAGAACAAAGAAGTCCAAATCAACACATTAGGCCCCCTTTTCAAGAAAATTATGCTGATGAAGGGGACTAAACAATTGAGGGACTTGATGATGTTCACATTAATCTAATGGGAATAAATGATAATGATTCTATTTTTCTTACCCAAGAATAACATGATCTTTTCCTTCTTTCACAAACTGAAGTTGATGAGGAAGAATCATAACAACAAGCTTTTGAAAATGCAATTATGGAAGTTCATAGAAAGTATAACCTGAGAATTAATAATTCTAATGATAATCCAACTAATAAAGCTTATGACTTTAGAAAAACAGTTGATACACCTACCAAGAAAGTTCCTGATAGTCCCCCCTAAGAAAAAGTCATAGGTCCCAAACAAAAGAACATCTGATTTTGTTTCAAAAATAGCTCAGACTAATGTTCCCTCCACCATCCAGCCTAAAGATACTTCACAGAAGAATGTTGTTTAGAAATTAGATTTCCCTATCCAAAATAAAACTCAAACCTCATTCAACTTGGAAAGTGAATTGGAAAAACTTAAGATACCTATTCCTCTAATATATTTAATGAATACAAATGCTTACAAATCACAAGTGATAAAATATTTGAAAATAGAGGTAGGTACAAATACAGTAAATATTGTTGATGACCAACCAATGTTATTATTTGGGCCTGAAGTGGATGGAAAATATGAAAGTGTGTTGTACCTCAATTTTACATTAGTTTAAACATTCATGAAAAACAATTTCACAATGCCATGTTGGACTTTGGTGCTTCCCACAAACTTATTCCTAAGGATGTTATGGAAAAATTAGGACTTGATATCACTAGACCTTACAAGGATTTATATTCTTTTGATTCAAGTAAATTAAAATGCATAGGTCTTATCAAATATTTGTGTGTTACTTTAGAACAAATCCCAACCAAGAGAATGGCAATGGACATAGTTGTTGCAGAAAAACCTCCTAAATATGGCATGTTACTTTCTCGCTCATGGGAAGCCAAGTTACAAGGTACCCTTTGTTATCACACTAAGTTGCCTTAGGTATTTAGCCCTTAGTTTTAATTTTTCTAAGCCTTTAGATTTTTTTAATTTTTTATTTGTTTCTTAAAGGTGTGATTTACTTAGGATACCTTGATAAATAAAGGCTTAAGTCATGACTCAGGTTTTGATCCTCACATAAACTTTTGTCCTAGGTTCATTTTCTTGGCTTATGTTTTGACCCCCTTCATGACTTGACACTAAGATTGACTCACCACACGACCATATTGACTTGACATGCCACTCTCCTCACTCATGCCTTCATATCCTTTCCATGTTTTCCCTTTGTCCTAGCACACCGGTCAGATCAACGTTTAGAAAAGGGAGCACTACCAACTCACTAGGAGTCTCAGTAGCGCACTCCCTATCCTTCATCCTTTACCATGATTTGTTATTATAGTGCTAATGTCATCTATACCTTGTTTTCAACACCATGGTTAGTTAGAATATGCCTTCAAGGATTCAGTCTTTATGAGCTTGCTAACAGTTTTCGAATTTTGAAAGTGCAAAACTCCGCGTTGCAAAAACTACCAGTTCAGACCAGTTTGCAGTGGCGCTACAGGATCAGATGCTGAGGTGGATTCAAAGGCCTATTTTCTCGTGATACTCTCCTAAATATTCATTGAAATCCAAGTTATCATCATTCTCTAGGTATTACATGGTTTCCGTCATCTATATATCGATTTCAAGGAGTAATTATCGCTTGGAGTTTTGGTAGTGATCATGCCTCTAGAATTGGAGGAGATATTTTCCCTCACACTTTCCTATCAGTCTTTATTTCACCCAAACCTGCAATCACCATCACCTGGTTATCAGTCATAAGACATCTACTCACCTTTCTCTTGAGTTTTGAGTGCCCAAGCAAGCTTTACCTCCTGTATGCGCATTGTGCTACCTAAAACCGTTGCTGAAACCATGCTGCCTTTTCCCCTGCTTCCTCTACCATTTGAATTGGAGTGTGTTTCAACCTGGTTTTCAAAGATCATCACAGTGGATCTATTCACCATATGATTATTCCTCAGTTTTAAGATCTATGAACATAAAATGGAGGGAAATTCATAGCCATTAATTCCTAAGCTAGTAACCAGTTTGAGTTAGGGGAGATTCCTAAAAAGGGGCAGCCATTATTCACTATCAAATTATTATTGAAGTATGACTCTTTGTTTTCCTGTCCATCACTGATCCATATATTTTAAACCTTTCATCCTAAACTATGGAGACTCCTCATAAGAAGAAGTCGCACAAGGGAGGTACTATGGTTAGAATTGAACCTATAGACATGCATTTATTTGAGGCAGAGCCCATGGCTAGAGAAGTGTTTCAAAGGGTGGGTTGCCTTACTTTCTACCAAAACATGAAGTGGGGTCATCTTGAGGTGGAAAGGCAATTTGACTCACATTTTGATGGCCTGAAGACTAAGGTAGGGGACCTAGATTTTGAGGTGTCTAAGACCTCTATTTCATCAGCTACATTGATCTCTATCACTGGAGAGAAGTGGTTTAAATCCATGGCCTTGAATGCAACCTTTTCCAGAGACTTCCTTAAGCTTGAGTATCAAACTGACATCCTACCTAAAGGGGTACCAAGAAGTCATCTGGTTGGAGAGTTTGATAAAATGTTGAAGGTCATTCCAAGGTAATTCAAATGTGAGGGGAGGTTTAATACACTATACCAGTACCATATAAGGATTCTGTTTCATTTTACTGGAAAAGATGAAATGGACATTCCCTTCTATTTGTTGAGAAGCATAGGGAAAATGTTAGACATAATTCAATCCAAATACAAGGCTGTGGATACTAGTATTTTTCATTCTGGGTTAATTAGAATGTTGGTTTCTAAAGAGATGATAAAGATGAACATCTCATGGGAACATTTCATTGCTTTTGCTCAAATGAAATTGGACATAGTAGCCACTCCTCAGTCACATATACCAAGTCCTTTTCCATCCACTAGTACTGCTCCAATAGGAGCCAGCAGGAAACGAAAGAGTAAGGCCTCTATTCAAGACCAAGTTGCCATTAACGAAGTTACAAAAATAGAGAGGGAGGCCTACCATTCTCCACAGAGAGACCTTTCACCCCCTCCTGCACCAGAATTAGAAGAGGTCCCTTCCTCTACTAAAGCCACAACCAAGAAAGGAAGGAAACTACACTTCTCTTCATCTCCTTCAACAACTAGTAAAAAAGTCAGAAAACCTTTCACAAGATCACCAGTTGTCAAAGAGGTTGTTGAAACACAAGCCCTATAAAAGGTTTCCATTCTGAAAAAAAATAAATATAAGGGAAAACTCATTGAGAAGCCTATGGATTCCATTCTAAAGAAGAAGAGGGATAAGGGCAAAGGCATTGAGAATCCTGTTGAGATGGAAGAGGTAGTACCTGTGCAGCAGGGAGATGAAGACATGAAGAATCATGTTGATACTATTCACATCACCACTCCACCTAGCAACCAAACCTTCAAAAGATTGATTAGACAACTCAGGGAAGATAGGAAGGAGGTGGCTCATTTGAAAGAAGAAGGCATGTCTGACAGGATTAAGATGAAAGAATTCATGGATGGCTACAACCACACTCTTCATTTAGCAAGATTTGCAGCAAGAAGAGCCCAACCTCTTCATAAGAAACCCAAGAACCTTTATAGGAAAAACAAAGAATTTTAGTCTCAGAAAAGAAATCTCAAAGTAGAGTTGCAACAATTCCAGGATGATATGGATCAAAGAAACTTGAATGTGTTGGTTGAAGCTGCTATTGAAAAGGAGAAGCCAGTAGCCAAGGAAAGCATAGCTCCAGTGAAGAATCATGTTACTACTAAAGGGAAGCATGCTGATGTGCCAAAGGGAAGTCTTCCTTCCACAAGAAGGAGTGTCAGGTTGATGAAGTGATTGGTTAAAGGTGAGCTCCATTTTTGAGAATGGCCCCTTTTTGCAAGGATAAGTGATTGAGGAAATATTAATTTTTGCCACCTATAAATGCTTTACAGGCTTCTAATGCATACAACTCAAGATTTTTGGTGATTTGTGAAGAGTTAAATATTTTCAACAAAAATAACAAAGACATTCCGTAGCTCTATGGTGCTACAGAATTGTCTAAATCAAAAATACTCTCAGTCTTCTACCTATAACACTACCTAATATTCTAAGACTGGTGTAGCGATGGCGCTGCTAACTCTCCGGGGTGCTACCAAATCTGTTAAGCAATGAAATGATGGTGCTGCAAATCCAACAGGGTGCTACCAAATTTTTTTTGAGGTCAGGCACTACACATTCAACAGGAGCAGTTCAACATTAGCACTACCGAATTGCACATAGATACATAGGAAGGCGCTACCAAAATTTTAACAGAGGATGAATTACACATGTAAGCACTACCGAAATTTTAACAAAGGTTGAATTCTTTAAAAAGACACAGAGGCCTGACGCTACCCATTCTGCATGCCTATTTTGGAGGTTGTGCTACGAAATTACAGAGAATTTTGTGGAGGCGCTACAAAATATCGTTACCCAGAGCACTACCAAATGAAACTACCAATGGGCACTAGGAATCAAGGAGTTTAAATTATCATCCTTGGTAGTGGCTGATGATGTGGACAAAGGCAGAGATGGTAGCTGGCAGCTTGATGATAGTTTACAAGCCCCTGAAGGACACTTGGCATGTAGGGATATGCACATCAAAGAAGATCAAGTCAGTTCAAAGTTGGTTGGATCACTGGCCAACATTTCCCTTTTTTATATGAATTGTTAGCTTAGTTGTTAGAGGAAATAAATATTTGGATATTTTCATGGGAGGAAGGCCAGCTTGCACCTCGAACTTTTGCCTTTCCTTTTTGTTATAAATAGATAGTTCAAATCCTTTAGTAGTTTCGAATGGTTGAGCTAGGCTCCCTTATTTTGTAATATTTTGATGAAGCTACTGGTTAACTAGTTATGTACTTGATTTGAGACTTCATGATTAATATAAGTCATCTTTCTTACTTCAGCTTATTTTCCTCTGATACTGAAGTATTCATTATTGAATGATTCACATGAATTGTTGTAGTGATATTATGATGAATGCTTGATTATAGTATTATTATGATGTTCTTCAATTTTCTTAAACTTTGAATTCAAGAAGATATTGTGTTTGAGTTTTTCTTCCTTAGGCTTCTTGAAGACCTGATGTCCATAGAAGACCTCTACATTTTCGTCACCAAAGTCTTCCCTCTATTCACCTTTACTCCCACTTACTGACTGAAGTTAATCAAGACCTCAATTGCTTGTGCATGCTAGCCCAAATTTATGAGTTAGAACATTATTATATTGAGTCTTGTCCATTTGACCTCTTTAAAACTCATTTACATTTACACATAACTTGATGGGTATTGGGCTTACCTTCTATGCAATCTGAGGGTAATTCCTAGTGCTAACACCCTTCAACTGGACATGTCCTATGTGACCATCCCATTATTTGGTCAACATAGGAGATTATGTAGGGAGACATTGATGAAATACATGGTCAGTAGTCAGGATAAAACCACAAAATTGTCCCTTATATTCTGTTCATTCAGACCTTGACTCTTTTGTTTTGTACAATGATGGAGATATAGAAAGACAAATTGCAAACATGGAGGATGATGTTTATAACATGGAGGAAAACAAAACAGTTCTGAAAGAAGATAAAACAATGATGGTACAATATTATGAACCAAAGGAATATCTATGGAGTTTAGACTTTGATGGTGTTGTTAGTAAGGAAAGATCAGGGGTTGGTATGTGGGTTTCTAATAAAAAAGCAAATCATACAGAAAGTCATTCCTACAAGTTGAATTCTCAGTGTACCAACAATATGGTTGAGTATGAAGCCTTAACGATAGGTTTAAAATTATTAAAGTATCTTGGTGCTAAGAGAATTTCAATTAGGGGTGATTCTAATCTCATAATAAAACATATCAAAGGTGAATACTCTGCTAAACACCCAAGATTGAGAGCCTACATAAATGTTGTCCTAGATTTTTTGTAGTGCTTTATTGAATATGATTTTCTAGCCATTCCCAGAGACCAAAACATTATTGATGATGGTATGGCTACCTCAACAACTACTTGTAAGATACCATTTCATCCTAATCACCAATATACAGTTGAAGTGAAGTGCAAACCTGTTGTCCCAGACAACATCAGGTATTGGCTATTTTTTGGAAATGATGAACAAATTGAAAAAGTTTTGTAGTCAAAGAATGAATTTGAATGTGCCAACATAGATGTTGATAGTGATAATGACAAATAAAATGTAGATAAGATATGTTTAGAGGAAATAAATAAAAAACAAGACGATTTGTACATTTTGCAATTGAAAGATAATACTTTTCCTAGAGGATTAGTCCCTTTGGAAGAGTTGTTTCACTAGTACATATTGGAAAAATTTCGACCTTCTATTTGCGACGTTATGGACAAAATTGGCCATACTGTCGAAAAATAGAGGAAATTTTAATTTTTTTCTCCATATTGTCGGATAACGTCGCTCTTGCGACGTAATACAAACACATGTCGCTATTGCGATGAAGGTAGGAAGATGTCGCTATTGCGATGCCATTGGATTTTTGTCTCTGTTGCGACATTGGTAATATATTCGTTGCACTTGCAATGTTATGGAAAAAAGGTTTTCCCCATCCCAATGGTCACCTAGTATTTGACCAAATCAACTTTGACTTGGTCAACTATCGTTGAAATTGCAACGTTATAAAATCTATAAATATGTTTCTTTTTACGGATGTTGTGAAAAGTTTTCTATAATAACGACACTTCAAAAAGGGTATAAGATGGTCTTCTTGGCGAAAAAAAAACAAGTATTTTTTTTAGTATATGTATGTGGGGAAGAATGTCAGAAAAAATTAGAGATGGGAAAAGAATTAAAGAGGGTGAAAAAGGTGATGGTAAATGTTATTGCCTTTGCAAAAATTGTTGTACTAGACGTCCTGAAAGAGTTTTAATAGAAACAACTAAAAAACATTATAGAAAATATGGGCACATAGACAGGGGATCAAATGAATATCGTCCCATGGTAATTAGCTATATATACATTCATTATATGTTTTAATATTTATTGTATTTTCAAACTTTTATATTGTTTTATACATGCACTA
>ML777197.1:1256643-1270258 GCA_009831015.1 Picea engelmannii
CATCTTGTACTTGAACATTTAAGTGGGGTAAAAGGAGGTTGCCCCCTCGAAGAGGCTTATTATCTGAAATTATCTCTTTTTCAAGGCGTTGATTACTTTTCCTGAGGTTTTTCTATGCTATATTGATGTTTGGTTCTTAACATTTTTCTATCTGCAATTCTTCCTGCCCAATCTGCATCAGTGTATCCACTCAATGTGAAGTCATGATCTCCATCATATCTGAGACCATAATCCATTGTACCTTTAAGGTACCTCATCACATGTTTTTCAACCACTAGGTGAACACGTCTGGGTTCTACCAAAAACTGACTCAAGGTGTTCACTGCAAAACAAATGTCTGTTCTGGTGTTCGTCAGATACATCAACGATCCAATAATTTGTCTATACAATGTGGCATCTATCAAATCTAACGAAGTATCAACCAACAACTTCAACTTCGCTTCCATGGGAGTATTCATGGACTTTCATTCTAGCATGTTGAATCTCTTTAAGATTTCGACCGTGTACTTCCCTTGGTTAAGAAAGACTTTTTTTGGACTCTGCCATACCTCAAGGCCTAAGAAGTAATGCATTAGACCAAGGTATTTCATTTCAAATTCTGCAGCAAGTCTCTGTTTACATTCAGTGATGAGCTTTTATTCTCCAGTTAAGAATAAGTCATCCACATATAGTAGTAATATTATTGGTTCATTATCCATAATTTTGAAGTAGAGATTTGAATCTTCTTTACTCTTGGTAAAGCCTAAGCTCGTCAATAAACTGTCTGTATGGCCATACCAAGCTCTGGGAGCTTGCTTCAATCCGTATAAGGCTTTCTTCAATCCTGATAACACCAAATATTCAACCTCAAATCCTTGGGGTTGCTCTATATACACTTCCTCTTCGATAACACCATTCAGGAAAGTTGTCTTCACGTCCATCTAGTGCAGCTTCCATTTCATCTTGGTAGCAAGAGATATAATGGTTCTAATCGAAGTGTATCTGGCCACAGGAGCGAATGTCTCTTCGTAGTCAATGCCTTCCTTCTAGGAAAATCCACGAGCGACAAATCTTGCTTTATACTTCTCAATACTTCCATTAGCAGCATGTTTTGTTTTGAAGAGCCATCTGTAGGATACCCCATCTTTATTCTTCGATCTGGGAACTATTTCCCATACTTCGTTCTTCATTATGGATTGGTATTCCTCTGTCATGGCATCTTCCCATTCCTTCTTTTGAATGGCCTCTTCAAAGCATGTAGGTTCTTCATCAAGTAGATTGCACATCAAAGCTGTGTAACTGGAGAATGGCTTTGGTATTTTTACATGTCTCGTGGTTCCTTCCAGAACACCATACTTCTCTCCATCTTGAATAAACTCTCTTGCCCAAGAAGGCTTTATTTTATGGGAGAAGGTAATTTGAGGAGGTTCTTGAACTTCTGTTATATCATGGTCTTCAGGAGTCTCCTCATCAGGGGAAGTTATGACTTCCCTTACAGGTTTTGCAGCTCTAGGAACTTCCCTCACAGATTTTGCAATCTTGGGATTTACAGGTTCATCTTCATATACTTCTTCAAGATGGCATCTTCTTGATTTCTTAAGTGTTTCTTATTCATCAAAGGTCACATCCCTGCTGATTTCAATATGGCGGTGACCAGGTATGTAGATTATGAAGGCCTTGGAGACCTCACAGTATCCCACAATATTCCCTTCTTTCCGGAGGGTTCCAGCGTGTTTATTTTCTCTTTTGGTATATGAATAAACATTGGAAAACCAAATATTTTGAGATGGCTTACCTCTGGCTTCTTTCCGGTGAGAATCTCTTCCAGTGTCTTGAGCCCAAGTGTGCTATGTGATAATCGGTTCTGCACATAAACAATTGTCATTGTTGCTTCTGCCCATAAGCACATAGGAAGATCTTGATCATGAATCATAGTCTTCACAGCTTTCAGTATGGTTCTGTTCTTCCATTCAACTACACCGTTTTGTTGGGGATCTTGATCCCAACATCTTTTCGGATATTCACGAACTCTTTTGAGGTATATTCTCCTCCATTATCTAACCTGAGTATCTTAATTTTCCTTACAGAAAGGTTTTCTATCAAGGCTTTGAATTCCTTGATCTTGCTGAGCACTTCAAATATATCCAAGTATTTTATGAGAATAATCATTAATGAATGATACATAGTATACATACCCATTAATGGAGGATGATGGCATTGTGCCACATACATCTGAATGAACGATTTCCAATACTCCTTCTGCTTTGTTTCCCCTCTTTGGAAAAGGGTTCTTGATATTCTTCCCTTGCGCACATCCATTGCATATGCCTTCTTGATCAACCTTGAGTTTTGGTAAACTTGTGATATCTTTGCATATGTATGGTAGTGCCTTATAGTTGATGTGAGCTAATATTCTAGAGTTCACATGGATTCTTCAATAGCGTGGGTCATGGCAGCTTCCGAGTGACCCACCTTCTTCTTTTCCACTGATGATTGCTTCATTTATGATCTCTCCTTTAGCATGTTTCCTTCTGCAACCTTCGCTATAGCTTCCTCATGTGACCTGGAGCAAGGGAAACAAGCAAGAATAATATCCTTCTGATAATATAAAGCAATAGCATGAACAATCATCACAGTAGCTCCTTTAGAGCTATCACTTATAATTTATCTGAAGCAAAGATTAAAGGTAAGGAATACAATACGAAATGAGGTCAACACTCTCATAGTGTTGTGACCAAGCATTCTTCCATGGCAATCTGAAACTAACACACGAGGTTTCTCCTTGAGGAGGTGTTAGTCATATCAGGCAAAGTATTTACATCTATATTCTCAGATGCTATCAAGTATAATACTTTACGACGATTGCTATCTCAACTAAAGTCATCAGCTTGTCATGTGTACCTTTGAATCTTGATTAATCAAACCTGGAGCCTTGTCCTTAAGAGTGAGTGCTTGATTTTCTTCCAGGTCTCCTTCACTCAAGTGACGAGTGCTTTCTTCAACCTGTCTGTTGTACTAAGACAATATGCTATCTTGACAAAAGGTTAGGTTAGAGGATAATCTTTATGATCAACTTTTAATTCTTCTAATAATTTGATCATAGCTTCAACATGCAACACTTATCAAGATAATTTCATAACAAATAGATGCATATTAGAATAATTACACCTGGGTTGCATCATTCCTCTGAATGTGTTGGATCTTGAGATCCTTCTGGATCTATGGCAAGAGATCCCTTCTCCTACAAATATTTTTTAGGGTTTAACCATTAAACATATGTGAGTACATACCTATGATGACATTTGCAGGTAGTGGCTCCATCTGGTAGCAATGGTAATCATTACCAACTTTTAAGAAAACTTCAAGGGTGCTTGCAACTGGTCTTATGGCTGCAACTTCAACTGATGCTGCAACTGCAACTACAACTTAGGGTTTTATGAGGAAACCCTAATTTTTTAAACTTCAAATTTTGAAATTCTGATCCAGGGGATAGATGCGCTGAGCTGAGGCGAGTTAGATAGTGCAATAGGAATTTTTAAAATACAACTTTTACCCCCTCAAACTTGATCTGCGGATTTCTTGACCGGTGCTTCTAGTTTTTTGGTACTTCTGGTACTCTGGTTTTCTAGTTTTCTGGTACTTTGTGAAACTAGGGTTTCACTTTCCGGGAGATCTAGCCACTGAAAAGGTGCGCTCTAAGTGCCAAAATGATCCTTGGGGGAGGGTGAAACTTTCTAGGTGTTTAGGGAGCTGAAAAGAGTTACTTTTGCAAAACCCTAATTTGCAGGTACTGCAACAGTGACATTTTTCCTCTTGCAAATTATGCTTCCTTCAGGTTGGCTCTGATACCATGCTAATGTTTATGCCATTATTACATTTCTTTGCATTTCAATAGATAAGAGCATCATAATAACAAGATCACTGAGAAATACACATTCACAAGAGACACAACATTTATCCTGGAAAATCCTCTAGGGGAAGAAAACCCAGCAAAAACTTCCTTATCATAAATTGCCAATACAATGTTCAAGAGATAACTCAAACCAATACAGATAGTCCTCTCCAAGAGATGCAACACTCTTCTTCTCCTCTCTCCAATTGGTAATGGCAGCTTTCCTCATAAGAGAATGAGCAAGTGAGTTGTGTGATAAAGTGAGGTGCTAGCCTCCTATATATACAAGACTAGCACGTGTGAGAGGGTTTCACTGGTAGGGCCGACCTCTCACTCTGGGTGGGTAAACCCACCATTAATTTAATTCTAGGTCTCAATAATAACTGCTGGGGCCGACTTCTTATTCTGCCTATTACAATTGTCCAATGACCAATCCACAAAAGGTGATTTGGTCCTAATACAATTACCGATATGATTAATCCACAATGGGGATTAATCCAAATAATAAAATAACAATAATAATAAGAATACTCTTTGCAGTTACATTATTTCAACACATAAAAGGAATTGATAAAAGGATAAATGATTAGTTTTGTTTCATATAAAAAGGCACAACCATCATATATCAAATAAATGAATCAATAAGGGAATGTTCACCTTTAATGACTTCAAATGCTAAATTTTATAGGGTTTAGTCGACAAAAATCAATTTTCTCACCTTGTGTCTAATGACAAGAATATAAATGATCTTTCTCTGAAACATCCAACAAATAAAACTCTTCTCTTGGATGAAAGTGGATTTGTTTGAAGCCTTTCCTTGAGGGTTGTTTGAAAAAAATGTGGCAAGTTCATCCCAAGAAAATTGTTTGAACAAATTGTCATTACCGTAATCAACATTGCCATAGGTATCATCATCCTTGTTGTTGCCATGGTCATCTTCATTGTCATCATTATCGTATTCATCATAATCAGTGTATTCGTCATCGTCTTCATCATAATTGTACCAATCATCATCATCAATACCATCATCATCATTGTCAACATCATCATCATTGTCGTTATTGTGATCATCATCATATCGTAATTGTTGTGATCATTGTCATCATCGTCATGATCCTCATCGCCATTGTCACCACCAGTAATCAACATTTTAAACATACTACTCCTTATCATCGTCATCATCGTCATTGTCATCATAGTCATTTTCATTGTCATCGTCATCACCATAATCAACATTGTCGTCATCGTCATCATCATCATTATCATCATCATTTTTATGTGGGTTATTAAGGTTAGAGATAGGAGTTAGGAATTATTATTATATATATATATATAATAATATATATATATATTTATTATATAATGTATATTAATTATAATATATTATTTATATAATATATATTATTTGTGTCATAGCAAAACAAAACAAAACATAAAAAAACATAAATAAAAATATATGTGATTTATATAATATATAATTTATATATTATATAAAATACATTATATAATATATATCTAAAAAAAGTGAAAGCACATAAATCACGCCCCATAACCTCACCTCACCGTGCATGACATTCTCGACAAAAAATAACCTCATGACCTCCCGAATGATAGTGCCCTCGACTAATGCATAACCTCACCTCCCGACTGAGAGTTCCCTTGATCGGTGCATAATCACACCTCTCGAATGAGAGTGATCTCGCGTGAATGCATTGAGAGTGATAGGAGCCTTAGCTCATTAATAAATCTCATGAAATATGAGAATAACCTCACCTTCACGTGACTGAGAGTTCCCTTAATGGTGCGACAGAGGAGGAGTGAAATCCCGACAGACAACAACATCACTAGCCCTTGCTAGAGCGACAGAGGAGGAGTGACAAAGGAGGAGTGATTGAGAGTTCCCTTGCTAGAGAGACAGAGTAGTCCCTTGCTGGAGCGATAGAGGAGACCCCACCTTGAATGAGAATGATGCCAAAATCAATAAGTTCTTAAAATCCTTTAAAACCCCAAATCATGAATTAAATGTCCTCCAAGGTTTTGTTAAGCTTGTTAACCAATTTGAGAAAGATAATATATTTTGGAATCCCTAAACATTTACTCCATTTGTCATCCACTTTCTCAACTAGAGGTTAATATGCTTGGATTTCTATGAACTTTATTTCAAAGACCCCATGATTGATGATTTTGTATAATAGGGGCAGTGGATTTGCATAAACACCAAATGGAAGATCCTATGATCTCAAGAATTGGAGTGTTAGGGATTTTAATCCTGCTAGATTGCAAGTACTTTTTCTGAAAAATCAATTTCCACCATTCCCTTGCTTTGGATACCAGTCTCCATAGAATTTTGGATCTGAATTTTAGGTTCATGATCAAGGGATATTTTTCATCTAATCCTCCTCTCTCATATGACACACTCACTACATTACAATTTAAAAGATGATATTTTTGTTTTTTTTTATTCCCCTCTTACCATAGAAATTTATGGATATCTCTCCCAATATGTTGTATGATTCTAATTGATTATAGCAAAGAATATCCTTAATAAAAAAGCAGGGTTGATAGAACAAAATTTATCAAAACCACTCTATCTACTAGATTTAACCAAGCTTAATTCCACCTTTACCTTTACTCTCCTATGCTACCCTTTACTCTCAATTTCTCCCTCCCTTTTGAAATGTATAGGCCACCTTTACCTTTCTACCATTTCTTCTCCTTATGTTTAGGAATCACATCCCTTAATGTTTTCCACCTTCTATTATAGTTTCCTTTCCTCAACCCCACTTGTAGTCTCATCTTATAATCCTCAAAACATGTGTCACATGTTGCCTTGTTTTTTTCTAACCTAGGGCCATCTTGTTGATGAAGTGAAACCATTTTCTTAACCCAAAAATGAAGGGGAAAATATGCATCCTATGAAAACTCAATGAGGAGGTGTTGATGCTAAAGGTTAAGGAAGAAATTATGGTGTGTCCACTTGGATGCTATATTAAGGAAAATGTGAATCAAGATGTTGAGGTTGCTTCTAAGTCATCATGACAAAAAATAAAAATTGTTGGAAAAGTTAAGGTATGACAGGGATCCTTAATTTGTTCCAAGTACACAATATAATGAGTTTTCTTTAACAAAGAAGCATGGATGATTTTAAGGATGGAAATATATTTTAAAATGTAGAAACCTTGGAGAATCTTAGTAATCCTTCATATTCCAACTATAAATGTTTGGCGATATTTTTGTAAAAAAATTCAAATTTCTAAGGATTCTATATAATTTGTATAAAATTTTGGCGATTTTTAAGGTAAAATAATTTTATCCTATAGAATTTGGGAGAATCATTTTTAGAATAGCGAATCTTTTTTTGGAAAAACCATGGAAAATTATCCCATGAGCGAAATTTAGCCCCTAAAATCATCCATGCAAAGAAGGTTGGAATCATATAATCTTGCCCCTTCATTTTTTTAAGTAAATACATTCAAGTTTTCCCTTTCTTACAAATTCCCTATGGTTCAATGTTTTCCATGTTTTTTATTGGTGTCATAACCATAAAAATTGGGTTTGATTGACCTTTCCTTTTGTTTCTTCTTACATGATTTCCCTAAGACAATTTTTTTAAAAAATTGATATGCTTAGGTTTTGTCTTGTCTTAAAATTTTTGTTGGAGATTCTCTTGGAAGGATCCTATCATTTCTTTTATGATCTGAGCATAGTTTTAAGTATGACTGACAAGGATCTATTCAAGAGAATCATTATCTACCAATTCATATATTGATTCCTACCTCCTGCTACCTTTCCAAGATATCATAGATTGGATCAACAATTTGAGGATGGAAATTATAGTTTTGAAGCCAATCAATGTCAATTTTGAAAAATATTTAACATATCCTAGATTTATCATTTTTGGGGAAAATCTAAGTTTTACAATTTTCATCTTTTTTGAGTGGTTTTTGGCCTTGAAAACTTTCTAAAATAGGTTCAACATCCCTTCATATTGTAGAGCTAGCTTCAATTTTTATAGCACACTTAAAAATTCCCATTTTTAGCTATGGTTGAGGAAATATGGCTCCAAGAAGTTATGGTTCCCTTCAATCATATACGAAGTAAGAGAGGGTGTGCCTTGATCCAAATGTGTAACTTAGAAAACATGAAGAATATTGAAGATAATAGATATAGTAAAGAGTACAAGGTGGAAATACTCAAGGATATTAGATGTAGGTCCTTAATCATGCAATGTCTAATGGTGTGAGATACAGTGAGGATAAAAATGGAAACCCTTGAAGTGTCTATTTCAAAGAAGTTTTTTAAGTCAACCCTGATATTGTTAGTGTGGCAGTATGACACTTTATAGGATTTTCATATGCACCTATAGTCTGTATTTACTATGTACGTCAATGTTTTATCTTCACCCACTATTCATATGTGCCATCCTTGTCTCATATTGAATGAACACCATGTAGGGAAATCTTGTGATTTTAATCATATTTCATCTCATTTGTATTCCATGTCTCATCCCTTCAATTCTACATGGTTTTTTCTTGGACCTAAAACATTATAGAATTTGATTTTGGTATGAGGTCAAGTTAGTGGGAAGTGTTTCAAAACTAGACAACATAAGAATCTCACTCTGCCCATTCTAGTATTGGAACGGAAATATCATAAAACACATGTTTAAATCAAGTATTGGTGTTGGGGAAGGATCCCTGCAACACTAAGGAACATAAGGGTCAATATCTACCTAGGCTCTTGAATCTGAAAACATTATGAAACACAATCATGCATTGTATCATGTTGAGCACCACCTCAATTGTTTTGTTTCATGTTTAATTGCTAAATTGAAAAATCACCATTTAGGTATGTATAATATTTTGATTATGTCCTCTAGATATTATGGATCTGTTAGTGTAGGTTTATGGTTCACCAATGGATAAATTCTAACATGAATGTATGGTTCACCATATCCATAAGAAAATGGTGGTTCCTTTTCCATCCCCATGCTAACATATTCACCTCATGCCTTCAATGGTGCCTTTCAACTAGAATCAATGGCACATGCCCTCACTAATGTCACCTTACAATTAATATTAGTGCCTTCAATGGATCCTTTTCAAAATATTGATAATATCACCTCACCATCACCAATGCCTTTGATTGTTCCTTTTAACATCATCACTTCATGTCACCTCATGATAATTCCACCTCTAATACCCTCACTAGTTGTAGGCTACCATTTCCAAATTTCACCCTTCCTCATAATAGTTGTTTCCTCTCACCTATCTTTCCTTCACTAGTTCAACCCTACGATGTTAATATTAAGAGGGAATTTGATGAAACAAGGCTTCATCATATAGACCAAGGTGCAAAAACATGTTTTTGAATAAGTGAAGATGTTGAAGCTATGCACTACACCTATTCTTACACTACTATATGTTGCTCATCCTTTTGATATAGAAGATGATGCATATGACTATGGGATAGGTATTTTTTTGACACAACAATGTCATTCCATTGTGTTTTAATTAGAGACATTCAATAATGAAATCCATAACGTTTGAAGTTATGATAGAGAAATGTGCTCCATTGCTTAAGTAGTTCACTAGTGGAGACACTATGTATAAGGAAAACAAATTGTTATTCAATCTAACCATAAGCCACTATAGACCTAGAGAAAAATTGAGAACACACCACATATGAAATGGAATTTCTTATAGCAATTCCAATTGGTTATCAAACATTTACATTGAAGAGATAAAAATGTAGACAATTATTTGAGTCAACCACCAATAACATTCACAGTCATTCTTAACACAAAAAGGTGTGATATACAACACTATCAACAGTTCTACAATACACACATAAATTTTGTGAAAGTTTATGCAACCATTCAATAAGGATGCCACACTACCTACACAAGACTTATTATTAATTCGATTGATTTTCATATGAATAAATATCTTTTGTATTGACTTGATAGGATGTGATCACTTGCAAGTGAACCTAGGGATTTTTTTATTTGGTAATCTCATTTCTTGAAGTTGGTTGGGAATTTTTTCACATCAAATATAGTTGCAACTTTACAACAAAATTTTTGTTCTCCATGCATGAGGCATGATGTTGAGAACCACCTCAATTTTTTTGTTGCATGTTCGATTGCTAAATTGAGAAATCACCATTTAGGTATGTATAGTATTTTGATTGTGTCCTCTAGATATTATGGATCTGTCAGTGTAGGTTTATGGTTCACCAATGGATAAATTCTAACATGAATGTATGGTTAAAAAATGGATAAATTCTAACATGAATGTATGGTCTTTATCATTGATCTTAGTACCTGTAAAATAAGATTGCATCTTATTTATAATTGCAGAACTACTAAATTGAAAATTGCATTTTGAAAAGAATATCATTTATTGAGAATCGAAATTAGGAATTTGCATTGTGCTCATATTCATTTATTTTATTTGCTAAGTCATAACATCATTAGTTTCACGACCACACCTTTTTGAGTAACAAAGGACACTAAAAGTAACCCTTATAATTTAAAATTGATTAGTAACGATTTTATTTTCTAGGGTGCACAAACTAGCTTAGGATTTAGAGCCTTGGAATAGGATTTTGTGAGTAAAATTCTCCAAGGCTATTAAATAAACATATGTGTTTGACTAAGGGAGTGGAGAAATCCATTGTATAATCGGTAATATCAGGAGGCTCCACTTACACCAGAGTTAAGCACAAGGTCACATGAGGTTGGTTGAAGGGATATCCCCCCGATAACTTCTCAGCGTCAGATATATTTCTGGGGATTTATTCATATATGGGGATATTGCTAGTACCTTTACCTCTGTGAGAGGTGATTCTTTCTAGGTTTCAGGCTTTCTTACCCTGTCCATACAATGGATCTGACTTACGACTGTTCGCATGTGCATCGGTTATGTCGTGGTTTCTTAGTTGCTTGACTTAGGTACCACATAGGTTACTTGCAGGGGTTATTCTACAGGTACCCTGGGTCAGATAAGGGTCGGACAACACACAACCTTTATGGAGGATTACCTCTTTGGGGGGATCTGACCGACTGGTTGTTAAGCCCATAAGGGCCCTTATAATTGATTATGTTACCTTCGATATTTAGAAGAGGAGTCTCAGGTCCCTCTTGGGTGAGGCATACCTACTTTAGAGAGGGATTCCCCTTTCAGCCACTTTATCATGTTTGTGTGCATATTGGCCTTTTTTTTATTTTACTTTGGTCTGCTCTTTGATTACTAGTTGGCATTAGGATTTGTTTTATTTTATATCATGAGTCTTGAGTCATCGTGGAGCCAGACCAGCTTCCCCGCAGGTCTCACCATTTGTTACAGTTACCATTGCATTTTGAGTCTTTTCCTTCTAAAATACGTAAATTTATCATATGTGGTACATACACCTCCACTTACCAGACTTGTGATCGTACAAGGATGAGTACTGAATCGATTCAGAAATATATTGGGAGTCCTTCAACTCCCATACCCACTATAGTCAACGATACTCCTTCGACACCTTCAACCACTATGGTTGTAGTGTCGAAGGTTCCTATCATCACACCTGTGCGCGTGTTCTTGAGACTTGTGATCATATCTCTTACTCAGATGCACAAGGACAACCAGAATGGGAACAAGCTATGCAAGATGAGATGAATCATCTTTTGAATAATAATCTAGTATCATTAGCCTAAGGACGATAGGGGATACTTTTATGATTCTAGATAAGAAATTCCCTACTCAAAGTAGCTATAATGGTGTTCAATAAGTTCCTACCTTGGTCATTGGTCAAATTCCTTGGGAAACCAAACCTTCTAATAAAATTCTCAAAAATAAATTTGTCTACATTATCAATCATAAAATCCTATGTAGGTGCAACTTTTTCCCATTTAGTGAGATAATCAGTTACAGTAATGATATATCAAAATTTAGAATTGGAGAGTAGGAGGTTTAATATATCCCACAAAGTCAATATCTCATTTCTCAAAAGGTTGTAGATACATTAATGGATTCAAGGGTAGTTCATATCTCCTATAATGTTTACCTACTTTTTGATAGACATCATAAGTTCTAGCATACTCCTTAGAGCCCTTAAATATAGTTGGCCACCTAAGACTAGCTTGGACAATCTTGTGTTCTATTACTTTTCCTCCAACATTCCCTCTTGAAACTCCTTGATGACATTCCCATAGAATATCACTAGTACATATGACCAAATTTGCGACGGTTTTTCGTTAATATTTCCACACATATTCGTCGCAATTTCCACGAAAGCCGAGTTTTTTTTCGTCGGAATAATTTCGTTGCTCTATAGATGATCCGGGTGTGCGTGGAAACATTGAAAAAATTATCTCTCCACGTGTCACCATCGTCAAGTTCAGTTAACCCTTTGCATTGTCCCAATTTCGACGAAATATTGTCACAAGTACAACGAACAACCGTGGCAATTACGACGAAATATCGTCATAATTGCGACGAAATTTTTTGACAAGTCAAAAACTTACGACGCAGATGTTGTATGTGCGATGAAAAACCGTGGAAATTTGCGACGAATACCCGTGGAAATAGCAATGACATTGATTCATCAAGACCAAAGTTACGACGAAGATGTTGTATGTTGTTGGAAGATGTTGTGACGAAAAACTGTGGAAACTTGCAATGAAAGTTCATCGCTATTGGCACGGTGGTCAAAATGCAAATTTTTTTTCCGACGAACTATCGTCGATTTTGCGATGATGGCATTAAGTTTTTAAAAAACAATTACATGAGATATGGTATTACCATATTACATTGTAATATGGTATACCATATTACAATGCAATATGGCATTACCATATTACAATGTAATATGGTAATGCCATATTACAATGTAATATGGTAATGCCATATTACAATGTAATATGGTATTACCATATTACATTGTAATATGGTAATGCCATATTAACCCACAATTAATTGCAAGCCAACATGAAGAAATATGAGCTTGGAAAACAATTATTGTTTTGTATGGATTTTGTAGTTAGAGGGTGTGAATTTTGTATTGACCTAATAAATATAAAATTCATTGTAAATTGGTTGATCTAAGATAATTTAATTGAACCAAGGTAATTCATGGGGTTAGCAAATTATTTAGGAATGAAATGTCTCTTCAATGCACATTAGAAAAGGCAAGTATAACCTTTCAATTCATTGCAATTGAAAACCAAGTAACTGAAGCTTTGACATGAAAGAATTGTAATGCATCAATATTAAATCTAATGAAACTTGCAATTTCATTTGAAATCAAAGAAATTTTTGCATGATACATAATGGAAGAACCTTTGATACAAAGAAGGAGTTGGATAACATAACACTTGAAACTTTTGTTGGTGCAATCATAATATACCCCAAATAAGATAAGGAAGTGTACATCATAGTTTAGGCATTGAAGTATGATAAATATGATAAATATATACATTTGTTTAGGCATTGAAGTATCCTGCAACATTTTGAAGTATAGGCATTGAAGTATAAGCATTGAAGTATCCTGCAACATTTTGATTTGGTAATCAAGCTGTATGATAAATATATACAAAACCACATGGTCAATTTCTCTTTAAGACCTCTTTGTTTTTATTTGACCATAGCTCTAAAGTTAAACTCTTATGTACTTGAAGAATATAAGGGATTACCTACATCTAGCTCAAATTTTGGAAAATGGTTAAAACCTTACAAAACTTGTATATATATGCAAGTA